>JAZKJV010003985.1:0-488899 GCA_037367405.1 Ottelia alismoides
ATCATCGTGACACGTTGTGCTGCTAGATTTTCTACTCATGATCTACATCTTCTTCGATGCGCGTTGCTCGTGAAGAAGATGTCAGATCTCATGAGACGAGATCAGGAGATTCATCGCTTGAATCATCAACATGGATTGCGAGGAGCACACATTTCATCAACGTACTAGCAAGCGTCTCCTCCATCGGATAGGATTTGAGACAGGATGTCTCCCTTTTTAGAGACTCAATCACAATCACACTGTAAGAGGTAACCTTGATACATATTGGTGGTTTAGATGAAACGATCTAAGAAGCATTCTCGGAGCATGTGGTTTCATCATTTTTTATTTTTTAAATTCTACTACCCCAAGCAACTAGTGCGACTAGTTGCTACCGATCGCATATGATGCGATCTCCATGCTTCCGTGATGTGATTAAGGATTTCCCATATCCTTCACAACCAACCTCGATCCTGACCCTTCATCTCCAATGTCCAAACTCTGACTCTCTCCCCTCGCCTCAACCATAAGGAATGAAACCAACCTTATCCATATCTCTGTCTAAGATCCATCAAACCCAATGTCACTGTAACCCCCTACTAGTGTTATATCCTGCTAACTCTTCATCGATCAACCTCCCTCCAATCACCTTCTTTCTATTTAAACCAAATACTACAACATACCCTATTCATCTGTATCTTGCCATCTTCGTCCTCAGACCAAAATGAGAGAGGGAGAGAGAAAGAGACCTGGACTACTATTCGTGGCATGGACCTCTCATTATGTGTGATACAAGGAGTTCAACTCTTGCTGCAAGTCCAAGAGAGACAACCAAGCCTCGATCCCACCACCTGGATAACCTAAGCTAAAGACATAGAGTTGAAATCCACTCACTCCTCTAATTTGCCGACCTGATGAATCTCCTTTTCATCATCTTTATTCCATCATTTTGGCCTTAAAATCCTTAGTAAATGCATGTAAATAGCCTTAATTCATGCATTTTATCATTCATGCATTGTTGTGTAAATAGTGTATAAATACGATTTTTAAATCCAAAATTATAGAATAAAGAAAAGAAAAGAAAAGAAAAAAGAATAAAATATTGAAGATATTTTATGACCTGAAACCCTAAGACCTAGGCATCTCGATGACTAGATCGACAAGGAATAAAGTAGGGGAGATAAGGGCTAAAATACAATGAAAATTCCATTTATTAATTCTTTTTTATTCATTTTTGGGACCTATTTTTAGTTTCACTTTTTATACTTCAAATAAAAAAACTTTGAACATAAAAGTTGTACGAAATATAAAATTAATATACAAAATTACTCTGAATATTTCATACAAAATAATTAAATAAAAACTCTGAATAAGATTAATTTCATACAAAATACAAAATATACAAAATATAAAACTCTGAACATAAAAGTAGATAATTAAATATAAAAAAATATAAAATTAATTTCATACAAAATAATATACAATGTACGAAATATACTCTGAATAAGATTCCAAAATCCGAACTTCCCATACTTATATCTCTCAATAAAAACTCAAAATATATCAAAATCACTTTAACTATATATAACTTTTAATAAGCTATCTAATTAAGTTTGTTTCATATTTTTTGGAGCTACGTTTGAAAGTTTGGTTTTGGACCCATATTGTATACTTATACCAATAAAATTATTTCATTTTATTTATTAGTCATTATTTTTATAATTTTATATTTTTATAATTTTTGGATGATTACTTATAATATATGTACATATTTAAAGTGGAATAAAAACAACAATAAATCATTCAAATAAAATACTTGTATAAAGGACATAGATGAATTACCAATAAGTATACATATATAGATTATACATCTATTTATTTAATTGTATATATTATATAAAAAATTAAAATGAAAATATACTTAATTTTACAAAAATAAGTTATAAATATATAAAATAATAAACTAAATTAATAAAATCAAAAATACAAAATAAAAATAAAAGGAATAAAAACTTAGACGAATATACCTATATATAGACCTCAAAAAGCAACTTGTAATTCTATATCTCTAAAAAATAAATACAAATCATGATAAAATAATTCAGAACATAATAAATATTTTTCATTTTATAATGTAAAATTAATAAAAATCTTCTATTATGTAAAATATAATTTACAAATCTTTTTGCCAGGGATTTTCTGGTTGGTCCACGTGGACCAACCGGATTGGTCTGTTGGTTGACCTCGGTCAACTCTCTGACCGAGGTCTGCTCTGTGTCAGAGCAGCATTTTTCACCATTTTCTCGATTTTTTGGGACCGCATCATGCATCCATTTGCTCGATTTCTTCTGATATTTTTCTCCTCGAACATCCACCATACACGCCCAGGTTTGTTTCGGGGATTGGAGCGGTGATATGCAACATCTCCGTCGATCTTCTCGTCCGCTCACCTCTCTTCTTCAAAAACCCATCCAAGCTTCCTCTTCCCTTTGAACCTCTTTTGACCCGTCTTAGCTACCTATTTTGGAGCTCCGGATGATGGCGGTGATATGGCTCTTCTCCAGCTCTGTTGCAGCAATGTAAGGCGTGGGGCAGGGTGTGTTCCACTACCTCTGGTGGGCCACCATCGTTTGAGGTCCTATCTTGTGGTTCCGACCACTGCGATCTGAGTTTTCTTGCATTTTTTAGCTTACATCTAGTCTTAGGGTTATTTCCCGCATCCCCTTTCGATTCCTCCCCTCAAATCACCTCGTCAGCCCCTCGTCGGAGCTTGCTCCGGCGAGCTCCTATTTCGGGTCAAGGCACTTTTCCTCGACCCTGCAGAGTTTCTTGCAGGTTTACGCAACTCGGAAGTAGCTGAAGCACGTTTTGGGAGACTCGCCGTAGCACCTGGAGCTTCCTTGCTCCGCCGGCCTCGCGTAAGCCTTCTGGCCTTCGTCGGGGATTTTTGGAGCAACCAACCATCTTAAGGACCCTTTCAGGAGCGTTTCTGGATCTTTTGGAGCTCCAAAGACTGCCGGAGCAGAGAGAGGGAGGTCGGGGAAGTTCGTCAATCACCAACCTCTTCCATGTTCTTCCTCCAAGCCTCTCTACTGTTAGATCATGTGCAGACGCCAGATGCTTAGCCATCGTCCGATCCTGGCCAGCCACAACCATCCGATCTCCTTGGCTGATCTGATCATGTGCGTTGGATCGTGAACCATCATCGACGCACCATAGAGCAACACGTGGCAAGTGAAGCGCCACACACCGTCCGATCCGCCAAGAGGCGTGGGTAATTTGCAATCTTCTTCCGCGCATTTTGTATTTAAAATATTTATAATTCTTCCTCGGTCATTGAAACTTTTGTTATATATGCACAATAGGCCCCGTATTTTTAATATTTGCAGACTGGGTCCTGGCCATGTCACCTCACGTGACGCTTCACGTGAGGAGACTTTTTGCAGCTAGGCCCTCAGGCTTCTGGATATTAGTGTTTTGTCCACAATTTTTTTTCAATTGTAATATTTTTGAGCATTTTGCAAACAGACCTCCCATCTTTCTGATTATTACATTTCGGTCCTTGCTAATGGCTCACGTACATGTGCATGTGAGGCTTTGGTGATTTTGTAGAGGACCCCTCGTGGCTTTATCTATTTGTATTTGGTCCTGAAAGTTGAATATCCAGTTTAATATTTCTGTGAAATTTGCGCTTAGACCCTGATATTTCTAATATTTACAAAAATACCCTTGATAGTAGTGTAGTTTCTCTTTGTTGATTTTATTTATTTCATGCATCTATAAACCTCTAAAAAATCCACAAAAATAGGCATAGCTTCCTGTTGCATTTTACTCACTCACATATTTTTATTTTGCATTTTGATTCTTTTTATTACTTATAAAAAATAAAAAAATTGTCATTTCCGTCCCTGTTTTCAAAAGAAAATACCTAAAAAATATAAAAACTTTTTGAAAAATTCCAAAAAATATATTTTTATTATTTATTTATATATATATAATTTTCAGACCAAAAATCACTAAAAATAAAAGAAAACTCATAAAATTGAAAACCCCTAAAACCTTTATAAAAATATAGAAAATTCTTTTAAAAACTAAAAAATTGTATTTTCTATTCCATATTTTTCTCTATAGTATTATCTTTATGTTAAAATAATTTAGAGAATTTTTGACACTATTACTATTTTTCATCTCCATTTTAATTTCGGGTATTTATTTTAAACCCTGTTTTGGGTATTTTTTAATTTAAAAATCTATAAAAATGAAAAATCATAAAAATAGTCAAAAATATTTAAAAACCAAAATATTTTATTTCCTGTATTTTGAATATTTTTACCTACTTTTTATCTCTCTCTTACCTCTCTTGTATATATATATATATCTTATATATAGATTTATATATATAGTAAAAGAAATTGGAAATAAAAATAAAAAATATAAAAATAAAATTATAAAATCAAAAAAATCAAAACATAAAAATATAAAATCAAAAATCAAATAAAAATTATAAATTAAAACCCCATAAAAATAACACATATAGATAAATACACCGCATTCATTTTTTAGCATTCTTTTCCCCGATCTACCTGCTTGTTCTTTGTGTTCGACCTCTACATTATTTGCATTATACACATCTATTGTAGAGTTATAATAAATTTTAACTCCACACTTTTTTTCATTTCTCAATCATCTGTTGTGGGTTAATTGTCGTTTGAATCAGGGTTTTTTTTGCAGATCGCTACAGCGACTGCGTCTCTGCCTTGTGTGAGACGTATTTTAGACCCGTGAAAAACCCTCTTCAACAAATAGTGTAGTTGCCAGGGAGCAACAACGTCTAGGTTGGGATTCATCTTTGATTGTGATTATTTGTCTCTATTTTTGCATCATTTGTTTGATAATAATTGTAAAATTGTCTAATCTCCTCTCTTGTTTGACTTTTTACGAGGAACGTGAATCGAGGGAGGTGCTCTCTTCTAGGAGTGCCTGCGCAGCCACATGAGGCGACTTGGACATAGCATAAGGCGGACCTGGAGACAATTTGAAGACAATTTTCCTTGTATTTATTTGTAGTATTTATTTTTGTAATTCTTGTAAGAGAGTAACCACTATTATTTGGGATAATACAGGTACTCTGGACTAAGGACTTTCGGGCCCAATTTACAAGTGTTTATTCACGTGGGACTCACTGTGGTTTCATCGCATTTTTTATTTGTTTCCCGTTTTTGGTTTTCTTTATTTTGTGTGATTGAGACCTTAACTTTAGGATTGCTTGCGATAGATTAAGGGAAAACACCTAATTATATTTGCATATGCCTATAATGACATTGGGACTTAGTCAAATCAAACTACTTCTCACTTAGTCTCGGAACCACCGTGCCGCGAGAGTTCTTCAAACAACGCTCGCATGACTCATTGTTGTGGGCACCGAGGAGACTCCAAGATCAGAACTTCAGTTCTATTCTAAGTCATTAGCATTGGTTCTTCATGATAATAGCAATTCCTGAAACTTAGAGCAATTTCATCGGCTTGCATTTGCATGTATATAGGTTTTAATTCTGCTGAGCATCCTTGCATGTAGAGTGCTAGATACAAGGTGAGCATTTACGCTTTAGCATTCATCATCATTTTACTGCTTGCATTGCTTTTCCACATCTCTGCCTCTGATTTTGATCACCTAGGTGCTTAAAGGAATTGACGCCTCGATAGGCGCATGCATTCTTACTAAAAATCCAAAAAAGTAATAATCAATAAAATTGGGACTGTTAACATTACTTGACCCTAAAATACATCAAAAAAAGTAAGAAAAATCTTGTCTTGGGGTGAGTAATCTTCTCATTGTCTTCGATTTTACTTGCTCATGCACACACTATGGATTAGTGCCAAAATCCCATTCAGCCCCTAGTGTTTGCACAACTTTTGGACTTCTCACCTAACTCTGAAACAGACAAGATAAAAAGGCCATTCTTTCACGATCTCTACCGAGTTGAGTAGGTAAATTGAGGGTTTGTTTTATTTGTGCTTGTTTGTGTGCACTCTAGATTGTCTATGCGCATTTGTGCCTTTTTCTCACTACTCTTGACTTGACCATCGTGCTATCCCGATCATTTTCTCTTGGTTTGGAGATGACCGATTGGAGTTATTTTTATCCGTATTTTGCGAATCCCTCGTATACTCCAGTCGATCCATCTCCTTTTTTCTAGGAGGACTTTTCTCCTGACTTTTGTACATATCCTCCTCAGCCACAGATTCAGACCTTGGATTTTTACCCACCTCCATGACGAGCGATCCCGCACCCTTAGTTAATTCGAGCAAATTAATGTCCAAATTAATTAGATGTCGTTCGTTGCAGTTGGCTACGAGAGGGCTAATCAAAAACCACTTTAATTAGATTCGAGTTAATTTCAAGCGGCAATTTTTTTTACTTGGTGCAGTCCAAGGTCGAACTCAGGGAGGCAACTGTCTCCTTAGGTCAAATTTTAGCAATTATTCAAGCGTTGATTTTCAAGGAGTATTTTTTGGGTCTTTTTAATTTTTATGCAGACGTATGCAGACAATGCAGGCCAATTTAATGTGCAATTTAAGTAATGTATCAAATTAAATCCAAAAATAATGAAAATTGGCCAGATAGTTATTTATGATGAAAATGACCTACACTAATTTTTTTGGAATTTTTCGACTCAAAATGAATTTACTGTGAATTAAATTAACAGACAGAGTGATTTTCAGTATTTAATTTTTAATAAATATCAAATCACAATTTTTCCAAGCACTAAAATTATCCTAGGTAGCTCTAATAATCAGAGACCTAGGAAAATTGACAGAACTTAATTCCACTGTGAAATAAATTTATTAAAATTAATTTAAGAAAATCACTAAACAATTTATTTAGGCCTCGATATGCATGCAAATGCTATGAAATTTTTATGGTGTGTTAAAAATGGTGTCCTTAAGCTACTGTGAATTTTTGATTATTTTTGAAGGCACAGATAATTAATTAAAAATCAAAAGGCATCACTGGGCAAAATATGTCAACAATGCACCAATTAATTCATTGATAATTCAAATAAGCCTACAAAAATCAGACACGTGTACTAATAGACAGAGGACAAAATTTCCAACAACATGCAATTTTTTAGAATTTCAAAATGATGAAAAATGCACTCTAGGGACACGTGCAAACACAGGGGTGTAAATGCAATACTGGAAATTAAAATTTCAATAAACAAATATGCTGACAGGGACTAAAATGCAATTACCGATAATATGGTGGACTCTTATGCAATTTCTCCAAGGGACACGTGCTCCTCACGTGGGGTCTGCTTCACAGGGACCTCTTTGCAAATATGGAAAGCTTCAGGGGCCTCTGTGTAATTTACCCAGGTCGCACGTGCTCCTCACGTGGGCGGCCTAGGCTCGGATGGCTGCGGAGGCTCGGAGAAGGCTCGGACGCTCTGGAGGTTCGGACTGCGGCTCGATGTAGCTTCGGGTCGCCCGAGCCTAGATTTGGAGAAGAGGTTCGGGCGACTGGGTCACGTGGCGCAATGAAGGCCCTCGGATAGAGATTGATCCGAGGGTTGTCGGTGACGACGCGTGGCGTGAATTCGGACCTTTGGATCGATGAGAATCCAACGGCCTCTGGGGCTCGATGAAGACGGAGACGTGGCTCGCTGCGGACCGCTGGATCAGAGGCACGATCGACGGTGGGAAGCTGCTGCGATGGGAGGACACGTGGCGATGTGGGGGCCGTTCGATCGATGTGATCGAACGGTGGCTGCTCGTCTGCTCCGATGTTCCTCCGCCGCCTGCGGAGGAGATGGCGGGGCTCCGGCGAAATGGCCTTTGCTCCGCCCGTCCTTCCTCGAGTCGATGAAGCTCTCCGACTTGTCGGAGCTATCCCAAAAGTCTCGTGGTGCGGCGGCGAAGGTCCTAATGGTCTACGGAGTGGCGGAGGTGGACTGAAGCTCGCTGGAGACGAAGCTCGAAGGGAGCTCCGGTGAGGCTCCGGCTAGTGAAGGAGTGTGAACCTGCAGGAGTTAGAAGCGATAGCCGAGGCGTGCAAGTGTTCGTGGAGATGTTATGGTGATCGGCGAGGCCTAAGGGTGACGGAGGTCGTCTGGAGATGGGGCTCCGGCCAAATGGCGGAGCTGGAAGTCGATGGAGGTGCTGTGCGTCGTCGGAAGGTGCGGAGGGGTCAGCGGGAACGGGAGCTTCGACGCGAAGCTCGGCGAGATGGAAAGGAGGCGAGAAGGTGATCGTGGATGCCGAATAAAATCGGAGAAGAAACAAGAAAATAAAGAAGAAGATCAGAGGAGGAATGGAGGGGGTTACCTGGGAATTGGAGCTCAGATTGGAGTTCCAGGGTCGTCGATCGAGGGATCGGTAGGGTCCCGAGCTCGTGCAACTACTCGGAGGAGCAGCTGCGACAAGGCGGAACTGCCGTGGATCTCGCCGGAGAAGAAGCCCTTCGTCGCTCGATGAATCGCCAAATTGCTGTCACCAACTGGAAGATCAGAGCTCAGGGAAGCTCTCTGGAGTGGCGGATGGGCGTGAATGTCGCCGGTGGTGGCGTATTTATAAGGTGAAGTTGGTGGGTTAGCTGGTGGAGTAGCGAAGTTGGTGGTCGTCGTGGGGCGAGTATGGTGGAGGTGGTGGAGCTTGAGGGAGCTGTCGAGGGAGAGGGTTGAGTGGGGAATGTTGTGGAGGTGTCAGCGGCCGGAGGAGATGGCCGACGTGCATCCAAAAATAGGAAGGGGGCGCCCCTCCCGCAAGGCAAGGAACGTGGGGGAGAGGGGCGGCTGGAGGTAGGAGACGAGGTCTCCACCGTTGGATCTTGTGATCCAACGGTGGCGATCGAACCGTAGGGGACGAGTAGGATGAGATCCAGGCGCGCTGATGATGGGCCGAGAGCGCGCCACGTGGCGAGCTGCTGGCGAAGTGCGAGCGAACGGTTTAGATGAGGAGATGGAGATGATCGAAGGGACGAGACTCGCTGGGAGAGGTGCGGCCACGATGGAGCGATCAAGGGCCTGATCAAGCGGTGTGGATGCTGCCACGTGGAGTGCTCTGGTGCGGGCGCTAATGTGCGGCGTGGATCAAAGCAGGAGGTGATCGGATGGTCCTGGCAAGGGGCGTGCGTGGAAAAGGCAGAGCCGTTGGATCTGAAGCGAGATCCGACGGCTGAGGGCGCCGGCGGATGAGGCGAGGGGAAGCGGGCCGCGTGGCGCAACCAGAGGGCGCCACGTGGCCTGCTGTGAGTGGCTGAAGTAAGAAACACGTGTAGAGAGAAGAGGAAGCCGAATTTGGAAAAACTCAAAACATGAAAGTTGTAGATCTTGATGATATCTATAAGTTTCATGTTGACCAAAGACGGAGATGAGGTCAACTATGATACATAGATACAAATATACATATATATATATACATATGTAGTATACACAATGGCCCAAAGACCTAAGTTTCTCATACAAGCTCCAATTTCAATGAAATTAGTCTCATTTTTGAAGGTCTTTTAATATGTAGTATTCTAAGAGTGAGTAGACCTAATTCGGGGTTTGTATGAGGGCTTTATGTGTGTTTTAATGTACAAGGGATCTCAAGCTATTTTGGCTATTTTACAAGGGTGATTTTTGGCATTCTTCCCTATATTATTAAGGAATATATGTATATTATAGAGAAGAGGTTATTTTGGTGACGAGGTATTTTACAAGGGATTTTTGGCTTCTTATTTAAATGCAAATGGGCTGCTAAAATGCATGAATTATGGATGTGTGCATGAATGCTATTTATGCAATTTAAAAGGAAATATGCCTCTATTTTCTCAGGAACAAGGCTCTATTTTTGACTTTTGAAGTGATGAATCAAAGATTCATCAACCCCCTATACTTAAACCTTGCTCGTCCCCGAGCAACTAAATGAAATGCAAGAGTGAAATGATTTTGGGTTCCAAACCAAAGTCATGAACAAAAGTTGAAAAATGGAGCCTGCCTCGACCTTTGGATTAATCATGTGTCGGAACCTTATCGGGATCTGAGTTTAAGACTTAACAGACTTCAAGTTCCACAAGTCTTCTATTCAAGACTCCTCAACTCACCTAATCAGAACAAGTCTACATACACAAACTCTAATGACCATGAATCTTTTCATGCAGTGTAAGTGATAAAATGACTCCCCACCTCAGAAGTAACAAAGAAACAACCTCCCCCATCCTGGTAACTCTAATGCCTCGGTCTAGCAACTCTTTCCTCGAGAAGCGGGGTATTCCCTTCTAAGTTCAAGTTCAACCGGCTCAAGAAGAGGGGGAAGAAGTATAGACTTTTGGAAGCTCAGCCAGTGTAGCTAAGTCTCCCGCTGCAAGTAACAAGGTGACCACAAGCTTTTGCTTCTCTTGACTACGTATACTCCGGTGGGGTTATTAAATTTTCAATCCGACCCACCACTTTTTTTGGAGTTCTTTTTGGCATTTTTTTTCTTTTTTTTTCAACAAACATGCCTTTGTACATACATGATGCAGCATAGATACAAGAAATTTCCTCTTGAGCCAGTAGACTATCCCTCTTTTGAAGCTTTATTGCAACCCACTGCTTCTATCTTTAGCCTTCATCACCACTAGTCCAAGTTGAGACGCACTTCCTTCACTAGAAGAAGAAGAGAGGTTCCGCCTAGAAGTACTACCCTCATATGCTACCCCAAGCTAAAGTAAACTGCCTCCTTATCACCTCATCCGTAGAGAGCCATGTGTAAAGTGCTGGTGCACGTCAAGCCATTGTCTCTAAGAGTCATGTGTGTGTTGTTAAGTGCTCTTATTCAGGCTTGTCAAGATGACATATGAACATAGACTTGCATACTTAAAGAATTAAGTCTCCTGACCTGAAAAATCTTAACTCTAGTTCCTATAAGGTTCCTC
The DNA here is from genome assembly GCA_037367405.1 of Ottelia alismoides. NCBI lineage: Eukaryota > Viridiplantae > Streptophyta > Magnoliopsida > Alismatales > Hydrocharitaceae > Ottelia > Ottelia alismoides. The sequence continues at coordinate 10,880 of JAZKJV010003985.1, forward strand.
TGAAATTAGGTGGATTAAGGTCAAGTCATTTCCATCCTCAATATCTGCTCACGACTTGGTCCCGAACCCACTAGCTTTTCACTTTGCATAAGTAAAGTATGCAGATGAGATGAGATGTCGTGCTATGAAGATGCAAGAATCTTTTTATTTTTTTATGCAGAGATGATATGCAAGAGTAAATAAGAAGCCTATTTATTATTATTGTTATTATATATATATATATATTATATATATATATATTCGAATTTTACCCACCCGTAATTGTAAAATATATACAAAAATACGCGAAAGTACGAGCTATGGGTAAAGTATATATGTAATATATACACGCCCCCCTATACTTAGCGTGTGCTATGTCCTCAGAGCACGAAGAGCGAGGAAAAAGACATAGCTCGTGCTAAGCGTGGGAGAGCCAAAAAGTATAGAAGTCGTCTCGCCCCCCTATACTTAGGCTCTGGCAGCCTAAGTGTAGAAGAAGATCAGAAAGGGGGCGGACGAGGAAAAGATAGGAAATGGATGAGTATATACAAGGCGGGCATCGGTCCCCCCTATACTTAGGCTCAGGTCAACCTAAGTATCGGAAGGAAATGAGTGTGAGGACCAATGTGATCTGGAGGATATACAGTGAATCGACTCGTGTGACCCCTCCCCCCTATACTTAGGACCTGGTCATCCTAAGTATAGTCCAAGATAATGACTCGATGATGTGGGGATGGGATGGGTTACTAGAATCGTGGTGGTAAAGGATAGGATATACAGGAGAATGATATATACAGATGAGTCGGTCTGAATCTTTCGAAGATGCTGCTGATGGCTGGAGTTCAGTGCTGCAAGGTTTCATACGCGTCTTGAAGTGTATCTGCTGTATCTGTCTCGCGCATGAATACAATCTCCTCTACATGGACGAACTGTTCATTGGTTTCAACGACGTGCTTCAACAGCTGCCCATTTACTAGGAATGTCGGTGCGTCATCTGCGAGATCCGAGATCTCGACACATCCACTATCATGCACCGTACGGACGACAAATGGTCCCGTCCACTTAGACTTTAACTTGCCTTGGAAAATCTTCAGCCTAGCATTGAACAACCATACCTTCTGTCCAGGAACAAAGGTCTTTCGTCTGATATATCTATCATGCCAATGCTTCACCTTGTCCTTGTACACCAAACTGTTGTCGTATGCTCGGTTTCTGACTTCCACAAGTTCATTCAGATCCATGTCTCTTTGTTTCTGACCCAGGTGTGTGTTCCAGTTGACCTTCTTTATTGCCCATTCTGATTTGTGCACTAACTCTGCGGGCAAATGGCACGGCTTTCTGAATACCATTCAGAATGGGGAGGTTCCTAACGGTGTCTTGTAAGCCGTCCTATACGCCCAGAGGACTTGATCTAAGATCTGAGACCAGTCCTTCCTGTCCGGGCGGACAAGCTTTTGCAATATGGTTTTCACCTCCCTATTCGACACCTCAGCCATACCATTGGTTTGTGGGTGGTAAGGACTCGCGACACGGTGTTCGATGCCATAGTCCTTTAGGAGTTTCTTCACCTCCCGATTCACAAAATGGCTACCCCCATCTGATATCATCATTTTGGGGATCCCGAACCTAGAGATTATGTTCTCTCTAATGAATTTACAGACAGTCCTGCTGTCTGCGGCTCGGGTAGGGATAGCTTCCACCCATCTGGACAAATAATCTACCGCCAGGAGGATATATGCAAACCCGTGGCTGACAGGGAACGGGCCCATGAAATCGATGCCCCAGGCGTCAAAGACATCACAAATGATGACCGGCTGCACTGGCATCTCATCCTTGGAACCAACGGTTCCTCCCATTCTCTGGCAAACTGGGCACGACTTCGCGAAGGCGGTGGCATCGCGAAACAGAGTCGGCCAGTAGAAGCCACACTGAAGTACCTTCCATGCGGTCCTCTTCCCAGAGTGGTGTCCTCCTGCCTCTAAGCTATGGCATAAAGAAAGGACACTCTGGTATTCCTCCTGAGGAATACAACGTCTCCAGACACAATCCGGTCCTTCAAAGAAAAGGATCGGATCCTCCCAATGGTAGTGTCTAGCGTCCGACTTTAATCGGTCGATTTGGCTCTTGGGCCAATCCTCGGGAACTTTCTTGGAGACAAGATAGTTCACGATATTGGCGTACCATGGGAGTGAGTCGATAACAAAAATCGACTCGTCAGGGAAGGAGTCTCGAATCGGGGAAACCTCGGAAGTATTAAGATCTTCGAGACGAGAAAGATGATCGGCTACTACGTTCTTCTTTCCAGGTTTATCACGGATGTCCAAATCAAACTCCTGGATAAGCAAAATCCAACGAAGAAGACGCGCCTTCGCGTCCTTCTTCTCCATCAGGTATCGTAGCGCCGTATGGTCTGTGAACACGGTTACCTTGGATCCGATTAAGTGGGATCTGAATTTGTCCAAGGCAAACACTACCGCAAGCATTTCCTTTTCAGTAACTGTATAGTTACGCTGAGCAGAATCAAGCACTTTGCTTGCGTAGTGGATTGCAAACGGGACGCCATCTCTTCTTTGTCCCAATACAGCCCCAACAGCATAATCTGAGGCGTCCGTCATGATCTTGAAAGGTAGAGACCAGTCTGGGGCTTGTAAGATGGGTGCGTCCATGATCATTCCTTGTAGAAGCTTAAAGGCCTCAAGACATTTGTGATCTACAATAAACTCCGTGTCTTTGCCTAAGAGCTCAGTTAGCGCCCGTGCAATCTTAGAAAAATCCTTGATAAATCTTCGATAAAATCCGACATGCCCGAGGAACGACCGCAACTGTTTTACATTGGTTGGTGGCTGGAGTCGTCTGATCACGTCCACCTTGGCAGGGTCAACCTCCATTCCTCTCTTGGAGATGACATGCCCCAACACTATGCCCTCCGTCACCATGAAGTGACTTTTCTCCCAGGAGAGCACCAGATTGACCTCACAACATCTTTTAAGGACTCGGTCCAGATTCCTAAGGCAGGAATCAAAAGAGTCGTCGTGGACCGAGAAGTCATCCATGAAGACTTCCAGGAATTCGCCGACCATTTCGGCGAATACAGCAATCATGCACCTTTGAAAAGTACCTGGAGCATTGCATAGCCCAAAGGGCATGCGCCTGAAAGCATAGGTACCAAAGGGGCATGTAAACGTGGTCTTTTCCTGGTCCTCCAGAGCTATGGCTACTTGATTGTAGCCCGAAAACCCATCAAGGAAGCAGAAGAATTCTTTTCCCGCTAATCTTTCTAAGATCTGATCAATGAATGGTAGAGGGAAATGATCCTTCTTCGTCGCGGCATTCAAGCGTCTGTAATCCACACAGACGCGCCACGACGTGGGTATTCTCGTCACGATCTCCTCTCCGTCCTCGTTGGTGGTCGTCTGAATTCCCGACTTTTTCGGGACAACATGGATTGGGGCCACCCACTTAGAGTCGGAGATTGGGTAAATGAAACCCGCGTCGCACCATTTTTCTATCTCTTTTTTCACCACTTCTCGTAAATTTGGATTCAACCGGCGTTGGAATTCACGAGAGGGTTTAGCTTCGTTCTCTAAGTAAATATGGTGCGAACACAGAGCGGGATTTATCCCATGGAGATCGGAAATGCTCCAGCCTATTGCCTTGCGGTTCTTCTCCATGATCTCTAGCAAGCGAGATTCCTGCTCCTCGGTCAATTGCGAACTGATAATGACCGGAAATTCTTGTCTTGGCCTGCAAGGAAGGCATATTTCAGTGTTGTGGGAAGAGGTTTGAGCTCAGGAATAGTGTGATCATCTAAGAAGTCTGGCTCAATCTGATCTGGTTCGGTGTTGGAAGTGGCTGGATCATGTTCTGTAATAGCTGCCACCAAGCGCGGCTCTGGAGTCGGATCGTCAAAATTTTCCATACAATCGGCAAACGCCTCGTCCGACTCGTCATCCTCATCTTCCGATTGTCCTAAAGATGTAAGGACTGACAGGCCCCACTGGGCCTCTACGTCATCGAAGATGTAGGGCGATGCAGGTTCAGAGCTGTACTCGTTCCTCAGGATCTCGCAGACTGACTCATGCACTGGATCATCTTCAAAGGAGATGGACACATTGATGCTGGCTGGGTTCTGTCTCCATGGCCCAACTACGTCTATATGTTCACAGTCTGTCTCGGTAGAAGAGTACTCGGTGCTGGATTCGGAGTCCGGTCTCTGCCATCTTGTCTGCTTCATCTCCAGTTCCTCATCTCCGCCGGGAGTTTGGAACTGAATCTTCCCAGTCTTATAATCAAATAAGGCCCCCGCAGTTCTGAGGAAGGGCCTACCTAAAATGATCTGGGAATCTCTCCAATTACGAGGGGTTTCCATATCTAGGACAGTAAAGTCCACCATGTATTCTTGCCCCTAGACTATGATGACAATGTTCCTTAACTCTCCTTGGGACCTCTTAGTGGATTTGTTAGCAAACTGCAGAATAGCTCTAGATTTCCTAAGAGGTCCGAGATTAAGCCGCTCATAGAGGGCTGTGGGCATTAAGTTGATCGAGGAACCATTGTCCAGGAGAGTGCGTGCAAACGCAATGTCATCAACATGACTTACTACATAGTGTGCACCCATGTCTCTTCGTTTCCGAGGAAACGAGTTCTTTATTGCACAAGTCGTGGCTACTGATAGAACGTGTTTCTCAACACGGCTTTTGGTCTTCCTGCTAACCCTAGTAGGTGTGCATCTCACCTTAAGGTATTTTTGGAATGCAGGGGTTATTTCCACGAACTTGTCAAAAGGGATTGTGACCTTGATGTGTTTATTGCAAAATTCAGCCATCTCAGGGTCATTTTTTTGGATTTTTTTGATTTTATTATTTCCACCCTTGAGAGCTTGGGGGAAAGGGATTATTAACTCAGGTTCTGGAACTGAAATATTTTCATTAACTGCTGGAACTGAGTTCTGAACAAGACTCTGACTCGGACTTTTACACAGACTCTGACTCGGACTCTGATAAACAGGAAAATGCTTGGGTGAAACCGGTGGTGCTTCTTCCGCTTCTTCTGGATGGTCCTCCTCAGATGGAGGTGCGGGCTCATCGGTATCGTCTGACTCTAAGTGGATGCGGGAATGCTGCTTCGAGGACTCAAATGTCCTCTTCTTCTGCTGGGGATGGTGGTGGGGATGCTCCTCCTCTTCTTACTCTGAATTCTCCTCAGGTAGATGCTCGGAGGTTCCTTCCTTTTGTGCCCGTGCCCGATCAGGTATGGTCACGGTCCTTCCGCTCCTGAGGGACATATGATTAACATTATCGTATGAAAGGATCTCATGTTCAGATAGATAATTATCTGAATAATATACCTGATCTCGAGGTCGGTTCTGGCCCTGGTGTATGCTGTTCGGATTGGCCTGAACCTGTGCGGGAATCGGGGTCCTTGGCGCCATTTGTTGGTCCTGGGCACGAGAAACCCGATTGATGTCGGTTCTCATATCCAAGTAGTCATTCTGTATCTGTTGGAACCTATCAGACAGGGTCTGGATCGCCAAGGTGAGTGACTCCAATTCGGTGGGCTGGGCTTGCTGCGGTGTTGATGCCGTCCTATATTGGCCCTGCTGGCCATGCCGATACTGCTGTTGGTGGGACGGTGCTGGCCCCTGCTGGTAGGTGCGCTGCTGCGGATGGTACCCATGATCTGGCCTGGACTGGTATCGCGGGACTGTGACGGGCCTGGTCTCTTGGTAGGCTGGGGTGGGGCGGTGTGCCTGATCCTTCCCCATCTCGATTTGCCGGACTAGCGGGTCCCGGCTATACCAAAGCCCATTAATCTCGTATACAAGCGGGGGCTCCTCATATTCCGTTTCCACTGGTGGGGGTGCATGATGGTTCGGTTGGGTATAAGTCTGATCCCAGCTACTCTGAGACCCCGGTGCCTGTTCCTGTACAAGATGGACTCGGTGTACAGGTACCGGTGGTGCAGAAGGGGTAGGTAGCTTAATCTTAGCTACCTTTTCAGAGAGTTCCTCCACTTTCTTGGGAAGGCTTGAAAGAGACTCCATCTCCGCGACTCTCTTGTGGATCTGCTCGACCATGGTAAGCTTGTCGGCGATCATCCCCATGCTGGGGATGAGGTCCTCAGTCAGATCTGCAACAGTCCTTCTAGTTGTCTCATTGGATAAGATTGAGGGAGACAACTGATAGGCCCTTGTGGCCTGTGACCTGCCGGTTTCTGCCATCTGCTCTAGGATCTTCCATACAGCATGCTCGTTTTTGTTCAGATAGCTTCCTCCACAGGCGGCACTGACCAACCCCTGCATCTCTGGGGTTAAACCACAGATCAAGGTCTGGACTAAAATCGCCTTTGAAATGCCGTGGCATGGGCATTTTTGTACTAAGTCATTGAACCTGTCCTAAGCCTCATGGAACGGTTCGCAGGCTCCTTGAGCAAAGCTGGCGATCTTTGTTCTCATCTGATTAGTTCTACTGAGAGGGTAGAACTTCTTCAAGAAAAGGTCCTTGAACTGCATCCAAGTAGTACATACCACCCCCAAGTTTTTCAGCCAATGAGCAGCCTTATCACCTAAGGCAAAAGGGGTGGCCTTCAGCCGAATATAATCTTGGCCAATATTGGGATGGCTAAGATTGTTGCACACCAACTCGAAGTCACGGAGGAAAGTGTATGGTTCTTCATTAAGATTTCCGTTGAACTTCGGTAGCAGACTAAGGAAGTGGGGCTTCAGCTCAAATGCCTGGGCGGGAACTGCAGGTGCCAACCAGTTCTGAATCTCGTTCTCCGCCGGGTTATAGGTATCAACCATTGGTCGGTTGATTCCTTCTGCTGCTATGATCTGTCCCATCCGCGCCATGAGATCTGCATTCCTCTGTTCGGCATCAGCGAGGCGGGCAAGAATTTGTTTAATTTGTTCCTCATCTGGTGGAGCTTTTGGTGGCATCTCGTCCTCTAGTTCTGGGAATTGGAAAATAAGATCGGTGTTAGAGGGCAAATCAAGGAAGGGATTACCAAGGCAATGATCTTCCTCGGTAATCTCGGAGGAGATAAAAGGGTTGGTTTGAGAGTAACCACCCTGAGCATGTGGGAACCAGGACTCAAGAGGGTCATGAGTCCTGGGTGGTCCAAGGTGCGCTCGGACCGAGGAAGACGAGTTACTTGGGGGACTCATAGAGAGATCAGTGAATAGTGCGTCGAGATCTCCCCAATCACTCATCTTGATGAGGGAAGAAGATAGGATTTTACTCCTACCTGAAGCGAGCAACAAGAACAATCCAAGACCCTGGGTTCACACTCAACACAGTGAAGGACTCAAAGTTGAGTCCAATTTATCTTGTAGTTTTTAAGTGTGATATTCAAGCAAAAATAGCAAGGATTACGCGGCCTAGAGGGAAGTCGGCTTAGAGCCGGATGCGTCTTCCCTGTTTATCCTGTCACCGAAGATACCGTCGATCCTCCCTTTCTTTGCTCCTATCCGGAGTGGGGACTCAATGACGTGCCCCTATCTACCTGCACTGAGGCGGAGGCTGACAAAGTTTTTAGGCCTTGTCGCAGAGTACCGCTGGTTCGCCCCTATCTACCTGTGAAGGCGGAGGCTACTTGGTACTTGTCAATGAGTTTAAAAGTATCCCACTCGTGATAATTGCTAAGATCAGTTGGCTCGTGATATGGAAGGCGGGGATTTGGGCTCTGTCTTAAGGTGTTCACACACACTCAAGTACCCTCACTTAGCCTGAATACAAGGTCGGGGATTAATCTCCCGCAAACAATTTTCAGTTTTTATTCTTTTTTTTGGTCAATACTGTTAGCAGTCCCGATTTTTAAAGTTAAGTTATCACTTTAATTAGTCCACCACAAAGCACGCCTATCGGACAGTCCCAATTTCCTGTTGAATTTAAATGAGAAAATCAGAGGGGGAGATCGAGAAAAGCCGATGCACGGAAAACAGTGATGCGTATGCTGAGTTAAGAAGACTTACAGTGCTCCCTTCGCTTTTTTTATGCAAGATGCAATACAGAATTGAAAACTTTACTCTACATGCAAATGCAAGCGATGAAAAGCCGCTCCTAGACAGGCAGTTCTATTAGCGTGAAGAACAGTTTAGATTTGACTAAGTACTGCGGTCTAGGTGCGTCTTTTAAGTGTATTGTGTGGTCCTATTGATTACGAGCACAAACAAGTCCTAGAGTGGCTCGAGGAGCCGCTAGTGCAAGCTAAGTTACAATTCACCCACACAGCACACGGGACACAGTTCCACTATTTTTACACACGCGAGATCCCAAACGGGAACCGCTGGAAATGATGCGAGAAAAAAAATGTGGAAATAAAATGAGATTACAGGTTCTCTCAAATCACTCAAACAAATTCGAATGCGTGTTCCTCGAAGCGTCTTCGACTCCGGTGTCCCTCGCACAAAAACAAGGTGAGGTCAGATAAAGAACGACACAAAAATACAAAAATTTAAAAGACAGAGAAATATTCACAAGAAAATCCGGGGGTCAGACTACCCGGGGAAGGAAAATCAAACACTCAAAATTTGCTAAAAATTAACCTAAGCCGTGCCTCCCCGGCAACGGTGCAATTTTGACGAGCGATCCCGCACCCTTAGTTAATTCGAGCAAATTAATGTCCAAATTAATTAGATGTCGTTCGTTGCAGTTGGCTACGAGAGGGCTAATCAAAAACCACTTTAATTAGATTCGAGTTAATTTCAAGCGGCAATTTTTTTTACTTGGTGCAGTCTAAGGTCGAACTCAGGGAGGCAACTGTCTCCTTAGGTCAAATTTTAGCAATTATTCAAGCGTTGATTTTCAAGGAGTATTTTTTGGGTCTTTTTAATTTTTATGCAGACGTATGCAGACAATGCAGGCCAATTTAATGTGCGATTTAAGTAATGTATCAAATTAAGTCCAAAAATAATGAAAATTGGCCAGATAGTTATTTATGATGAAAATGACCTACACTATTTTTTTTGGAATTTTTCGACTCAATGAATTTACTGTGAATTAAATTAACAGACAGAGTGATTTTCAGTATTTAATTTTTAATAAATATCAAATCACAATTTTTCCAAGCACTAAAATTATCCTAGGTAGCTCTAATAATCAGGGACCTAGGAAAATTGACAGAACTTAATTCCAGTGTGAAATGAATTTATTAAATTAATTTAAGAAAATCACTAAACAATTTATTTAGGCCTCGATATGCATGCAAATGCTATGAAATTTTTATGGTGTGTTAAAAATGGTGTCCTTAAGCTACTGTGAATTTTTGATAATTTTTGAAGGCACAGATAATTAATTAAAAATCAAAAGGCATCACTGGGCAAAATATGTCAACAATGCACCAATTAATTCATTGATAATTCAAATAAGCCTACAAAAATCAGACACGTGTACTAATAGACAGAGGACAAAATTTCCAACAACATGCAATTTTTTAGAATTTCAAAATGATGAAAAATGCACTCTAGGGACACGTGCAAACATAGGGGTGTAAATGCAATACTGGAAATTAAAATTTCAATAAACAAATATGCTGATAGGGACTAAAATGCAATTACCGATAATATGGTGGACTCTTATGCAATTTCTCCAAGGGACACGTGCTCCTCACGTGGGGTCTGCTTCACAGGGACCTCTTTGCAAATATGGAAAGCTTCAGGGGCCTCTGTGTAATTTACCCAGGTCGCACGTGCTCCTCACGTGGGGTCTGCTTCACAGGGACCTCTTTGCAAATATGGAAAGCTTCAGGGGCCTCTGTGTAATTTACCCAGGTCGCACGTGCTCCTCACGTGGGCGGCCTAGGCTCGGATGGCTGCGGAGGCTCGGAGAAGGCTCGGACGCTCTGGAGGTTCGGACTGCGGCTCGATGTAGCTTCGGGTCGCCCGAGCCTAGATTTGGAGAAGAGGTTCGGGCGACTGGGTCACGTGGCGCAATGAAGGCCCTCGGATAGAGATTGATCCGAGGGTTGTCGGTGACGACGCGTGGCGTGAATTCGGACCTTTGGATCGATGAGAATCCAACGGCCTCTGGGGCTCGATGAAGACGGAGACGTGGCTCGCTGCGGACCGCTGGATCAGAGGCACGATCGACGGTGGGAAGCTGCTGCGATGGGAGGACACGTGGCGATGTGGGGGCCGTTCGATCGATGTGATCGAACGGTGGCTGCTCATCTGCTCCGATGTTCCTCCGCCGCCTGCGGAGGAGATGGCGGGGCTCCAGCGAAATGGCCTTTGCTCCGCCCGTCCTTCCTCGAGTCGATGAAGCTCTCCGACTTGTCGGAGCTATCCCAAAAGTCTCGTGGTGCGGCGGCGAAGGTCCTAATGGTCTCCGGAGCGGCGGAGGTGGACTGAAGCTCGCTGGAGACGAAGCTCGAAGGGAGCTCCGGTGAGGCTCCGGCTAGTGAAGGAGTGTGAACCTGCAGGAGTTAGAAGCGATAGCCGAGGCGTGCAAGTGTTCGTGGAGATGTTATGGTGATCGACGAGGCCTAAGGGTGACGGAGGTCGTCTGGAGATGGGGCTCCGGCCAAATGGCGGAGCTGGAAGTCGATGGAGGTGCTGTGTGTCGTCGGAAGGTGCGGAGGGGTCAGCGGGAACGGGAGCTTCGACGCGAAGCTCGGCGAGATGGAAAGGAGGCGAGAAGGTGATCGTGGATGCCGAATAAAATTGGAGAAGAAACAAGAAAATAAAGAAGAAGATCGGAGGAGGAATGGAGGGGGTTACCTGGGAATTGGAGCTCAGATTGGAGTTCCAGGGTCGTCGCTCGAGGGATCGGTAGGGTCCCGAGCTCGTGCAACTACTCGGAGGAGCGGCTGCGACACGGCGGAACTGCCGTGGATCTCGCCGGAGAAGAAGCCCTTCATCGCTCGATGAATCGCCAAATTGCTGTCACCAACTGGAAGATCAGAGCTCAGGGAAGCTCTCTGGAGTGGCGGATGGGCGTGAATGTCGCCGGTGGTGGCGTATTTATAAGGTGAAGTTGGTGGGTTAGCTGGTGGAGTAGCGAAGTTGGTGGTCGTCGTGGGGCGAGTATGGTGGAGGTGGTGGAGCTTGAGGGAGCTGTCGAGGGAGAGGGTTGAGTGGGGAATGTTGTGGAGGTGTCAGCGGCCGGAGGAGATGGCCGACGTGCATCCAAAAATAGGAAGGGGGCGCCCCTCCCGCAAGGCAAGGAACGTGGGGGAGAGGGGCGGCTGGAGGTAGGAGACGAGGTCTCCACCGTTGGATCTTGTGATCCAACGGTGGCGATCGAACCGTAGGGGACGAGTAGGATGAGATCCAGGCGCGCTGATGATGGGCCGAGAGCGCGCCACGTGGCGAGCTACGGGCGAAGTGCGAGCGAACGGTTTAGATGAGGAGATGGAGATGATCGAAGGGATGAGACTCGCTGGGAGAGGTACGACCACGATGGAGCGATCAAGGGCCTGATCAAGCGGTGTGGATGCTGCCACGTGGAGTGCTCTGGTGCGGGCGCTAATGTGCGGCGTGGATCAAAGCAGGAGGTGATCGGATGGTCCAGGCAAGGGGCGTGCGTGGAAAAGGCAGAGCCGTTGGATCTGAAGCGAGATCTGACGGCTGAGGGCGCCGGCGGATGAGGCGAGGGGAAGCGGGCCACGTGGCGCAACCAGAGGGCGCCACGTGGCCTGCTGTGAGTGGCTGAAGTAAGAAACACGTGTAGAGAGAAGGGGAAGCCGAATTTGGAAAAACTCAAAACATGAAAGTTGTAGATCTTGATGAGATCTATAAGTTTCATGTTGACCAAAGACGGAGATGAGGTCAACTATGATACATAGATACAAATATACATATATATATACATATGTAGTATACACAATGGCCCAAAGACCCAAGTTTCTCATACAAGCTCCAATTTCAATGAAATTAGTCTCATTTTTGAAGGTCTTTTAATATGTAGTATTCTAAGAGTGAGTAGACCTAATTCGGGGTTTGTATGAGGGCTTTATGTGTGTTTTAATGTACAAGGGATCTCAGGCTATTTTGGCTATTTTACAAGGGTGATTTTTGGCATTCTTCCCTATATTATTAAGGAATATATGTATATTATAGAGAAGAGGTTATTTTGGTGACGAGGTATTTTACAAGGGATTTTTGGCTTCTTATTTAAATGCAAATGGGCTGCTAAAATGCATGAATTATGGATGTGTGCATGAATGCTATTTATGCAATTTAAAAGGAAATATGCCTCTATTTTCTCGGGAACAAGGCTCTATTTTTGACTTTTGAAGTGATGAATCACAGATTCATCACTCCACCTTCACATTTCCCTTGACATCCACCCGAGACTGATCTGTTGAGTCACCTTTCATGATTTCCGTGATTGAGACCTTGAATCAAATGATAGAGCAAATGAATTCGAGGATTGATGATCTTACTAGTTTAAGTAAGAATCATAATTCCCCTCCATTCTTTGAGGATTCTGATTCATTTGAGGATTATCATGAGAGCTAACAATCGCCCAAAATATAAAAAAATGAGAAAATTTTAAAATCCAAAAATATTTCAGGAGACCTTTGGTTGACTTAGACTTTGAGGAGAGGGACCATCTTCCAGATCATTTGACCACACATCCACTCACATTTAGTCCCACCTTTGACCTTGAGGATACTGTTGTACAGATTTCTCTTGGCATTCCTCAGGTATATATTGATTCTGATTTCCTCCCTTGTTTGAAGGAGGTCCAAAAATTCAAAAAAATTTGACTGAACCCAAAATGGTGGCCGCTATTCATGAGATCATTGATGCCCCACTTTGATAGGCCATGGACCAATTATCTTCTCCTCATCATAAGAAGAGAAAGCGAAGGAGCAGATCTAAGCATCATATATTGACCATGACCATTGCCCATGCCTTCACACATCGTCCCATTTATAGGAAAAATAACACTGCCACACCTTTCATTAGCTGCACCATCTCCGACCATACATGTGATCGCACTCTCCTCGACGGTGTTGCTTCAATTAGCATATTACTTTTCTCACTGGTACAGTCTCTTCTCTTAGGGCCTCTAAAGAAGAACAGGATGATTGCTCAGTTTGCTAATGGATCAATTAAGAGGCCGAAGGGTATCCTTGAAAATGCCATCATATCGATTCAGGGCACGAGCTACAATGTTGATTTTGTTGTATTTCCCATGGAAACCTCCACTGGGGAGCACTCCCAATCATCCTGGGATGACCATTCCTCGCCTCTGCGAGGGTCGTCGTTGATTATGGATCAGGAGAGACTAGCTTCCATCCTGTTGATGAGAGCGAGGTGGTGATCACTGCACCCACTGTTGACCGTAGACCTGCACCTGATGCACCTTCACCTATCTTGGCTGATCTCGAGAACCATGACCTTGATGATACGTTCAGAGACATTTGCTACATGTTGGATTCCACTGAGACCCAAGAATTCCTCTCCAAGGAGGAAGACTTGGAAATCATGGACCTCAAAGTTCCTTCTTCTAGGACTTGGCGTTGTATTGATGACATCTGCGGGATTTACACGATTGATACCCTGGAGCAGAGGGCAGATTCAAAGACTAGACACGACGAAGATGACTTGACTACTTTCACTGATGGGTCCATTCATGTTCCCTTAGATATTGATGAGACCAAGGTCGAAATTGATCTTATTGCTTTTATTCAGGAATTCGGGCCTTTTGAAGAGAGAGACGATCCGGTTGAGATTCTTGAGGACGAACATGATTCGACTACTTCCACTGATGAGTTCGTTCCTCTTGGTTTTGACTTAGGAAACACTTCGTAGGATGACATTGACTACACTTCTTCCGATGATGAGTTCGTCCCTTTTCATGATAACATTAGCGAGACTCCCAAGGCCAGACTTAGTCGTACTTCCACCTACCAGTATGTAACTCTTCACTCCAGAACCATTGAGTAGCTTCACTGTATCGACCCCGATGTTGACTTGCACCATACCAGATCTATCCCTTAGCGGTCCCACAAGAAGGTTCGCTTTCTACCTCCTTGATCCTTTGTACGTCCTTCTCTGTTGTATATCTGCTTTTGCTTACCTTCGTATATCTTCCGTATTGCTCATTCACCCCATTCTCGTGTGTGCCTTGCTTAGGACATACTTTGTCCTAAGTAGGGGGGGTGGATAGGCCGAGTGTTCCTCGTCCCGTTTCATCATTCCTGTTGTTTACTATACTTAGGGCTTCTTTTACCCGAAGTATAGGGGAAGTGATGTGTACATCCTTCTATCTTCTTCCATCTTTTCATCTCTTTTCATCGCTTTTCTTCTTTTCCTTTTCTATCTTCTTTTTCTACCGAAAAGATGTCGTCCCCTTTTGTCAGTCTTCTATACTTAGGACGTACTTTTCCCTAAGTATAGGGGGTGGGCACCCTGAGTTCTTTCTATTCTTTGATCCTCTCCATTTTCTCCTCTTCTTGTTTATACTTAGGGATATCTTACCCTAAGTATAGGGGGAGACAGTCTGAGTACGATTTGTTCTCTCCCACCCTTGACCCTCCTTGCTTTGTGTACAGTATGTTATACTTAGGATTATTTGATCCTAAGTATAGGGGGGACGATCGACTTCTCATTTGTTCGTTCATTCCTTCATTCGTTCTTTATTCTTTAGACTGTTCCATACTCAGTACGAGTTATGTCTTCTCTTTTTCTCTCTGATCATGAGCACATAGCTCAAACTAAGTATAGGGGGTCGTTTATACTCTGTATATACTTTAGCCATAACTTGTACTTTCGTATTTTTCTTAATAATTATGGTTAATTTTACTATTTAATTCATTAAAAATACTTAATAAAATGATGTTGATTATTCCTCAATTTTTTTATATGTACCGATTTATATCAAGAGAAAATGTTTTTTTGCAAAATATTTGAAAAATAGTTTTAAAATATTTTTGAAAAATCTTTTGAAAACTATTTGGAAAATATCTTGTTAAATATATTCAACCTTTGTAAAAATGTTGTGTCTTGAAAATTTTATTTTCTTTTTGTGAAATAAAAAGTTTGAAAAACTATTTGCAAATGGTTTGAAAAATGGTTGCAAAAATATGTGAAATATATATGTAATGTCATTGAAAACCTTTGCAAAATGATTTTCAAATGCTTGTGCATGTTTGTAAAAATAGTTTGTAAAAAATGTTTTGGACTAAAGTTTATCAAAAATTATTCGTAAAATGATTTCAAATAAGTTTGAGGAATATAGGCATCACACTAAAATTCTTTATATATATAATTAACTACTTACCCCTTGTAAATTCTTAAACATTAATTCTTGTAAATATAAGAATCTTCCTTGTGTAAATATTTGTACCTAGTTTTTAGACAAAAAACTTTTGCTTTCAAAAATCCCAAAAACATTTGCAATATTAAAAATACCAAAAAAACTGATGCATCATCTTTCCAAAAATCCATAAAAAGTTCAAAATCTTTGAAAATTGCATCACAAAAATATTTTCTGCATAGCATTTGAATGGCATCAACATTTTTTTAATCGAGCTTGATAATTGAACAAGCCTCAGTAAAATCTAAAGATTGGAGCTTGGTTGGACCTTAAATCTACCTATTAATTGGAACCTTATAGGAACTGGAATTGAGGTACTTAGATCTAGTTGATTTATATCTTTGAGGATCGTGAGACTTGGTTCAATGGATTGTTGACTGCTTAAGTAGAGTATTTCGGAGCACACATATGACTCTTGTCGATAGTGACCTAACTTGGACACCTGCACCTTTCACTTGGCTCAACTCAGTTGGAGTGGTGAGGAGGTTGGATTTGCCGGTATGAGACGCACATAAGTGGAAATATTTGTCCTCCTCTAGGGAGGGAAGTGCACCCCAACCCGTCCGGTGATGATGAGTTTTGAAGACATGAGAGTGTGGATTGCTATAAAGCTTCAAAAGAGGGATAGTCTACTAGCTCAAGAGCAAAACTCCTTATGTAAATGCTGATGTAAATAGTATTTCAAAAAAAAGAGCAAAAAGCAAAAACTCCAAAAAAGTATACAAGCCTATACAAAAATAAAATGCCTGCCATAGTGTATATATTTGTATAGTCAATAAGCAAGATTGAGCTTCAAAGACAAATCATGTGAGCCTGCAGCTGGATGACTTGACTACAGTGGTCTTGCATCCTAGGATAGGTAGCTACACTGGCTACCGTCCATTCTTCTCTTCACCCCCTCCTCTTGATATAATTGCCACTTAAACTTAGAAGGGAATACCCCGCTCCTCGAGGAATGAGTTATTGGATTGGGGAATCATTGGGTTGTCATACTGGAGAAGTCAGTCTCTTTATCATTTCAGTGGGGGAGCCACCTTCACTTACACTATACGAGTCATATTCATAGGCATAAGGGTTTGCGTATGAGTTGAAGTATTCTGACCTGGCGATTGAGGAGACTTGAGCAGGGTTTTCGGGTTCTCGAAGGCTGTTGGATTTCAAATCTGGTTCTCGTTAAGGTTCTGCTCGCACTTAAATTCTAAAGGTTCGAATTAAGCTCCAAACTTTGATTTTGTGAAGATAATTTGATAATTAAATTTAATCCATCTTTCTTCTTTTTCTTTTCTTTATCTTTCTTTTCTGCACTTACTGCGTAAGTGTTTGCTAGGGACTAGCAAAGGCAAGTATAGGGGGGATGATAAATATATGTTTCATCATCTTTATTCCAACATTTTGGCCTTAAAAACCCTAGCAAATGTGTGTAAATAGCCTTAATTAATGCATTTTATCATTCATGCATTGTTGTGTAAACCGTATATAAAATATGATTTTTAAAGCTAAAATTATAGAATAAAGAAAAGAAAATAAAAGAAAAAGAATTAAATATTGAAGATATTTTATGACCCGAAACCCCAAGACCTAGGCATCTCGATGACTAGGTCGACAACGAATAAAGTAGGGGGAGATAAGGGCCAAAATACAATGAAAATTCCATTTATTTAATTCTTTTTTATTCATTTTGGACCTATTTTTACTTCTATTTTTATACTTTAAATAAAGAAACTTTGAACATATAAGTTGTAGATAATTAAATATAGAAAAATACAAAATTGATTTCATACAAAAATAATATATATTGTACAAAATATACTCTGAATAAGATTCCAAAATCCGAACTTCCCAGTCCTATATCTCTCAAATAAAAACTCAAAATATATCAAAATCACCTTTAATTTTATATAAATTTTAATAAGATATTTAATGAAGGTCGTTTCATATTTTTTGGAATATGGTTTGAAAGTTAGGTTTTGAACCCCTATTATATACTTATACTGATTAAAATATTCATTTTATTTATTATTCATTATTTTTATATTTTTATAATTTTGTAAATATTATTTATAATATATGTCCATATAAAAATTGGAATAAAAACATCAATAAATCATTAAAATAAAATACTTATATAAGACACATAGATGAATTACCAATAACTATATTTATATAGATTATACATCTATTTATTTAATTATATATTTATTACAGCAAAAAAATAAAATACAAATATACTTAAGTTTATAAAAATAAGTTATAAATATATGAAATAATAAACTGAATTAATAAAATCAAAAATAAAGGAATAAAAATAAAAGGAATAAAAACATAGATGAATATACCTATATATAAACCTCTAATAGCAACATGTAATTCTAGATCTGTAAAAAATAAGTACAAATCATGATAAAATAATTCAGGAAATTATAAAAAATTTCATTTTGTAACCTAAATTAATAAAATTGTTTATTATTTTAAATCTAATTTACATATCTTTTTTGGCAGGGATTTTCTGATTGATTCACGTGGACCAACCAGATTGGTCCGTTGGTTGACCTCGGTCAACTCTCTGACTGAGGTCTGCTTTGTCTCAGAGCTGGGTTTTCACAATTTTCTTGATTTTTTGAGGACATCATGCATCCTTTTGCATCGATTTCTTTTGAGATTCTTCTCCTCGAGCATCTACCATACATGCCCACGGTATGTTTCGGGGATTGGAGTGGTGATAAGCACCATCTCCTTCGATCTTCTCTGCCGCTCACCTCTCTTGTACAAAAACCCATCCAAACTTCCCTTTTTCCCTTTGAACCTCTTTTGACATGTCTTGGTTTCCTCTTCTGGAGCTCCGAATGAAGGCGGTGATATGGCTCTTCTCCAGCTCCGTTGCGATGTTGTAAGGCATGGGAGAGGGTGTGTTCCACTACCTCCGGCGGGCCACCACCGTCGAGGTCCGATATTGTGGTTTCGACCACTGAGATCTGTGTTTGCTTGCATTTTTTAGCTTATATCTAGTCTTATGGTTATTTCCGGCATCCCCTTTCGATTCCTCCCCATCAAAACACCTCACCACCCCCTCATCGGAGCTTGCTCTGGCGAGCTCCTATTTTGCATCCTCCGCCTCCATACCACTCCTAACGGGTCGAGGCACTTTGCCCTCAATGCCGTAGCTTTTCTTGCAGGTCCACACAACTTGGAAGCAACTGGAGCTGGTTTTGGGAGACTCGTCATAGTACATGGAGCTTCCTTGATCCGACGGCCTCATGTGAGTCCTACGGCCTTCGTCGGGGATTTCTGGAGCTACTAGCATCTTGAGGACCCTTGCGGGAGCGTTTTTGGATCTTTTGGAGTTCTAAAGACTGCCGGAAGAGAGAGGGGTAGGTCGGGGGAGTTTTCCGTCGCCGACCTTCTTCCTTGTTCTTCCTCCAAGCCTCTCCACTGTTGGATCCCGTGTAGACACCAGATGCTTCAGCCATCGTTCGATCCTGGCCAGCCACAACCGTCCGATCTCTTTGGCTGATCTGATCATGTGCGTTGGATTGCAAACCATCATCGATGCACCATAGAGCCACGCGTGGCAAGTGAAACACCCCGCACCATCCGATATGCACAGAGGCGTGGGTATTTTGCAATCTTCATCCACACATTTTTGTATTCAAATATTAATTTATAATCTTTCCTCAGAGTTCAAAACTTTTGTAATATTTGCATAATAGGCCCACGTACTTTTAATATTTGTAGACTGGTCCTGGCCACGTCACCTCACGTGACGCTTCACGTGAGGGGACTTTTTGCAGCCATGCCCTCGAGCTTCTGGATATTAGTGTTTAGTCCACAAACGTTCTTATTCAGTTGTAATGTTTTTGAGCATTTTGCAAACAGTCCCTCCATATTTCAGATTTGCCAATGGCTTACGTGCCTGTACACGTGGGGCTTTAGTGATTTTGCAGACGATTTCGCTACTATATATCTATACATTGAAGACCCCTCGTGGATTTATCTATTTGTATTTGGTCCTGAAAGTTGAATATCCAGTTTAATATTTCCATGAAATTTGCACTTTGGCCCTGATATTTCTGATATTTACAAAAATACCCTTTCTAGTAGTGTAGTTTCTCTTTGTTGATTTTATTTTTTAAGGCATATATAAACCTCTAAAAAATCCACAAAAATAGGCATATCTTCCTGTTGCATTGTACTTTCACGCACATATTTTTATTTTTCATTTTGAGTCTTTTTATTATATACAAAAATCAAAAAGTATCATTTTCGCCCTATTTTCAAAAGAAAATATGTAAAAATATAAAACCTTTTTGAAAAATCCCCCCAAAAATATACACTTTGCTTATTTATGTTTGTTTAACTTTCAGACCAAAAATCTTTAAAAATATAAAAGAAAACTCATTAAAATTTAAAAAATCCTAAAATATTAATAAAAATTTTAAAAAATCCAAAAATGTATTTTTCTATTCCATATTATTCTGTATAGTATTATCTTTATTTTAAAATTAATTTGGAGAACTTTTGACACTATTTATTATTTTTCATCTCCATTTTAATTTCAAGTATTTATTTTAAACCCTTTTTTGGGTATTTTTTACTTTAAAAATCTATAAAAATTAATAAAAATTCTGGAAAAATCATAAAAACAGTTAAAAACCAAAAGTATTTTATTTCCTATATTTTAATATTTTTTACCTACTTTTTATATCTCTCTTACCTCTCTTGTATATATATCTTATATATGGCTTTATATATATTAAAAGAAAAAGAAAATATAAAATATAAAATATAAAATCAGGAAATCAAAATATGAAAATATAAAAATAAAAAATCACATAAAAATTTAAAATAAAAACCCCACAAAAATAGCACATTTAGAGAATACATCGCATTCATTTTTTAGCATTCTTTGCCTCGATCTACCTGCTTGTTCCCTGTGTTCGACCTCTACATTACTTGCACTATACGAATCTTTTGTAGAGTTATAACAAATTTTAACTCCGCACTTGCTTTTTATTTCTTAATCATCTGTTGTGGGTTTGTTTGAATCAGGGTTTCTTGTAGATCGCCACAGCGACTGCGTCTCCTCCTTGTGTGAACCGTATTTTAGACCCGTAAAAAACCCTCTTCAATACGGCCAATCCTTTGGTGTTCCCCTCTCTTACTTCCTCTTCTTCCTTTTTTTCCCTTCATTGCTTAGTTCTTCTTCTTCGTCTATTTCCCATTTCTTCACCCCCAAATTCCCAATCTTCCTCATCTGAAACCTCCAGACTGGCATTGCCTTCATCATCACCCCATCTTCCCTTAGCCTTCTCATTTATCTCTCACACCTCCACCAACTCCGACCAATATGTGGTCGAAGATCTTCTCCTTTCCTTTGCATGTTGAGAGGAGCCCCATTCATTTTCTTCTTCACACTCCAATGTTAGGATGAAGCTTCCAAGCTACGTCAATTCCTAATTGCAGGCAACCCATCAAGTATTAAGTGCATCAGGTAGCCTCGAGCATTTTCCTCGATAACCCATGGTTGTGTGTAGACTGCTAGAGTGATCTCTCTTGACCATTGGAGGAGAATGGTGATAAGCATCATCAAACTAAGAGGAGAACAACCTAAGTTATCGTCATTGTCGATCACCACCGCCCTCCTTTGATCCAATGATCGCCCGAAGCCCAGGACCAAGCCCCGAGTCTCGTGCCTCAGGTGAATAACGAATCTCTAAATGGCTATTTTAAAATGTATTCATTGTAATACTGCCTCTTAAAAATTTATTAAAATCAAGAAAATATCTATGTGAAGAGTGGTTCAGCTAAAACTACCTGGATAAGTGATGAACTAAGAAGCTGCCCTTGTTAATTTTGATATGTTGTTATAGTCGGGTAATCTTGAAGATTCGTCAAAAAATTGATCACACCTAGGAATTACTATGGAAAATTAATCCTCAATGTTATCATAGTTATTTCTTTACTTAGGTGAGCCCCAAGGTCGAACTTAGGGAGGTAATATAAGAGTCTAAAATTAATAATTAAATAATTCAGAAAATTAGGATTTCAAAGAAAAATTATTTTTGGGTGTTTTTTTATTTTTTTTATATTTTCTAGGCTTTAAATTAAAAGATGTAATCAATAATCAAAACAAATATGATGCATGTGTTTTGCAAAATAATTTCTAATGCAAGAAAAAATAATGATATGTTGTTTGGGGAGAAAATTAAAAAACAGTTTTTTGTGATTTTTAAATGATGAAAATGATATGAAATGCAAGGTGTATGTAGGTGCAAATGCAGTAAGCCAAGTAGAGTATCTAAGAATAAGCAATGAATTCAAGAGCCTCCACTTTATTTCAGAAATAATAGATCAATTAATTATAGAAATGTGTGATCAATCAATTTCCCAAATTCCACAAATTTATGAGTAATTTATTGAGAAATAGAATCAGTAAATGAGAAGAAATGTACACAATTTAAGATAGAATACCTTAAAAATTAACGTCTCGGATATCTTAAAATGATTAATTAATTATACAAGACTATAGAGAATGAAACGTGCTTCGAAACGACACCAAAAACACCAAAATCTATTAATTGGTTCACAAAATATACTCTCTAGAAGCTCAAGGACCAAAATGTAGATAAAGTAATTAAAAACTTTGCAATTAAACCTTTAGGGGTGTGAAATGCAATTTTTGGAAGATGACTGGGTTCTTGTGATATTTACCCCGTTGGGGTCTTTTTGTGATATTTGGAGTTTGGGAGGACAAAGCTGCAATTTTCATAGGTTGCGTGTGTGGTATGTGTGATTGGGACTTCTTTACTATTTTAGAGGAGTGCAGGGGGGCTTCTGCAATTCTCCCACTATGATGAATCTCCATTTCATCACTTTTATTTCTATTGTTTAGCCTTCAACACTTAGCTAAATGCATTTCAATATCATTATTTTGTACAGAATAACCATTTACAATTTATTCTATTTATTGTATATAAAATACGATATCTAATGCTAACATTATAGAATAAAGGATAGAAAAGAAAAGGAATAAAATACCAAAGGTATTTTATGATCGTAAACCCTGAGATCAAGTCAAGAACTGATTTGGTCGATAAGGATTAAAGTAGGGGAGATGAGGGCCAAAAATACTATAAAAATCCTATTTATTTATTCATCAATAACTCATTTTTGGGACCTATTTATTCTTTATTATTTATTTATCAAATCAAGAAAGTTTGTACATGAAAGTTGTAGATAAAAATACATAGAAAAATATAAAATTTATTTCACACAAAAATAATACATAGTGTACATTCTACACTCTAAATAAAATTCCAAAACCCAAACTTCTCAAACTCATATCTTCTCTATAAGAACTCACAAGCACCAAAATCATCTTTAATCATATATAACTTTTAGTAAGCTATTTAATGAAGGTAGTTTCACTCAATTTGGATTTATGATGCAAAAGTTAGGTTTTGGACCCCTATTGTACAATATACTTGGATAAAATATTCACTTTATTTATTCTTTATATTCTTTATTATTTTATATTTTTATAATTTTGTAAAAAATATTTAAAACATACGTACATATTTAAAATAAAATAAGTTCATAAAAAAGAAGGTAAAATATATATGTATAGTATTATGTATGGATAAATTATATATACTAATGAATCTCCTTGTCATCACATTTATTCTATCATTTCAGCCATAGAATCCATAGCTAATGCATGCAAATAGTCCAAATTTGTACAATTTAACATTAATTCTTTGTTTTATAAATATTGTATAAAATATTAATTTAATGTTAAGTATGAAAGTTAGGTTTTGGACCCTATTGTACTATATACATGTATAAAATATTCATTTTATTTATTCTTTCTTATTTTTATAATTTATATTTTTATAATTTTGTGAATATTATTTATAGTATATGTACATGTTAAAACTAGAACAAAATAATAATAAAACACAAAATAAAATTAGTCTGTATAAATCCACAGACAAAATACCTATACACATACATATATATTTAATATACCTATTTATTTAAGTGTATATATTCTATCTAAAAAATATAATAAAAATATATTTATGTATATAAAAATAAGTTATAATTATATAATAGAAAAAAATAAAATAATATAGATACAAAATAAAAATAAAAGATTGAAAATATAAGTCAATATACCTATAAAGGAAACCTAAAAATGAACTTGTAAATAATAACCTCGAAAAAATAAAAATCATAATAAAATACTATAGAAAATAAACCCATTTTTTATTTTATAACTTAAAATTAATATATTCATTTATTATTTATTATTTCTAATCATTTTTCGATCGAGTTTTTCCTCGTTGGTCCACGTGGTCCAACCAGGTGGTTTTGGGTGTTGACTCTGGTCAACTCTCTGACTCGCCTCCTGATGAATCCCTGATTCTCTCTCTTTATTCTTCTATTTTAGCTATTTATCTTGGAAAAGCATCATGTAGATAAGTGTAAATACAATAAGTTATCATTTGGCATGCATATGTTAACAATATATATTTAGCATGTATTTGTGCAAAAATAAAAGAATAAAGGAAAAGAAAAAAGGAGGGAGGTATTTTGAATAAATACAGATGACCCGGACCCCAAGAGAAGGTCAAACATTGACCTGATCGCCAAATAAAATAAGTAGGGAGAGACAGGGCCTACTCTATATTGTATATATCATTTATATATGTAAATAATTTTTTTGGATAAGATAAAAATATATGTTCTATTCACATCTTTGAATATAGTCCTAAAATTAAAACAAAAGTCAGAAAAATAAAATAAATTCATCTCTCACTTTTACAAAATACATGTATACCTACATCATTCTTTATTTATTATATACATGTACATAAATAATAAAAGGGATTTTTACCCTGCAGACCCTGAAATCTTTTGCAATTACCTCTACGACCCTCAAAACATCAATATTCCTCTCAAGACCCCTTAAACTTGCACTGTTTTACCTCACGAACTCTCCGTTGTGTGTCGTCTCCTTCGTAACCTATCCAGAGTCTATATGGTAACCCTTGTACAACACAATCGCTAGGGATGTGCCACGTGGCCTGGGTTTAGGGTTTTGGAGAGAAGCTTGGATAAAGAGGGGCACGACACTTCGTCCCCTCCAATTCCACCTCGCGACCATCGATCTCCTCCTTCCTTCTCACCCCGTCGACCTCTCCTCTGCTTGCTCGACGACCTCAACATCTCCCTCCCCTTCCTTTCGCACACCATCGCCCTGGTGGCCACGGAATCTCTTCTTCATCGATCCACCGAATCAAGGTCCTTCCGCTTTAGGGTTTCATTAGCACACGAAGAGGATGTTGAACGGGTTAGGGTTCTAACTCTTGGTTACCTTTTTGTTGGTATCGAACATGCAAGTGTTGACAATGGGTTGGTTCGGTGGACACGAAGGGATCCTCACCATCTGCGTCAGACATGGAGGGTACTTCAAATGGATGCGAGGAATGAAGGGAGAAAAGTAATTGCTTGGAAGTGAACCGAGGATCGGGATCGATCCAGACACTACCTCTTGATTTGATCTTATGGAGGCAATCTATGAGATGGTACCTTGGGAGCCAAGGTGTGCAATCACTTTGAAATATAAGATCACTCACATTAGAGGGTGCAAGTTTGTCGAGTTCAAGAACGAGAAAGACATGATGGAAGTGTTCAATGCACACAACGATGGAACCGATATCGAGCTTGTAGTGGAGGTGACTGACGTAGAGGCTATGAGTTACATACAAGCCAAGGAGTTTCTCAGCAAGAAGAATGCAGATCTGATGGTTGGTCCCGTATCGGGTGCGGAGAACCCCGGAGGCTCCGTGGATCACGTACCGCATGGGGAGAACGCCCGAGACACCATGGAGCCACAGCCCCAGGATATGGATAATGGAGGTGTTGGAGCCTCTAAGATGGCATTGTCATTTACATACGAGCAACTGGACTGGAACATGGGCGAGGAAGGATCCGCGGACAAGGTTTGGAAATGGCTTAATACTGAAGTAGGGACCTCTAATGGGATGACAAGGGAGAATGTCGATGACAGTGGAATTGAGGCAACACCTTTGGGTGCTCATGGGATAGAGTCTGCTCTTATGGGTGATAGTGGAGCGAAGGTCGCACCTTTGGGTGCTCCAGGGACTGAAGGTGCACATGTGGAGGCCCATGGGACAGAGGAAGATGTGGGTGCTCCAGAGACAGAAGGAGCACCTCTGGAGGCTCATGAGACAGAGGCAGCTGTGGATGCTACCGAGAAAGAAGGTACACCTTTGGAGGCTCATGGGACAGAGGCAGCTGTGGGTGCTACTGGGAAAGAAGGTGAACCTCTGGAGGCCATTGGGACAGAGGTAGTTGTGGGTGCTACCGAGAAAGAAGGTGCACCTCTAGAGGGTGGAATCTCTCTTAGAGAAGAACCTTATACCCGCATCAAGCGCACAAGAGCGTGTGGAGGTAGAAAGACACCTATTCAGTCCCCATTCAACAGAAGACGCACAAGATCAGGGGTAGGACAGAGGCCCAATGAGGAGTACCAACCAGACCCCAATTCTGATTCATCTGATTCCATTTTCAGTGTTCTTGACGCTGATGTGGAGGATAGTGATGAATCAGATGACTTTGATGGCCTTGTCTCTGAGAATAGCTATCATCATCTTCTCGATTCAGATGTGGAGAATGTGAGTGACTACGAGGGCCCTGACTCCAATGTCGATTTGGATGCCCCATCCTTTGAAGTAGGGGCTGAATTTGAAAGCCAATAATCATTCTGATCAGCCCTTGCATCTCACTGCATCAGCAAGGAGTTTGCCGCCAAATTCATCAAAGGGGAAAGCACCAGAGTCACAACAACGTGCAAGGTGGAGGGATGTCCTTGGAGAATACACGCCTCCTTGATTCGAAACAGCAACAGGTTCAAAGTGAGAACTTTGGTGGACGAACACAGTTGCGCTTCGAACAATCTTGCTGGAAACACAATGGCTGGCCAACGCTGGGTATCACACCAGATTTCGAATTGGGTGATGCAGAACCCCTCAATCACAGTGAAACAGCTTTCTGATAGGATCTTTGAAGCGTACAATCTGCGACTGCCATATATGACCATCTATAAGGGAAAGAGGATGGCATCAGATGCATTATTTGGGAGTGTTGAGGAGTCATATGCGAAGATCCCCTCCCTTGTTGCAGAGTTGAAGCGGCGTAATCCAACCAATGTCTTCCATTACTTCTTGGAGGAAGATGACTCCTTCCTTAGATGTTTCATCTCATTCAAAGCTAACAGGGATGGCTACATGTTTGGATGTAGACCTTTCCTGGGGTTGGATGGATGTCACTCAAAGGGGAAGTACATAGGAACATTGTTGTATGCTACTTCACTAGATGCATCAAATGGGCTCTTCCATGTTGCATTCGCAGTTGTTGAGAATGAGTCCAGCATAACGTGGCATTGGTTCTTGCAGCATTTGGACGAGGCCATCCAATGTGGCGAAGGAGGCGGTCTAACAATTATCTCAGATGGTCAGAAGGGACTGGAGGCTGCAGTGAAAGAAAGATTTCCATGTGCTGAGCATAGAGCGTGTATGCGACATGTCTACAAGAACTTCAAGATGAAGTTCCCAAGTTCTGATTTGGAACATATATTATGGTCAGCAGCTCAAGATTTTGAGTCAAAGCAATTTCTCCATTTGATGAAAGAACTTCAAAAAGCCAATCCAAGAGCTTTTGACTACATGATGGGAATTAACCTCAAGTGGTCGAGATCCCAATTCTCTACAGCAGCGCATTGCCACTACATCACCAACAACCTAAGTGAATCTTTCAATTCATGGATTAGTGATGCCCATCATCTGCCAATATGTGATCTACTAGATTGGATTAGATAGAAGATGATGACAACTTTCAAAGAGCGGCGAACGAAATGTTCAAAAATGCGTGGAGTGATGGTTTCTACTGCACTGGATTACGTGAGGACCTCCACCAAGAATCTACAGGGGTTCATCGTAAGAAGGTCAAGCAAGAGCAGCATAGAGGTGGAATGTCCTAGCGGTCGAAATGTATGTGATCTTGCTGCAAAACAATGCACATGTAGGCGATGGCAGGTCTCCAGCATGCCTTGCACACATGCTTGTGCCGTCATCTCAAGATTGCGCAATGTAAATTGGGATGAGTACTTATCAAATTACTATAGCATATCACGTTATCGACGAACCTATGCAGAGTCAATCGCACCCTTGCCTGATAAGTCATGCTGGACACCAATCAAATTAGCCTACAAAGTATTGCCGCCACACTCCATTAGGCCTCCAGGAAGGCCAAAGAAGAACCACATAAGAGTCTGGGACGAGGAGAAAAAGACCCAACACAAATGCACGAGGTGTGGTTCTTTTGGCCACCATAAAAACACTTGCAAAAATCCAATAAATCCACGACACATGGAAACCAAGTGCGGGCATCCACGGAGGATCTAACTGAGAGAATCGGTACTCAACAGTCTACTATATTGGGAGCTAGAAGGTATGCCAGAATCTTTACTCATCGTTCTTCTAATTTTGGCAAACTTTTTATATATTGATTGCTCCTTGCAGTGGAGTGGCTATTAGGGCAAAATCCTTTCAAAGGGCCACCAAGGATAAAAGAGACGTTGGTCCGAGTAGTACAAAGAGGGGTCGCCCAAAGAATGTGGCTCGAGTTGGTAAATTCCATAACATTTAGAATTTTGATCTTTGAATTCCTTGATATCAATTTAAAATTTTAGGTGTTCATGATCAATGATTAACCACAGTGAAGTTGGAGTTCAACCACATACCATTACAGGTCTGAATGCATGCCAAATTTTAAGATGTTAATTTCTTTTAAACGAGTATGAAGATGATGGGATCTTTTTACTTCCATGTAGGTATACTCAATAGGGAACAACTATTTTTGAGGAAGATTTTGGATGAAGTATGCTGAAGTTGCTCGAATCTACTTCTTCATCTAGAATGTCTTTTTTGTTTTACTTGCTGTGTAATTTGTGGGGTTTTTGTGATCATTATGTAACACAAACAATATCTTAGAGTTACTTATGGTCTGGACTAGAGGAACATGGACTTATTATGTTGATGACAGTTTTTTAATGAATGAGTAAATATGAATCGACAGTTCTGTTTGGATTGCATTGCAGGTCAGACTTCTCTTGAGATTTTGCAGGTCAAATGCATGAACAAGGACACTATAGAAGTGTTGAGATTGACATCAACCATCACTGTAAGAAAGAATGGATCATACACACAGGGACACTAGACTCCTATTGAGGTAATACATATAATTCTTCCCAATACATTCTAGATAAGTTTACTTGCGAGGAATACAAGTGCACAAGCTGACAGGACCTTGACATGAAAATATATGTTCTTGATTTGGACTCTTATATTTGAAAGTTCACAATTCATCTCCTTCAACTCTTCGGTCAGCTTTCCTAACTCATGTAATAGGTGTAACACCATTTTCTTTTCTTCTTGTGAGGTCTCATCATTGGGCGTGTCGTCATCGACCCAACCAAAAAAATCGCAGCTCTGATCAGGACATGTGTAGAATTTCCTCCCCGTGCTCCATGGTCTTGATGACGTTTTCATCGCAGCAAGGTTTCGACATTCACATCGAACGCGATCGTTGCTGGAGATGCTGGAGGCGGAGAGCTGCTCCATATCATAACCTACAAATAGTGTCAAAAATGTATTTTTGTAATGTAAACATTCGTGTAATAATTGTTGACAAACACATACTTTTAGCCGGAAATAATTTTTTTTAAAGGTGAACCTATCCATACAGTTCTTACCTCCTGGCTGTGTAGCAAAAGAAGTTGATTTTGTGATGTCTCCAGCTCCGAGCAGGTTGAAGCAACTCTTGCATATGGCCTTTAAATAAGTTGGTTGCCGCTTGGAAATAGCCGTTGGAATTGGTGGGGGAAAGTTAGGACATGCCCCTCAAACGGTCCACAAATTAGGGGTAAAATAGGATCTTCACTCTTGTCATTACAACCGTTACTGCAATAAGAGACGGATGCAAACCTGAGGGTCTGCCCGTTAAGGGTTAGCAAGTTTAAGGGGTCTTGAGAGGAATATCGATGTTTTGAGGGTCATAGAGGTAATCGCAAAAGATTTCAGGGTCTGTCGGGTAAAAATCCCATAATAAAAATAAAATAAAAATTGTTTTGTACTCCAAACAATATTTTGTAAATAAATACAATACAAAATGGGGACATGCGCGTAAAAATAACAAAATAAAATAATTTTACAAAATACATAAGCATATTATACCTGTATATACTGTATAAAGACAAATTGATTTTTTTTATAAAAATAATTAAAATCACTGAAATTTCCTTGAAAAATAACAAAATTTCTTATGCTGAAAACCTATTGATTTAAAATCATTTTTTATTTTTTATTGAATTTGTAAGTATATTTTTACATTCGAATTCTTTGATTGGTCCAGGTCATTTTGTTGACTCGGGTCAACGCCCTCTTCCAGGCTCGACCCGACCCGACCCTGTTTGCCGGACGTCTTTATCCCAATTTCCCCAGTCAGATCAGGCCACCCCTCGCTCCAATTCTTTGCCTGTGTCTTCCCCGTGGATCCATGACCTTCGCGGATCACTAGGATGGTGCGGATCTTCCTAGGGTTGCGTACCTCGCATCGATTCTTCCAGCTCTCTAGAAGTCCTATAAAGTGTCTTCTCCACCTCCACAGTACGGCAGCTCGTTCCTCGCCTCTTCTTCCTCCCCCAGCTACTTCAGGTTGAGTGACAGCTACCGGAGGAGTCCATCGGAGTGAAGCTTGATGGTCAGTGATGGGTCCGAAAAATCCCTTCCTAAATCTGGGTAAGGTATAAATCAATCAAGGGTCGCTGTGACCCGGATCTCGGAGAATTGGACTCAACAAAAAATAAGACCACCAAATCAAAGATAGATTAATAAAACACGAATAGAGGTCTTCGCCATTTATTTGACCTGGTATAGTGACCAGGGTCGAACACAAGGAGCACAGGTTGGCTCGAGAGAGCCTACGAAGTAGTCAAGAAAGATAAAAATAAAGAAGAAATATTTTTGGTGGATTTTTTAATTTTTTAATTTTTTGTATTTTTAATTCTAAGGAAAATGTAAAGAAAAGCTAAAAAGGACAAATTCAACAATTTATTAAACACTCAAAAATGCTCAAAAAATTCAAATAAAATTATTTTTGTGTCTTTATATTTTTAAGTGTTTTTGATGAATTTTTCAGAATTTAATGATTTTTAATTGATTTTATAAAAATCGAAAAAGTCAAAAATAGTGGGGAACTGTGCAGTCAAATTTGAAAGGCTAATTAAAAATAGATAATTAGTTATAAAAATCTGAAGGCAATTTTTATGAAAAGTAGGAATAAAAACTAAACTATAGAAAAAGAGATTGCAATTTTTGAATTTTTTTAGATTTTTTAATGATTTTTATAATATTTTTAGGATTTTGTGATTTTTAGGGGCTTTATAAATCCAAACAACACAAAATTTGGATAGAAGCTCAAAGATAACAAAACACACAATTCCTATTTTTTTTAGAAATTTTAGAAAAGTGTGTATATTTTTCTTTGATTTTTCAATGCAAACATAACAAAAATGAAGGTTTTTATTTTTAAAAATAACAAAAAACAACAAAAATGTCCCAAAAAATAGTAATTTTTTTCACAATGGCTGGAGCCAGTATCAAAATTTCACTTGATTTGGAGTTTATTTGATATTTTATTCAACCAATACAAGACAGACAACACACAGGTACCTATATGCAAAGAAACTTAGTTTGAGGGCTAAGTAGATAACACGTGTGAAAACTATAAGGGCTTCAGTGCAAAAGTCACATCAATTTCCACACATGTTGGATAAATCCACGCACATGGGTATAAATGCAAATATCAGAAACAAACTTTCATTTCATAACAGAAGTAAACCCCGAGCCCATACATGAAATTTGTCCACAAAAGCACGTGTCGAAGCACGTGTCTCCACAAATCTACGGCTGAAGGGGCGCCACTTGGAGATCGAACGGTTGTGGTGCACGGGTACCTCTTCAGCGATTGACGTCTCTGATGGAACTCCTCAAATGATCGGACGGTTGTTAGCTTCCCTCAGATGGACGACTCGATGAAGACCTGGAGCGAGGAGGTCTATCTGACGGCGATGGAGGCTCATGGAAGAACTCTTCATCGACAAACTTCGACGGGCCGTGGCACACGATGGAGACCTCCTCAGCTGCTGCTAGGATGGGGAAATCGATGCTGGCGATGCTCCACAGCGAATGGTATGCTCCACTGGAGCTGAGGACGCCCGAAGGTCCTCGGTGGCGTGAAGCGTCTGGAGCGCCTGTGCCCAAGTGATGGGAACTCTAGCCGAGGTCCTTCTTCGAATCTACCTGCACAGGAAGAGAGCTGGGTTGAGGGCAAAGTTTCTCGACCCGGTTACGAGCGGAGGGGGTGGTCTGGTGAGGCAGAGCGAGGGTCTCCGGCGAGGCGACGACGGGGGAGACCTATTTCTTGGTTCCAGGGCGAACCAAGGTGATCGGAGGGGCGCAGAAGATGGGGCGAAGTCTCGTGAGGATGGTTCGAGGGTCGGATGGGTGGATGGCTGATCGGAGTATCAGGAAATGATCGGCGAAGGGAGGAGGCCGGAAATCGAAATATTGAAAATCAAACAAGGCTAAAGGCTAAAGAAGCTACCTGGTGGTCGCAGTCGACTCTGCTGGAGATCTGGGACCTCAGGGGTCATCGCCTCAATGGCTCGGCGGGGCCAGAGGCTCGGGCTCACCTAGCGATGGAGCACGGCAGTGAAATCCGCCAGATCAGTGGTTCCCGGCTCTCACGTCCTCCCTACAACTCTTCCTCACGCTGATGTCACTCAGGCGAAGATGAGGAGCTCCTTGGTGGCGAGGGGGGTGGCCAAAGATAGCGTGATAAGTACGGCGGAGGTGAGGTTATATACAGGTGCTGGTCCGATAAGATGGGAGTGGAGCACGCGGATTGATGCACAGATCCCTAAGATGATGCCCGGGCGTGAATCTCGGATGTGAGCATGTCAATCGGAGCCCGGGGTTTGGATGGCTGGCGATCGGATCACTCCAAAGAAATTGGGCGAAATCGGGTTGTGACCGGGTCCGGGCAAAAATGGTCCGGAAGATTTCTCATATTACATAGATGCACTCAATGCTAGATACTATGAGTGTCTCTCATGTATAGAAATTAAAAGAGTGAAACAAACATACCCACTTAACAACAACAGATGCATCAAACCTTGCACGTTAAAAAATGGGCATACAACCCATATTGGGTAAAGGTACAACAATAGAAAATATTCCAATTGAAAAAATAAATACTAACAAATTCAACAATAACCAACAGAATCTAAACCAAAGACTAATTAAAGAAAATTAATTTTTAATTGGAATACAATGATCATCAACTCAGGTCACACGCCTGACTTTATTGATTTATATAATTGTATGAAAACATGATACGAGAAGAGAGTGCACATGAAATAGGTGGGAGTTTTTATGCATGAGGATGTGAGAAAGGGTTCGGGCCCTCTTCGGACGGGTCGTTGGGCTGCGTCGGGCTAGGCCGAGCCAAGCCCGAGCCCGACCCAAAAAAGATATGAGCCTAAATATTGGGCCTAAGCACGGCCCGGTATTCATTTGGGCTTCGGCCGGACCGAGCTTTTTGGGATGGGCTTCAAGCTGAGCCGGATCGGCCAAGTCCAATGCTCATCTCTACTTGTCGGGTTGGAGTTCCAACGGAAAATTTAGCAAGTCCTATTTTTTTAGAACACCCACAATTTTTTCATATTATTTTTTTCAATTTTCAAGCACACGGTAATGAAAATGGATGGCTTTTAAACGTGAGATGCAATTCAATGAAATACATATACTATAATTTTATCATAGTTTTTACAAGAAATGATTTGAGCATTTGATTCATAAAAAAAATCACACCACGGTAAATTTACAATCGTAACTCTCACACGATCATGATAATATAAGGAATACAATGGCATTTGAAATTTTGTAAAATGATTTAATTTGTTTTCTAAATGAATTAATTACTCAAATTAAAGAACTGTCTATTTTAAGCAAAGACAATAATTTTGGATGGCTTTTGGATATATTATAGAGCACACAAAAAGACATAAAATGCTATTTTTTGAAAATATTAAAGATACACACGACTAATTATGAATATATTATGAAAATGGATAAACCATTTTTTATTTTTACCAATTTAATGATTATTGTTTCCAAGCATGTAATAAAATGAGAAAAAATATACAAATGAGGAGATTTAGTTACTGTACACTATCTTATTTTTAGAAAATAGAAGTGACAAAAACGACTTAATTGTCAAGATTCACATAGCAAATAAAGTTAAACAGAAGAAAATTGATGATACATGCTATACGAAGAGAATTAATTACTCTACAAGACCTTATTTTAGAAAACAAAATTGCATTAAAAATATTTAATCTTCTTGATTCAGATTTGCATTGGTTTCTTATGTTCAACTTATTTTTTTAGGGAGAGGTTGGTTGTTGTACGAAAAATAGAATAATGGCCTAAAAAGGTAGGAGCACAAGTGTTATTGCAAAAAAAAGGTAAGATACATAAGTGTATTTGTACAAACTCGAGTGATACATGTCTAAAAATCTTTATAATAATTTGTGCTAGTTAAAAATGATAGCTAATTATTTTTAAAATTTTAAAATAAGTTGAATACTAGGAAAATTTAAAAATAAGTTAAAAAATAAAAAAAATAGTGGACCTATACTTTATCACCTACTAGCTACATAATAAATGTTAGCATAATATATTAAAGTTTAAACTCTAAAAATCTAAGAAAACATCATAAAATTTATAAAGTCCATCAAAAATACATAAAATTTGGGAAAACGAGAAATAACAAATCACATCTCAATTCGTTTTAACTATATTTCCATATAATTTCTACGTATATTAAGATTAGTTTTTAACTTTATAGTCAATAATTTTTTAAATATTTGATATAAAACAGAAAAGAATAAAATTTTTTGAAATTTCATAATTAAGAAAAAGTATAAAATTAAACAATTACATCGAATATTGTTATATGCTAATAATTAAAAATCGAATCATACATGTATCGGTTTTAGTTTTTATGGTCGGGCCAATGCGATCGACCGGTCGAATTGGTGGTGATGTCAGCAGGTTAAAGAAATCGGGAAAGACCCAATCATTGTATTGTTGATTTTGTTCGTACGATTCAAGCGGGTCAAACCAAGTTAGACCGATATACCATACAAATAAATACAAAAAATGCTGCACCATATTTTTCAAGGATTTGTTTCTCTTTTCCTTTAAGTTTTTCAGTAACATTTATAACCCTTGTTTTTAATACAATTGCATGTGTCCCCTATATTCTTACAAAATCAATAGTAGTGGCCTTTTATAAGTACACTTGTGCTCTAACTTTATACCAACATAAGGATGATATTGTGAATTTTTTAAGAAAATATAGGGATACAAGTGAAATTGCTTAAAAGTTAAGGGTGTGAATGTTCTTAAAAAAATCGAAAAGTGCATAATAATCATATTTTGTAGAGTTTATATAAATACATATATGTGATATAAAAAATTAACAATTTTAAAACTATTTAAACTCTAATTAACGACAAATATTGTTAATTTATTGTTTCTCATACTATGAATGTGACAATGTTTTCTTTATTTGTTGTTGTTATAAGTGGACAACCTCATACACAATGTGGGAAGAGAGAGGCAGTGCTAATATGGCAAGAAGGGATAAACGATAATGAGTTGCCGATGCATGTGAAGGAGAAGAGATAAATATGCACTATATTATGGGTTAGAATATGATTAGATTATGATTATTTCTGAAAAATTAGTATTTTATTAATTTATTGAATTAGTTGTCAAAAAATAGATGGTTGAACTGACAGTTTGGTTCAATTGATTCAACCGGGTTTAAGCGGTCCAACCGGATTTTGACCGATTTTTACTAATTTTTATTTTCTGAATAAAAATCAGATGGTTGAACTATTTTTCCTCTGATTCTTGGTTTAACCGGTTGAAATGACTAATTACGTTAGGTTTTTGAAACCTTGTTGGAATAAAAATGCACAGAGCTTAAAAATTTCAAATTATGAAAAATACACTTAGCTCAAGTAGTTTGGCACATATATCCCCACCCATTTTCTCTACCTATCATTTACCTTCCATAAATTCGACTTCATGCACTTATCCGCTATATATATTTGGCGTTTTATCACTCATGCTCCTCTGAGATATTACAATATCGATTATGACTCTCACTTTTTTGAAATATCAGTTGTGTCCCTAACTGCAAGTTTTACAAGAAGATAGGGGTACAATTGATATTGCCTATCTCAAAGGGGCACAACTGATAAAATCCTAATTGATTTTCATCCGAGGATCTTTTACTCAATTAAATCTCAATAAAAAGTTTTCATTTATTCTTTCACTATGATGAAAAATATATAAAATTATGTTAAATATGGTTAAAATAAATCCCCAATTCCACATACATGATACAAGGAAATATATTTGTGGATATCAACATCTACATTTATTTTAAAATATATACGGATATAAATGTCAAAAAAATATAAATACGGTAGTTAATAGGAGAGGGATGTATCTGTATCTTTGCATCTTGGTTGGTGAAAACGGATGCTAGGATCAGGAGTGTAAGGGTCTATTTGATAACTTAGTTGAGTTGGGATCCTCATGTGAATAGTAGCTGTTTGGATGGTTGAAAGGATTGAAGATAGTTGGAATGATAGATGTGATGTAATATGATATTGATATTAGTTATATTAACTTTTTAATGATTATAATATATCTTTTATATTTATTTTTTATTTAAAAGTGATTAACAAATATTATAACAAGAAAAATTTATACGATTAATATAATTAATTTCAATCCAAAAATACAGAAATAAAATAGAAGAAATAAAATAGAAGTTATGCCAAATTAACCCTTGCTAACGTGGCAACCAAACAAGCCCTATAAGGAAGAAAGGACGCGGGAAACGTAAAAATAAAGGACGGAAAAGGCAAATCACCCAGTCCTCTCTTTCCGCACCCTCCCCGCCCCTACAGCGGCGTTGGCGGCAGTGTGAGAGTGTGAGACTACTCTATATAGAATGGCGGCAAACGGGGTGGGCAACGGCAAGAGGTCCATGGACGTGAGACGCAGCGTCAACCTCTGCCTCACGAAGCTATCGGACCGGGACACGGAGGCCATGGCCGCCTCCGAGCTCGACTCCATGGCCCGCTCCCTCAACGCCGACTCCCTCCTCCCCTTCCTCTCCGCCATCTCCGACACCCGCCCCTCCGACCGCACCCCTCTCCGCCGCCACTGCGTCCGCCTCCTATCCCTCCTCTCCCACTCCCACCCTCCCCACTCCCTCGCCCCCCTCCTCCCCCGGATGCTCTCCGCTGTTCTCCGCCGCCTCCGCGACCCCGACTCCTCCGTCAGATCCGCCTGCGTCGATGCCGTCAGATCCATGGCCGCCGCCAGCTCACGCTCCTCCTTCTCCTCCGTCTTCCTCCGCCCGCTCCTCGAGAGCCTTCTCCTCGAGCAGGATCCCCACGCTCAGATGGCCTCGGCAATGTGCCTCGCAGCCGCGATCGATTCGGCTGCCGGTGCGGATCTGGCGCCGCATCTGCAGAGGCTGGTTCCTCGCCTGGTAAAGCTCGCACGCAGCGATGCCTTCAAGGCGAAGCCCGCTCTGCTGTCGCTAATCGGCACCGTTGTAGCCGCCGGGGGTGCCTCTTCCTCGACGGCGCTTGGATTGCTGATCCCCTGCCTCGTGGAGATGTTGAGCAGCGAGGACTGGGCCACCAGGAAGGCTGCTGCGGAGGCTCTGTCGCGTGTGGCCTCCCTCTCCGACACTCATCTCTTGGTCACCTTCAAATCCTGCATCTCCTCTTGCGAGGCCCGCAGATTCGACAAGGTTTTCCATTTGTTTATCTAATCGATCATCGAACGGACCTTTTAAGATGGATCGATCCGGTGAAATGTTACAGGTGAAAATTGTGAGGGAAACTATGAATCAAATGCTGCAAGCGTGGAAGGATCTGCCGGATTCTCTCACCACCGAAGGGGAGCTGACCAATCATGCTGCCGCTGGGTCCCAATCGCAGAACAACGACAATGCACCTTCCTCCTCTTCTCCTTCTCGCAGAGGTGAAGACAACATCTCACCCACCCACCCATCCCAATTATAGATAACAAATCTGAGAAGCATAAATTCTATCTAACCTTGCTTATATGTTATATTTGGGATTTAGGCATTTAGCTTAGTTTCGGCTTTCAATCACAACTGTGGTAGAAATACAATGTTACTAAATACTTGCTGATCAAACGTGTTAATTAAATCATGATAGAGAGTGGTACTTCCGGTATCAGATCCGATTCGCATGATCTTACAAGGAAAATTGAACAACCATCAAGCAGATCACCGCCCGAAGCTTCACCAGCTGCTGATGAGAAGCAGAGAAGAAGTCCTCCTTTGTTCCGCAAGCTAGACCGTAACAAGAAACCTTCTGGATGGAGACTCGAAGTTGCTGTTCCCCAAAGACATCCTAAGGATATAAGCCCGGTTGGTCACAAAAAAGATGAATTGAATCTCTTTGGAAACGATTTAAAAGACAAGACAACTGGAACTGCTGAATTGGATGTTGGAGCACACGAACTTTCACATCAGGAGCGGGGAAGCCTGGGATCTAATTCCATTGATCGGGTTCACGAGAATTGCAAGGAGAACAGTGAGATGTGCTTCATAAGAGAGCAATTGGCTCAGATCGAGAATCAGCAATCTAATTTGATGGGTCTATTACAGGTAAGGTAACTGTTGCTTGGGAAAACAACATTTATGAATGAGCAATGCTAAATAAAACTTGATGGTGCTCCAATAATTGTTAATAGTTTTCTATAAACAAACCAAACCCTTCTGTTCACGGATTCAAACTTAGAAGCACACGGGGTGCTTCTCTAATTTAGAAACAATATTGCAGCTTTTTGAGAGTTGCTGATTCCTATATAGTTATTTTACTTATAAATGCTTGATTCCTGTTCTAAAAAAAACATTGATGCCTTTGTTGTCCGTTCCTTGTCACAACAGGCTTAAGGATTCAAGATTGTTATTGTCCATACCCCAAAAAAGTTCCTTGTTTGTATTGAAACAAATCGGCAACACCGTTTGTTCACAACTTAGTGCTCTCTGTTTCTGGATGAGCTTTTTTTTAAACACATGAAAGCCATCCTCAGTGTCTACTGTATTCTGTTGCTAACTTGCTAATGCCCCCCCGTCCTTTACAGTGTGTGATCTTCACTTGATGATTCTCACTATACCTTCATTACTTTCCAGAGTTTCATTGGTGATGCGCAGAGTAGTGTACACTCTCTCGAAACAAGGGTACACAATTTAGAGCTTGCATTGGCTGACCTGTCACATGACATGGCTGTATCCCTGGGAAGGATGTCAAATGCATGTTGGAGATTGCCCGGTGCGGATTTCCTGAGCTGCAGGTTTTGGAGAACCGAGAGGAGGTAGTCTTCTAGATCAGCTGGTTCTAATTCTTATATCATCTGTTATATTAACTCGCTAACTTTGAATCCCTTTATTCTTTCACCTGTGTTAGGCCATCTTTTGGAAATCGAAGTGGATTGGTTGTGAATCCACTGGCAGAAACCAATTTCTATCGCCACACTAGTTTAGGCACCATTCAAGACAGTAGACATTTCGACATGGTCTCGACAAGTGCACATTCATCGGCTATCAGAAATTCAAACAGGTAAAAACCAACAACCAAAGCTGTGTTAGAACTTAGAATCTCCTTTTTCTTGTTGGTAAGTCACTGGGTGAATGTTAGATGATCCCGTAACTACTTCCACTTCTAACATTAGTTAGAAATGAAGAAATCTCTACCAAGCATTCTTCCAGAGATTTGTCTAGTTGCATAATGATAACTATGGATTTTCTTTTGCTCAAATTCTTCTGTACAATCACTAGAACAATGCACTAAGACAACACAATGCTTCCACACCAAAACATTTCAAATTGCATGTTTGCTTTACGCAGATGCACACATAATTAACCAGATCTCAGATGATGTCGACCCTCATCGGTGCAGTGTATCTAGTAATCTCAGTGGAACCGTGGGATTTAAATAGCAGGAGGTGTCTGTGTCTGTAGTCTGCAGACAGTAGTTGTCGATACAAGAGAATTCTGCAAGTGCGAGCTCGTCCTGCGTTTTCTTGATTACTGCATGAAGGTAGTTGGGATGGAGTGTTAGCTGCCTCATGGTTCGGTGAGCTATCACATACCTCTTTTGCGTCAATCCTCAAATATTACACTCACATTATACATAAAAATCACATGAAAATATCAGTCCTGTAGAAGTTGCTGCCTATGGTGCGAAGCACACTCTTGTATCGCGTCCTGTTTATGTTATAAAAAGAGGAAGAAGTCTAGCTACAAGAAAAATGCCCGCTGCTACCATAGTAGCGGCATGTATAAGAGCTGAAATAGGAGTGGGCCCTTCCATAGCATCAGGTAACCATACATGAAGGGGGAATTGCGCAGATTTAGCAATTGCACCGGCGAACAACAGGAAAGCACATAGAGTAGCAAATAAGGAATTTATCCCATTATTATGAATTAACTTATTAAATGTTTCGAACAAATCTCGAAATTCGAAAC
Source organism: Ottelia alismoides (assembly GCA_037367405.1). Classification (NCBI taxonomy): domain Eukaryota; kingdom Viridiplantae; phylum Streptophyta; class Magnoliopsida; order Alismatales; family Hydrocharitaceae; genus Ottelia; species Ottelia alismoides. The sequence continues at coordinate 50,935 of JAZKJV010003985.1, forward strand.
TACCTGTCATCCAATAAAAACCCAGAATTCCTAATAATAAACCAAAGTCCCCTACCCGATTAGTTACAAAAGCTTTTTGACAAGCACTTGCTGCAATTGATCGTGTGAACCAAAAACCTATTAATAAATAGGAGCACACCCCCACCAGCTCCCAAAAAATATAAATTTGTATCAAATTAGAACTAGTAACTAATCCCAACATGGAAGCATTGAAAAAACTCATATAAGCAAAAAATCTCAAATATCCTTGATCGTGAGACATATAATTATCACTATAAATAAGAACCATGATTCCAACAGTAGTGATTAATATTGACATAATGGAAGTAAGTGGATCGATTAAGTATCCGAATTCTAAGGAAAAATCATTATTAATAGTCCAAGACCATAGATATTACCAAATAGTGAAATCCCATTTACTCCATTTTTATTTCTAGAATTGAAACAAATTAAAATTCTCAACTCTCTACGATGTCGAGTAGATAGAATATGTTCAGGAACAAGGAAATCATAATAATTTTTGTTTTCATTTACAAATATATTGCTATATTGTTGCGTAATGGATTTTTCAAGATCATTCTTATCAACAGATTTTTTTTATGCACTTTCCATTAATTTGGTATTTATTCTTATTGACCAATGAGATACCCATGATTTGATACATAATCAATTTTTCATCCCATTTTATAGATAGACGAACTGGTTCGATAATCAATATTCCATTTTTTATCAATTCTGTAAGAGCTAGATCTTTCTGAATCACCATTACGTCTAAACTCATTTCTCCTCTTTCAATCGAGGATATAGCAATTTCCTTTGGATTTACCAATCTAAGTAGGAGACAATATACCTTGATATTATTGGTCATTCTTTGATTTAAAGGATCATCCCATCTTAATTGAAAAAGAAAATATTTTTTCAGGAATAAATCCAATTCCGCTTCTTTCTTGCTCTTGTATTGTTTTTTTTTTCTACCTTTTTTATTTTTAATGTTTGATGATCCTATGTAGTCCTCTTCCATATCTTTTTTCTTTTGTTCTTGTACATCGAATTCAAGATTCACTTGACTTGATTGTTGTTTTTTTTCTTGATTCTTAAATTCTAATTCAAAATATTCTTTTTTATTAGATGATATATGAAGATCTTTTTTTTTATTTTCATTGATATTTTTATTTTGATTAGAATTTTCATTTACGTCAAAATTGAGAAGTAATTTGATTGGTATGATCCATGGTTTAATCTTATATGCATTATATGTATCATAAAGTATTCCAAATTCTGGGAAGAACTCAGGTTTTCGATTTGATATGTGGCGATATAACTTTTCTTGATTCATTCCCATCCAATCAAAAAGGTTTCTTTTTTGATTCGATTTGGATGTTTTGATTTCTTGATGAATCGTGAGAGATAAAATATTCTTATTATAAAATTTTTGATAACTATTAATTCTAGTTTTAGTATTTTTATTAATCTTGGTACCAATATGCATATTGACCCAGGTATCAATATTCATATTTTGTCTAATAAAAAAATGGAAAATTTTACAATTGAAATATTTTTTCTCCAGATTTTTTTTTCTGTATATATAATATTCTTCTCCCAGATAATCACTAAGATCTATATCCATTAGTATATAAAGTGATTGAGGTTTTTGTGTATTTAAATTATATGAATATAAAATTTCTCGATCTCTATTTATTTGTAATGGTAATTTATGTTATGGGAATCTTTGATCTTCAAGCAATTACCTGCATAAAAATTTACGACAACATTGTGTTCTCGTCTTTAAGCAAAAATCCAATTAGCGGACTATAGTAGAAAGCAGGAGACATTGAATGCTGCTGTTGATTGATGGTGCAAGCTCAGCGGCAACTTAACAGCCGACGGTTTGTTAGACAGAGGAAAAATGTATACAAGAGACCATGTTAAAGTTACCCCTCGAGAACTAAATTCGTGTAACTCGATGACTTGGATGTCAAAAAATACATATCACAGTGTAAAGATGGGAATTATTTCATTATTGAGCAGGAACTTAAATAGGCACATGATATTGCAAATTTGTGTGATTGGTTGGGTTGATTGGATTAGAGTAAGTCATCTTGGGTTCAATTGATATTTTCATTGTACTCACAACTAGTGTTTGGGTCAACCTAGTGTAAGTTTTACAGATCTTGTATGTTTTAGTTTGAACTCGTAGCAAGTCTTCGGACCAACCTGCCATAAGTTTTAAATATCTCATGTATTTTAATTCAAACTTTGCTATAAGTTTAGGGACATGTCATATTTTTAGTTTGAATTCACGACACATCTTTGATAAATTTGTCATTTGCTGTAGGTATCTACAATATTTTTAGTTCGAATTCCTGGTAGGTCTTTGGGCACCACTGTCATTACATCATTGCATGCATCACAACTGCCATCGTTGTTGTCCTCACACCACTACATACCGCCCGCATCCTTGTATCAATGTAGTGCCACTTACTTGTACCACGTGATAGCCGCATCGCGCACTGCTCTACTGCTTGCTTACACTGCCACACCACCACACACCATTGAATCAGCATGCATTGCTGCACCACCACCTACAAATGAGGGGCGAGTGTTATGCTCTTCCTCAACTTAAAGACTTTAAAGGGAAAAAAATGAATTCTTGTCTTGTAAGGTGTCACGTTGGATGGATATTACGTAGAATTTGGGTGACCTTTTTTTTGTAGGATTTTGGAGATACATACTAGGGTAAATTGCAAAAAAAGAGTTCGACTTTGTGCTGATTCTCAATTACGGGCCTCATTTTTCAAATGTAACAAAGAAGGGTCTGATCTTTTTTTGTCTCAATTACAGGCCTTTGTAAGTTTCTACGACCATTATATGTCAATGTTAAACCCTAAAGTTGAAAGCTCAGACCCTTCTTTGTTATGGTTGGAAATTGAGGCCTCAAATTGTGAATCGACGTATAGTTGATGCTTTTTTTCGTAATTTATCGTATATACTATATCTCTAGATGAAAGAGAGGTGACTTGAATGCATTCAGAGAGGGGAAGGATGCTTGTCTTCAACCCATAAATTTATGAGTTGGGAAAATGTCATTGCATTGGTATCGTGTTCACACGGTTGTTTTGAATGATCCTGATAGCGGTTTTTGATCTTGTTCTTGATCCGATTTGGAGACATGGTCTGTTTGTTATACCTTTCATGACTTGTTTAGGAATAACTAATTCATGGGGTAGTTGGAGTATTATACGAGGGACTGTAACAAATCCAGGCATTTGGAGTTATTATGGTGTGGCAAGTGCACATATTATATTTTCCGATTTGTGCTTTTTGGCATCTATTTGGCATTGGGTGTATTGGGACCTAGAAATATTTCGAACGTACGTGAAAACCCTCTTTGGCTTTGCCAGAAACCTTTGGAATTCATTTATTTCTGTTAGTGGTCGCTTGCTTTGATTTTGGCGCATGTCATGTAACATGTTTGCATGGTCATGGGATATGGTATCGGATCTTTATGAGCTAACTGAAAAAGTAAAACCCGTAAACCCGACGTGGGATGAGCCTATTCATCTTATTGTACATCCCCCTCAACGTTAATACAAAGGATTACACATGGGAAATTGAAACTGTATTTTCTACTAGTATCGTATCTGTCTTTTTTCAGCTTTCATTGTTACTGGAAATACACTTATTATTGTGTTACTGACTTATTTTTTGGGTAAAGAACATGGTGATTTGAAATGAAATGAAATTTGCAAATGTATTTAATGCAAGAGAGAAGAGGCAATCAATTTATTTAATACAAGAGAGTTTAGAGTGTGGATGCCAAAATAATAGAAGGATTTGTAAACCAAAATAAAAAAATAAAGTTTGGGATGGACAAATATCAACAATAATACTTGTTTTTGGTAGTGGATAATTGGATATACTCCCACCAAACAAAAAGCAATACATTGTCTATTTTGTTTACACGGTTTCATATATCGTCAAGAGTGACAATAACAGAAATAACAAACATGCGTATCATCAGGAGTGACAATAATAGAACTAACAAACATGCAACTCCACGCAGGGGAAGAACCGAGAATTTATTAAGAAAGGTTAAGTATACAACTATTATGTATACTCAAAAATAGAAAAATCATTTTATTTTCAAATGGTATTTTTAAATTGAGTTGATATTTTTTAAATGAACTTCTTTCAATTTTGATAAACTTACTACGGAAATCTATTATTAAGGTTAGATTCGCAAATAGATTATTACTTTCCATGGGGATTTTGAAAACTTGCTAAATCTAATAATTTAAGCTTCTCTAAATTTGTTGTAAAAGGTTAAATTATCAAGTGAAATTTGAAACAAAAAAATTCATGGTTAAAAGGAAATAATAATTTTTTACTTTATAAGGTGTACTGGACTGGAAATAATTGGAGAGATAAATAAACTTGGATACAATTTTTATCAAATTATACGTGTAATTTTGATACTTTGGAAGTGATTGGATAAATTATATAAAAAATTAAAATGGTGGGAGGTATGATTTGAACCTTGATTTCCAAAATTATAAGCATGATACTTTACCAGTAAACCATTGAATGATTTTACAATATTTATCTAACAACACTATTTATTATACAATTAAGAAATGACCATATTAAAAATTAATACATTGTACAAGTGACATGATAATCAAGGAGGGACCATGACCCCTCCGTGGTGTATACTAGTTCCGCCATGTAAAGTATGAAGATATTAGAATATGAGTAGGGTTTTCCGGAGAATATCATTTCATAGATGATTCTTCATACTGACATTCCCTCGTGAAGATGTTGTATGGTCTCTTTTTAGAGGGTGGCATCAAATATTGATTTTCATCCAAGAGTTTTATGTAATCTTTGTGATTGGAGTCTCACATTAAACCAAGCACTCTTAATTGTACTGTATAAGCTTGACATACATTCTCTTCCTCTGTCTTAATGACTTTGAATAATCAATAAGTCGTGTATTTGAAAATATATATTTATCGTGATTTTACTCACGAACTTATAAAAAATCATCACTACTCAATGGATCTTAACCTTTCAACCATTTAAAGGGGCTCTTCTATACACTACACGCATGATAATCTAAATTGGTATCGTTCAACTTGGTGGTTCACGTGGAAAATTAGATGCAAGTTGGCACTTGAAATAGCTTTATTAATATATTAATGAGAAAAAAAAGGAAAATATGTCCATGTGCATACACAAGTGTGTGTTCTCACAGCTATAAACTGAATATTTAAAATTTTAAATATAAATCAAAGCCATTGATCTTAATTTGTACAGTAAAATATGGAATCCATTAAAATTTCAGATCATTTGGAGTTTTTGAACCCATCCATCAAGTGATGTTGGATTCAATTCATCGGAGCCACTGATCATTCATTAATGTTGGATTGTGTTCACACTAGGACTTTGGTATTGAAAACTTATTGGGCACACAAAGTGGTATATGCCCATGGGTACATACTTCTTGCCATGTATATTAGCTCTCTAACTATAGGAATGCCCCCTTCCATGAGTTCCTTTTCAATGAAGAGCAACCGAACTAAAGGAATGAGAGATAAATGGGATTAAGGGCTACTTAAGTAGCTTACACTTTTTAAAATGTTAACTCTTTTGTTAATCGAATGAATACCTCAAGAGTTAGGGATAAGTTAGCTATCAAATTTGTTAGCCATGTGAGCCCGAGGTGAACCATTCCTACAATAATGTTATTGTAATGATTGATTTGTCAATAAAAGTTATTGGCTATTTCACTCCCTGTCTGAGATTAAATGAATGAATGCACTATAAGGTCTCTTTGTACAATTAGGGTTATGTACCATGATCATCTTAATGATCATACATCTATTGATTCAGTAGTTGAATCATAGAGTTTGGTGCTTGGATGAATATCTAAGGAGTTAGATTGAGGACTCATCAAGCATTGACAAATAATTGTTAAGAGATGATCTCTAGCTTGAGTAAGAGATGTCAGTCCTTTCTCATTAGGTTGATATCTGATCGACCTCTTGATGCAAGTCCTCTTCATGGCAATAGAGATTCAGAGGTATCAGATTAGTTAGGTCAACTTAATGAGATCAAGATAACCAAAGTCCAATGTCGTATACTGTCACGGCATAGGAACACATCTTCTAACCGGAGACAGATGTGTTGCTATATTTCTGAGTGTGTACATTTTCAGACTAATAGGTTGATGACCTAACCAATGTCTATACACCGGCAAGCTGGTGTACGTATGAGGACATATGAGTGATACGATCTCTCAAAAGGGTCATACAAGTTCACTTCTGAACTGGAAGACATGAACTCACTCATGAGATATTGGGTCCAATCAAATTCCATGCATGGTCATTGTGCTTTGGAAGCATGACAAGAATTTATAGGTATGATATATGCTTTTGGAAAGCATATGGTCGATTCCGACTCCCATTGACCAAGATTGAGAAACTTGATAATGAAACCCTGAAGATGACAGTATAAATTGATCTATATCATCGGGTTTATCATAGGTCTTCCAGTATGCAAGATGTACATGTATTAGGAATACCTGAGGGTGGTGTGATCATAAATGATTGTATAATCATGATGCTTCCATTCCGAGGGAGTGATGAAATATGTATGGATTTTAGTGACTCCTCTCAGTAGAGAAGTGATCTGATCTTAGTCCAAATGTTGGACGTTGATCTGAATGAGATTTATATGCAATTATAAGATTAGATTTATGGTCTTGATCTAATTAAGCATCTATGAGAGGTCCACGAGATCTAAATTTGAGGTGCGATCTCAATATCCAAGGCACTATACGTGGAACATACAATCGCCATGTCCTTATCTCCAAGTATCTGCAGAGAAAGCATATTTATCTTGAAGGAGTTCAAGAATAATTTCACTATTAGATTAAATCCAAGCATTGAGAAGTAGATAACAAATGTGATTTAATTATCACAAATAATGTAAATCCGATTCATATTATTTAGATGCATGAGAATGATGATCCAATATAATTTAATGTGATTTAATTATTAGGATTTTTATCAGTTGTGCCCCTCTAAGATACTGCAATATCAATTATACCCCTCTCTTTTTGGGAATATCAGTTATGCCCCTGACTTCATGTCATTCTATCACTTGTGCCCCTCTGTTACTTTAACCGTCAATGAGTTGAACTTAACCATGATTTTTTTAAATCATGGTAAAGTTAAGAGGGGTATAACTATCCAAAAACTCCTTCCACCCATCCTCTTCCTCTGACTCCTCTGTCTGCATCGGGGGCCCTCTCTTGCTCTCTAGTTGGAAGGGGGCAATGGTGGGAGAGAGATGTTGGTCGACGCCAGCTTCTAAGAAGATGGTGTTGGACTTCGTAATGGGGAGAGCGGCGACAACGGTGGTGAAGAGCAGGGCGACACCATCGGAGAGTGTGACGCTCCTATTGGGCGGAGGTGGACTGGGATAGAAACAAGGGCAAAGGGGGAAATCTGGACAGAGGGAGAGGAGCAGAGCAGAGGATCTGGGCGGAGAGGGGAGAGTAGGGCAAAGTGGGAGGAGCTGGGCGGAGGGAGAGTGGCAGAGGGGGAGGTCCGGGCGAAGGGGGAGGAGCGGGCCAGGAGTGGGTGAGTCGGGCGGAGGGAGAGGAGCTGGGCGGAGGAGCTGTACGAAGAGGAAGGAGTGGGGTGGAGGGGGAGAAGTGGTGCAGAGGGGGAGGAGCCGAACGAATGAGCTGGACAGAGGGGAGGAGCATAGGCGGAGGGAAGGAATGATGACGAAGGGGGAGGAGCTGGGCAGAGGGAGTGTGCGGAGGGGGAGGACCGAGGTAGAGGGGGAGGAGCGGGTTGGAGTGGGAGGAGCCGGGCGGAGGGAGAGGGGCTGGGCAGAGGAGCTGTGTGGAGAGAGTGTAGCTGGGAGGAGGAGAAGGAGCTTGGCAGAGGGAGAGGAGTGTGGCGGAGGAGCTGGGCGGAGGGGGAGGAAGAGAATGGGAGGAGAGGAAGAAACGCGGGAGGAGGAAGACAATGACTTTTTAGTCTTTTTTAAAAAAATGTAATTCATGTAGTTCCCCTGAAGCTAATGTTAGTTTGCGTTGGGGATGGATGACAACTAATACGAGGGGCACAAGTGATAGAACGGCAAGAAGTCGAGGGCACAACTGATATTCCCAAAAAGGAAGGGGCATAACTGATATTGCAATATCTCAGAGGGGCACAACTGATAAAAACCCTTAACCAAATTAACTTGAAAGGAGGTGGAGTTTACTCAGGATGACGAATGCGAAAAGAATTTTCAAAAACTTAAGAATTGCTTAACTTCAGCATCAATTATAAGACTTCCTTCTGGAAAGGTTAATATGTAATTTATAATTATGCGTCTAATCCAAGTGTAGAATAACTTTTGTTGCAAAATGAAAAGATGATTGCTTATAAATGTAGGCAACTTGAATAGCATGAGTTGACTTATCTCACACATGACTTGAGTAGGCAACCATCATATCTGCTTTGAAAATTTGAAGACATTATTTATATGACAAGACTTCTCAACTTTTAAACCTAAAATAAAAGCTTGAAATATATTTATATAGAAAAATGGATCTTAGACAGAGAATATGGTTGGAGTTGTTAAAAGGTTATGATTATACAATTGAACATTAGTCCAAAAAAGCTAATGTTGCGGCGAATGTTTTTTGTCAAAAATACGGTGGTGGAATATCATATATAAAGGTTGACCGTCTTTCTTTACAATTGAAGGGTTTAGGTAGGATCCTAGCTTCGGATAATTCTAGAGCTTTTGTAACTAGTTATGTAGGTTAGATATATCTTGTATGATAAAATATCCGGAACTCAAGAAGATGACACATAAATCAAAAGTACAATTAAGAAATTTAAGAATGGAAATGTGTTCATATTATAAAATAAATGAACAAGGAGTATTATTTCAACCAAATATTGTATATTTCAAGATATCCAGAAGTCAAAGTCAAGATTCTTGAAGAAGCACACAATTCAATGCATGGGATGCACTCAGGAAGCATAAAAAATATATAGTTCAATTCAGAGATGATATTGGTGCCCTAGAATGAAGAGAGAAATTACAGAAGATGCCTAATTTGCAAAAAGTTAAATGAAAGCAACATGCAACCAGCTGGCACATTATACCCATGTCCTATATCAGAATGGAAATGGGTGGGTTATACGATGGATTTAATTATCGAACTATCAAGAACTCGCTAAGGTCATAATACAACTTGGATAGTTATCGATAGAATGACTGAGTGTTCCCATTCGTGAATAATTCATGTACCTTTGATCATCCAGGGAAGATGTTTGTCGATACAATAATCAAGTTGCATGGAGCACCTATATTGATTATATATGATAGAAGTCCTCTCTTTACTTCAATATTACAGATCATCATACATAAAAATATGGCATTAAAATAAGCATTTTACATTGCTTTCCATCTACAAACTGAGGTCAATCGGAATGACTTATTCAACCCTTAGATAATATGCTTAGAGAATGTGCATTAAGTTTTAAAGACAGATGAGATGAACATATATCGATAGAACTTTTCATATAATAACAACTATCATGCTAGCAATGATATCGCACAACATGAAGCCCTATATAGTTGAGCATGTGGAAATCCTCTTTGTTGGAAATCATAAGCTATTTAAACTAGTAACATAGAAACCGTGAAAAAATAGATGAAATAAAGAAAAACATGAAGTCTCCACATAATAGATAAGAAAATCATGCATATAAAAGATATGAGATCTAGAATTCCAGGTAGGTGGACAAATACTTATGTGAGCAACTCCTTGGAAGGATTTGATTAGATTCCTAAAAACTAGAAGCTTAGTCCAAGATATAGTGATCCTATGAAGTCATTGAGAAAGTTGCTATTGTGTCATATCGTCTTAGGCTTCCACCCAAGTTGAAAAAATGCACGGTGTTTGCCACATCTTGAAGGGGAGGAAACGAGATCAAAAGTGGGGTTTGAATTTTGAATGGAAGTCGAAGGTTTGGTTATAAGGGGTTTGACTCGATGACTGGGGAGCTCCAAAGGACGAGGCATTTCGAGCGAATCTTTGATCCATGGCCCGAGGATGCACATGGGCATGTATGCTGGAAGGTCAAGGAACGATGTTGCAGAAGGATGCAACACCAAAGAATGAAAGTTCTGGCCTCGATAAATCGGCAAAAGCAGGTCAAAAACGAGGCGGCAGAAGCTACAGGAGGCTAGGACACCTAGTTGACCAGGGTCAACTAGGGTTTGCACCTGGTTGGTCCACGTGGACCAACCAGGAAAAACCCTTGAAATAGTTTTATTAATTCGATTAAAATAGAAAATGGATAAATTAAATTTTGGTTATTAAATAAAAAATATTTATTATTTTATGTAGTATTTTATTCTGATTTTTAATTATTTTTATGATATATATTTTTATAAGTTTACTTTTATACCCTTTATCGGTATAATATCTATATATTTTACTCTTTTATTTTTATTTTGTGTATTTAATTTTATTATTTTTATTTGGTATTTTACAAAATTATAGAATACTTTTATACACTTAATTATGTTTTTATTTTATTTTTCTGAATTGTTTTGTATGTTTGATAAAATATTAATATGTATTATATAGGAGTACTGATGGGTATTTTACCTATGTATTTTATATACATGTATTTTTATTTTGAGTTTTAGTTAGATTTTTATTCTACTTTTAATGTACATATATATTATAAGTACTATTTACAAAATTATAAAAATATAAAATTATAAAAATAATGAATAAAGAATAATTTGAATATTTTAATCAGCACAAGTATACAATGAGTGTCCAAAACTCAACTTTCAAACCGTAGCTCCAAAAATTCAAAACCACCTCCATTAAATAGATTATTTTATGCTATATACAATTAAAGGTGAGTTTGGTACATTTCGAGTTTTTATTTGCAAGATACAAGTCTGGAAAGTTGGAGTTCTGGAATTTTATTCAGACCACAACTTTTTATCTGTACATTATTTTTCAGTGAAATTAATTTTGTATTTATATTTATTTAATTATCTACAACTTTCATTTACAAAGTTTCTTTATTTGAGGTATAAAAAGTGGAACCAAAAATAGGTCCCAAAATGAATAAAGAATGGATTAGAAACAAAGGTATTTAGACTGTATTTTGACCCTTATCTCCCCCTACTTTATTCCTTGTCGACCTATTCATCAAGATGCCTAGGTCTCGGGGTTTTGGGTCATAAAATATTTACAATATTTTATTCTTTTTCTTTTCTTTTATTTATTCTATAATTTTTGCTTTAATTACAATATTTTATACACTATTTAGATGCACATGCATGAATGCTAAGATGATGGATTTAATGTTATTTACATGCATTTGCTAGGGTTTTCGATGCCAAAATGATAGAATAAAGATGATGAAATGTGGCTTCATCACCAAGGTGGTTCTCCGGCCACCTCTGCTCCCTTGCATCACAACCAAGTAAGATTTGTGCCACTTCATCATTTCCAGATAGCTTTATCTCGTATATTTAGTTTTATGCATTTTATTCATTATTTTTATTAAAATATTAGCTTAGATTTGGATTAATTAGTTCGCTCGAGCTTTAGAGCTTCGACCACTATGACTCATCGTTCTGCCTTGTTCCGACCACCATTAGCCACCTTACCGCCTTCCTTATCCACTTCTCGGCTTTTCACCCTCCATCATCTACCCAGATCCCGTCGGATTTGGCCCATCGAGGTCCATCACCGCCACCTTTGCCGGACCTCTTTATTTTGCTACCATATCACCATCAATCTCTTCCAAATAAAGGTCGAGACCTTCCATGTGCTTCGTCATTGCGCATATCTTCTTTGCAGGTTTCAAGGGGCATGTGATCCCCAGTCGAAGTAAAGGAACAAACTCCATGTAGACCTAGCTTCCATACCCCCACTAATGAAGCCCGGATCTCTATGATGCCACCAGGAGGTGCAGATCGACATCAACAAGCTTTTCTCCTTCATAACAACCTCTCGAGAGAGTAGGAGAGGAGAGAGACGGTTGATTGAGCGAGCTTCAGGGAAGCCTTCTTCCCATTTCTTCCAAGTCTATTCAAGACCGTTCGATCAACCTAAGTTCTTCACGAGGCATAACTGATGTCCAACAGAACTGCCCAACATCGTAGGATCCTAGCCTAGGTTTTAATCTTAGACATCCATGTGTGAAGAGGTATCGGTTGTGCAGGGGTGGATACGTGGATTTGTTCATCAATTGACATCGTTCACCCATACGAAGGAGGGATAAATTGCATAACCTTCCATTTGTTTTTATCCTTTTGTCTTTAGTCATGTAATTTATTTTATAGTTTAAAACTATTGTAAAAATTGCAAGATGAACCCCCAAGCTTTCCTAGATTTGTGTATTGGTTCGGTCCAGCTCACCTCACGTGTTGTCCCATGGGGATGTGGCTATTTTGCATTAAACCCATCGTAGGTTTTCTATTTTCAGTTTAGTCCCAAAACATTAAATATTAGTTGCAACATTTTAGGTAATTTGCATAATAACATCGCATTTAGTTTTAATTGTAGATATGCCCTTGCTAGTTCATATTTTTTTGCTTTTTTCCATTTATTGAAAATATTAAACATCCTCAGAAAAGTCTCCAAAATTAATGTTAGATGCCTCTAGCATCTACTTTGACGTCACATAACTGCTTTTGCATTTTAGGCATTTTAACTAGTTTCTAAAAATCAAAAAGAGCATATTTTAACCAGATTTAACTTAATAATTCAAAAAAATACAATTTTGTTTTGAAAATTCTCCCTGAAAACTATATTTTATGTAGTTAAGTATTTTACAAAATAAAAATGCTAAAAATAGAAAAAGAAAATACACAAATTAAAAAGATTCAAAATCCTTTAAAAAATTATAAAAAATAAAAAATATTCAAAAATATTTATTTCTATTTCTAAATTTTCTTCATATTATTATCTATGTATTAAAATTAATTTGTAAAATCAGACTTTATTTGTTATTTTTTACCTTAAAATCAATTCGACCTATTTATTTATACCTTTTTTTCTTTAAAAATACCAAAAAATTAGCAAAACTACTTGAAAAACCACAAATATAGTAGAAAACTACATGAAAACCAAAAATATTTTTTATTGTATTTTGATTTTTAGTAGTATTTATAATTATATTGTCTTATATTGTATATATAGTACTATATAAGTCTGTATTATATATACTAAAAGAAAAAGAATAAAAAATCAAAGAATATAAAATAAAATAAAAAGTTATAAAACTAAAAACATTAAAAAAAATATAAAAACAAAAGTCCATAAAAAATATAAATTAAAATCCATATAAAAAAGATAATAAAAAGACAAGAGAAGAGGACAAATTATGCATTTACTTGCATAATCTGATGTTTGCTCCTTATGTTCGATACTCTACGCATGCTTACACCTATAAACATTATGAAGACTTATAATTACTCCACCTTTATTTGCGTCGCTATATTTATTTGTGGGTTAATTGTTGATTGACTTAGGACTTCTTGTGGGCCGCCTCAACGACAACTTATCTTCGCTTTCTGTGAGGATATCTTTCTGACCCACAAAAAATCTCACTTATCAAATGGCGTTGTTACCGGGGAGCAACATCGCATAGATTGTATTCATTTATTTATTTCTTCTCTCTTGTCTAGATTTTTCATTTATTTATGATTCATTTTACTTGATATTATTTTTAAGCAGTCTAACGCTGTTCTTTATTTGACTTTGTGTGTGGGACCGCTACGCAAGGGAGGACTACTTAGGACCTATGCACCCAAGGAAGGTGGAGCCGACTTTTTGACTGAACTAGCAAAAGAGAGCATCAAATGAAGACTTGGAGGAATTTCGAAAGACAATCACCTTACAATTTTATTTTTATTTATTTTTATTTTGTAATTAAAAGTGAGAGAAACATATAATTGTAATAATTTGGACTCTCCCCGACACTACTACTTCATGAGATCCATTGCCAAAGTGATTATTCACTTGGGGGCCTCCTCGGTTTTAATTATGTCTTCATCGCTTTCTTTTTCATTGCTTTTCGACTTTAGTTTATTTTTGTGTGATTGAGTCCCAGCGTAGGATATGCTTGATGATAGACTAAGGTCCAAAGTCCTAATTATATTTGCATGTATGTATAGATTCATGCTTGTACTTAGCCACATTTAAATTGCTTCTCACATAGACTCAAAATCACGTGCTGCGAGAGGCTTCCATACAACACTTGTAGGACCCGCTATGGTAGGCACCGGGGAGCATCCAAGATCGTTCACTTAGGTTTATTTATAGGTGTTTAGCATTTTTTACTTCACGATAATAGCATATTTTATTCTTGGGTGATTTCATCGGCTTGCATTTCATATAGGGTGGCTTTCAATTCTGTTATGCATCCGCATAGAGAGAGCTGGGAAGCAATGTAAGTCTTCTGACTATACATGCATCATCGATTTCTGACTTGCAATGTTTTTCTGACCTTCTTCCTCTGATTTTGATCACCTAGGATGTTAATGGGATTGAAAACTCATTAGGCGATTGCATTGAAAAATACCAAAAAAATGATAACCAAAAATAAAATTGGGACTACTAACTCTACCTGTTTTTTTTTTAAAAATAAACGTAATGGATTCATTGTTTTGGGGAGAGCAACCTCCTCATTGTATTCTGCACTTTATATATGGCACACACACACACTAAGGATTAGTGCCCCAATCCTAGACCCACCTACATGCTTGTATAATTGTTTTGAAGCTCGCCTAACTCTAAATGGAAAAGATAAATGACCACCATCTTCGGTCTTCACTGTCTTGAGTTGGTTAATATGGAGGTTTCTTTGTACTGATTGTCATTTTTGGGCCCATTCACGTTCATCACTCTTTGAGTTTGTAGGTACATGAGTTTTTAAGTTCCTTTTTATTGAGTCCATCTCTCTTTCTTTGTCTCTATTATTGTCTTCTTTATTGAGTCGTGATATCAGGTCTTGATCTTCATTTTGGTAGTCGGATTTTGTGGTTGTCTCCTTGTCCATATCATCCTATCTCTTATCCGGTTCAAGAAGACTCTCTTATTGGACCACAATTTTGTCTTCTTTTCACCCTTCTTGCCCACCCTCCTCTTTCCATTCAGTGTCCTCCCTTTTTTCACTAGGGAATGTTGTGTTATTAGATGAGGCCTACATCGAGGTTTTGATTGCAGGAGTTATTTAAGTAAGCCAAACAAATTTGAGGATGTTGAGATTAGTGTGCTATCTTTGGTGGATCTAAATTTGATATGTGCATAGATATTATTAATGATTCTGATTTTGGCATGATTACATGTGTAATTCTTTATTGAGGATTTTTGCTCTTCCACACAGGATTGAAGGTATAATCCATTTCTATTTATTTGACGATGCTAATTCTAGTTAATTCCGTTTGTCGTGAGTCATGCGCTTGATGTACGATCTCTTTCTATCTTTCAAAGTGATGGCGCTTGGAACCCACATGATTTCACTCATCTTCTTGACTGATCCATCATCCATCTCCTGAGTTTCCTATCCCAGTTTAGCACTTAGAGAATCTTTGTCTGACATCTTGATCAGTCGTTGTTGATTTGATTGATTTGAGAAAATGTATTGCGATTGCCCTGATGATCTCTTATCCCTCACATAGCCTTATGCCCTCCTACTGGAGATTGACTGGTTATTTTTTAGGACCTAAGACTAAATGCCAGCATTTCCCTGATTTTATTGAGTTAGTTTGCATTACTCACCGAGGACTATCTACAGGAGAATGCATCATTTTCTTTACGATCAGTTTCACTCACTGCTTATGTGTCCATCTTGATGGGGCAAGAAATCAAGCCATCTTATTTGAGTTATCGGTTTCACTGTCTGGTTATGTATCTGATCTACCAGAGTACGAGACTACTTATCCTACCTGTCTGGTCTCCTCTGAGACTTCTCTCCTAGACGGTCCTCACAAGGATGAGTCACACTCTTCTGATTATTCCCCACCTAGTTCATTATACTCTCTGACTGTGTCATTTTCGAGGCCTTTCGGTCTCTTCTGCTGGGTAGGTGATCTGTCGCCTATCGAGATCGCATCTATTGATCATATATGATGCATCTGACTCCTTTGAGTCTGCTCTCCTTGATGACCCTCACAAGGATGAGTTTTGTTTTTATTATTCATTACTTAGTATGTATCACTCCTCAATTGTTATTGATGAGCATGAAATCCGCCTCTTTAAGAATCGAGAATTGTAGTATAAGAGACAAAAAATAGTTGATCAAAAACCACAAACTTCGAATGTTGTGGAGAAATTTTTCTTGCTAAGTGTACCATGGTGGAACATAGGGAATGGTGATTTTCATTTGCATAGATTTAAATTAAATTAAATAATTAATTAGTTTCTTGATTAATTTCTATGTCAGAAAACTATAATATATTGTAATGAGGATGCAATGCAATGAGAAGAAAAATAAACAGAGCAAATGACAAAGCACCGGATTTGTGATTTTTTACCATTTTAATCCAAACAATGATGATCAGTATCCTCGAAATTAAATCACAGATCAAAAGGATATTCATGAAATGAGTTTTTAATCAATTTCAAGTTGCATGCCAAGATATTAATTAATAAATAATTCTGTCAGAAAGTTTATGTAATTTGCTCCTCAAAATTAATCATGGATTAGACAAATATGGAGTTAAATGAATTTATCCTCAACTTAGCCCCTGCAAAGATTAAATTGTTGGGAATAATCAACAATGATCATAAGGAGTTAATGAAATTAAAATCCTCACCGAAAAAGATATCATTAATTTCTCAATGAAATTATTGCACAATATGTCAATAATCAGCCTATATTTATCAACATATATTTTCAAATAATAAATCCCAATAAATAACTTCAGATCTGTCCACAAAGTATAAAATATGATAGGGAACAAAAAGAGCTTCAAAATGACATATTATGTGTTAAAATTGGAGTTTGGATGCAAAAGATAAGATAAAATGAATTTGTAGGGACTAAAATGTAAATAAAATAAAGTTTTTCTTTCAGTGAGGTCCCTGGAGGGGTTTATCTACAAAATCAAGAAGTCAGAGGGGCCCTTCTGGAAAATACCCACGACGAGGGTATACCTGCAAATTCTGGAGCTTGTTGGGTCTTTGTTGAAAATTTTCCAAATTGCACGAGCTAGGCACGTGCGATCTGGACGGACTTGGAGGCTCAGGGTGGAGGTTGAGGCACGGACCCGAGCCTACATGTAGCAACAACAAGGAGGCTCGGATGGAGCTTAAGTGGAGGTCAGATGCCGAAGCTAAGGCTTGGACTAAGCCTATACATGGCAGCGGCTAGGAGCTTCGGAGGACCCGAGCCTTGAGGCTGGGCCGAGGTCTGGGAAGGGCAGCATGGATGTCTCATGGCCATTGGATCAAGATGCCCTTTATCCAACGGTGGAGAGTGGATGGTCGTAGGATCAAGGCTACAACCCGATCCAACGGTCTGATGATGATGGTGCAAGGCCGTGGTCGAGCAGAGGGCCACTGTGATGATCAGACATTGCGGTTGTGCGAAGGTGGATGCTCCACAGACAGGTGCCAATCCGCACGCAGGGGCCGAACGCTGGTGGTGAGCATGGTAGAGATGGTGGAGGCATCGCTGAATGGAGTGGAGTCGCAATGAAGCTGCAAGGGAGAGGATTCCACTTGGAAGAGGAGATCGAAGGTGAGCGGGGCGGAGCTGCTGGACCTGTAGGGTTAGCATGATCGAAAGGGAGAAACAGGGGTGGAGCTTCATCGTGAAGGTGAGGGAACGGAGCTAGAGATCTGACCTTAGCAAGGTTGGATATGGAGGGGGTCCTGGAGAGGTAGAAGGGAAGCATAGGGGCTCGAGATGTGAAGGCGATTAGCACAGAAAGGCAGAGGACGGAGGTGCTTACAATGGGTTGTGGGTGTCGAAGATGAATCATGTGAGGAGCTGGAAGGGGTAGAATTGCCTAAGAGGTTGGAATCACGTGAGGAGATCTCTGATCTTTGCCTCAACCGAGGGCGAGGTCGAGGAGAAGTTTAGACCACTTGTCGGAGCAGGGTGGCAGCAGAGGACGAGGCTACCTTTGGATCATGTTGGCAGGGCCGCTATCACAGATCTGCAAGGGAGAATTGGTGGATAAAGAGGACGGTCGACGAGGTTTTCCCTTCATAGGAGGAGGAGGGGAACAACTATAGGTGGCATGCGTAACGGCAGGAAGGAGTTCAGAGTAATGGATGCGAGCATGGCAGAGGCGTTGCAGGAAGGTGACGACGATCGTTACGGAGAGAGAGCAGCAGCGCTGGGAAGGGGTGGGGGGACGGGTCACGTGCCTTGCACATGACCTGGGAAGAGAGGGTGAGTCACGTGCCTAGCATGTGACTGGGAGAGTAGGTGGTAAGAGAGAGAAGTGAGGTGCCACGTGGCACGCCTAGAGGCTGCCACGTGTCACTCAAAAAAATTAAAATTTAAAAGAAGAAGAAAAATAGAAAAGAAATAGAATGAGACCTCGGATCAAAAAATTTCCTTCACAAAAATTATTCGTCTCAATGAAATCTACAACAGGAAGGGTCCGGGAGGAAAAGAGGCCAAATGTGCGAAGTGGCATTTTTGGTGGTCTCCAAGTGTATAGAAAATCAATTTTTTTGGAGTTTTGTAATTTTTTGATGGTTTTAAAGAGGATACAAATTATAGAAAAATACGATAAAATACAAGAAAATTAATTTTACACTAAATTAATTTTTTTTGGATTTTCAGAAAGTAAGAAAATAGGGAAATAAAAGAGGTACGAAACATGAAAATTTTGTACAAACTCATAACGGACACTTGGACTCAGTCAGTTTCTTTGATTTTAGTCTTGACCTAGATTTGGATTTTTATGCCTTTTAATAAAACTTCCATCAAAGAAAACAAGTGAAGAAGAAATAAAATTAAAAGGTTTAATTATGTACATAAAAACACAGCTCAAAAATAATAGAAAGATAAAATGCATAAAAGAGACCCAAAACCCAACTTTCACATATGAGCTCCAGATTTTACGAAAATGGTCTTGTTTTGAAGATATTTGAAAATGGAGTATTTAAAAGTGACCAGATTAAAATCGGATATTGTATGAGGGAGACATGTGCGTTTTAGTCTGTTAGATGGAAATTAGATTTTGGGATTATTTGACACTTATTTGAGTTAGTAATTTTTTTTGTATTTTTTATCTATTCTTGTTAGTAATATGTACACAATGGAGGTGATTTAGGGTTAATTGGATTTAAGATGAACTAATTAAAAAATATGAGAAGTTAGCAGCTTTTTAGGCCAATTTACACATGGATTTTTGATGCAATTATGCATGATGAAGTGCAAATATAATTACAAATTTATGCATGTTAATGATGCTCTATTAATGGTTAAATGCACTTGGTTTTCGGGAACAGAGCCTAATTGACCAATTTTAACATGATGAATACGAGATTCATCATACTCCTATACTTAAACCATGCTCGTCCCCGAGCATCAATGAATGAATGAATTAGTTGGATACATCCCTGACTGTGCATGTGAATTTTCAAGTCTCAATTCATCGAAGATCCTTAATTTAAGTGATCCTAAAATTCTGGGCTCAACCATGCTTTGATCAAAAGGAATCCAACTTCTCCATTTATCAGACTCTCTGTTTGTACATATAATATAAGGATATGACTTTTAGTGTACTGCATTCATGAGAGTCAAGTCGAGACATCACCCAAAGTTCCAGTCCAAGAGACTCTCATCTAGACCTAATCCTCAACACTAGGGAATAAGTGTATTCTTACTTCAGTCAACCGTCTCATTAGTTTGTCAGACTTGAAATGTAAATGGACAACCAGATGATGGAGGGTATACGATTGTGTATATTTTTCTCTTCCTCACACTGGAACAAAGATCCTCTCGAGTACCTTTTTACTCAACACTTAGATATTGTTATTGTTGATCAATGTGTCCGTCAAGAGAATTCGGAGTCATCTGCACTTGTTTTTCTGGGAGTACACTGGGGTGTATTTCTTTTGAGTATCTAAGATACCTTCGACACCCGGACTTGTATCGCTTACGATGTAGAGCCCTTTTTTGGTGCTAACCTGACTCCTTGGTCCTAATTAGCACTTGGTCCAAGTGTAAACTTTGAAAATGTTTGGGAGCGCTCGCCATTAGTGGAAGCTCATTTGTATTTGACTTTGTAATGATAGAGCTTTTTCTTGATATTTTTCTTTCTTTTCTTTTTCTTTTGGCTAGCTCCACTGCTTTTACCAAGAGTTGGCATACACTGATCAACAATTATTTAGTTTCATCACACCCTGACACATAGGTAAATATCAAAGAGATAGCATATGAACTTGTTCACATACTGGCTAAGGTTTTGCTGACACTCAGGTTTCTTGAAGCCTTCATTAACTTTATCCCATCTTCGAGCATCATTAGATCGGGTCTAGACTCAAATCTACTGTCCTAATTCCTCAAGTGATACTTCAACTCATCTCATCAATCATGCAGTTGTGAAAGTGACGTGATGATCATATTCTTTAGAGGGTAGAGATAAAGAGTGCAATATAGTGCTCAAATCTTTCAAACTAGGGAAGTGTGGATTATTAAGTTCAAAAACCCTAGTGACTAAGGCTTGTTAACTCAGACTCTCAAGATCACAAAAATCAAGTGTCCTAAAAAATCCTCAAGCCTCGATGAATGTGAAAATGTCAGGAATATATCAACCAAGAAATGCATGAGATGCTGAAATGCAAGACCATGAGTGATTTTCTCTCTCTCTCTCTCTCTTTTATGCAAATAGTTTTTTTGAATTTTTTTAAAAAACAGGTATTATATATAAAAAGCATTTATTATATATGCATAATATACACTACTTGTACCCATCCCCCATGTTAGATGAAAACAGTTAAAATACGAGCTATGGATAAAGTAGGTAGAATATACACAAACAGACCCCCATACCTAGCGTGTGCTATGTCCTCATGGCACAAAGTGAAATGTAGACATAGCTCGTACTTAATATAGTTGAGTTAAGAATATTATAAGTCGACATGCCTCCTATACTTAGACTTTTGAGGGGATAAGCATAGCAAAAAATCATGAAATGAGGCAGTCGAGGGTGAGAGGAAAGAATAGAAGTGATGTATACACAATGATACTGGTCCCCCTATACTTAGGCTCAGGTCAGCCTGAGTATGATCAGAGAAACACATGTGGGGGATCGGGTAGATGAGTAGGTTGATGGATATACATAAGAGTGATGGAATTGAAGAGGTGGTTTATTCGGGCAGTTCGAGTCTTTCATCTAGTGTCATGTCCTGAGTGAAGGAGATCCGTTCTACATGCACTAACTGCTCACTGGATTTGACAAAGTGTTTAAGAAGCTGACCGTTGATTATAGAAATTTGCATGATGTCTGCAGTCTTTGAGATCTCAACACTTCTGTTATTGTGCACTCTCTTACGATGAAGGGTCCCGTCCATTTAGATTTCAATTTACCTTGGAAAAATTTCAATCTTGCATTAAATAACCAAACTTTCTGTCGTGGGAAAAAGGTCTTTGTTCGAATGTTCTTGTCGTGCCATTTCTTTAGTTTGTCCTTGTAAATGGTGTTGTTTCCATAGGCATGATTTCGGATTTCAGATAGTTCATTCAAATCCATCTCTATGTTCTTCTTTCCTTGGTGATAGTTCCAATTGATCTTTTTAATTGCCCATTCTGATTTATGCGTGAGTTCTGTGGGCAAATGACATGGCATTCCATATACCATTCAAAATGGGGAGGTGCCCAATGGGGTCTTGTAAGCTGTCCGGTAAGCCCATAGAACCTGGTCCAGGAGTTGAAACCAGTTCTTCCTATCAGGGTGGACTAGCTTCTGTAAAATTTCTTTGACCTCCATGTTTGACACCTCGACCATGCCATTAGATTGTGGATGGTAAGGACTAGCGACACGGTGCTCGATGTCGTATTCCTTAGTCAACTTCTTCACCTCCCGATTGATTAAGTGGCTACCCCCATCAGATATTAATACATTTGGGATTACAAACCTCGAATTAATATGATCCTTCAAAAACTTGCATACAGTCTTGTGTTCTGCCACTCGAGTAGGAATAGCCTCCACCCACCTAGATAAATAGTCTACCACGAGAAGAATATATTCAAATACTTGATTGTTAGGAAACGGGCCCATAAAGTTAATGCCTCATGCATCGAATACATCACAAATGATTATTGGTTCCATAGGCATGGCACCTTTGGGACCAATGGTCCCTCTCATTCTCTGACAAACTGGGCACGACCTGACAAAATTGTAGGCATCGTTAAACAAGGTCAGCCAATAAAATCTACATTGTAGTATCTTCTCAGCGATCCTCTTCCCGGAGTGATATCCTCCTACCTCCAAGGTATGTCAGAGATTGAGGATACTATGGTATTCCTCTTAAGGAACACATCTTCTCCATATACAATCCGGTCCTTCAAATAAAAGGAATGGATCCTCCCAATGGTAATGTCTGGCTTCCGACTTGAGTCGGTCGATTCTATTCTTGGGCCAACCCTGAGGAGCTTTCTTGGATATAAGATAGTTTACCGTGTCGGCATACCATGGGAGAGAGTCAATAGAAGAAGTTAACTCGTCTGAGAAGGTTTCATGGATGGATTCAGACTCAGGCTTTTTGTTATGTTCGATCTGTGATAAATAATCAACCACAACATTATTAACTCCAAGTTTATCTTTAATCTCCAAATCAACATTCTGAAGTAAGAGTATCCATCTAAGGAGTCGCGTTTTTGCATCTTTTTTTGCCATTAAGTATCGAATAATAGAATGATCTATGTAAACTGTCACCTTAGATCCTAGAAGTATAGATCGGAATTTTTCCAAGGCAAAGACTATTGTAAGCATTTCCTTTTCGATCACAGTGTAATTTTTTTGAGCTGAGTCTAAAACTTTGCTTGCGTAGTGAATAACATGTGGGATTCCATCTTTTTTTTGTCCTAATACCACCCCTACTACAAAGTTTGAAGCATGTCATGATCTCGAAGGGAAGAGACCAGTCGAGGGCTTGTAGGACGAGAGTCTCAATGATTCTCTTTTTGAGAAGCTCGAAGGCTTCAAGACACTTATGATATATAATGAACTCAGTGTCTTTCCCTAAGAGGTCAGTTAGCGATCGGGAAATTTTTAAAAAAATCCTTAATAAATCTCCTATAAAATCCGACATGCCACAGAAAAGATCGTACTTGTTTCATATTAGTAGATGGCTCGACTTTCTTGATCACATCCACCTTGACAGGGTCAACCTCCATTCCCTTCTTTGAGATGACAAGCCCTAGTACAATGCCCTCTTTTACCATGAAATGATTTTTCTCAAGAGAGCACTAGATTCACTTCCCTACACTTTTGGAGGACTTGATCCAGGTTAGCTAGACAATCATCAAATAAATCACCATGGACCGAGAAGCCATCCATGAATACCTCCAGGAAATCTCCAACCATTTCAGCAAAAACTGCAATTATACGCCTCTGAAAAGTGTTGGGGGCATTGCAAAACCCAAAAGGCATGTGCTTGAATGTGTATGTGGCGAAAGGACATGTAAAAGTAGTCTTTTCCTAGTCCTAGGGGGTGATGGCTACCTGATTGTAGCCCGAGTACCGTCTAAGAAACATAAGTATTCTCTCCCTGCCAATCTCTCTAAAATTTGATCAATAAAAGGCAGCAGAAAGTGATCCTTCTTTGTTGTGGTTTTCAGGCGCCTGTAATCCACATAGACATGCCACGATGTTGGTACTCATGTCGTGATCTCCTTTACCACCTCGTTGGTGATAATATGAAGTCCTGACTTGTTTGGGACACCATGCAACGACAACACCCGCTTGGAGTCTGAGATGGGATATATAAAACCAGCCTTACACCATTTTTCGATCTCAGTCTTAGCCACTTCCTGTAAATTTGTATTCAACCTACGTTGGCATTCACGAAAGGGTTTTGCATTATCCTCAATGTAAATATGGTGTGAACAGAGGGCGGAGTTAATCCCAGGAAGATCTGACAATCTCCAGCCTATCACCTTGTGATTTTTCTCCAAAACATTCAACAGACAGATCTCCTTCTCTTCGGTCAGATGTGAACTGATGATGATCGGAAATTGTCCCTTATTTCCTGCAAGGAAGGTATACTTAAGAGTAGGGGGCAATGGTTTGAGCTCGGGTAAGTCTGTATCATTTATAGAATGTGGCTCTCTCATTGTTGATTCTGGTTGTGATGTGAATGTTTGTTGTGCATCAATATCGGCCACCATCTTAATTGTTTTTTGGATTGGATCGCTAAAGATGGAATTATGTGTGGCAAGCACCGCGTCTGATCTTTGTACCTTACTCTGGGATTGTACGTATGGAGAATGGACTGACAGGTCAAGAGAGACCTCTGAGTCTCCGGGATTATAGGTATATGCATGGATGAGCTGGAAGACTAAATCATCAACAATGTTCTCTTCAGATGAGAGTGATTCTATCATTGTGGTTGGGTTTTATCTTCATGGCCCAACAATTGCTTCTGTATTTTCTACCTCAGGTTCTGGTTTTTCATACTCAGTGCTAGACTCATTGTCAGGTCTTTGAAACTTAGTTTGCTTCATTTTAAGTTCAACTTTTCCAAACTGGATTCTCTCGGATGTGTAATTGAATATAGTTCATGTGGACCTAAGGAAGGGTTTCCCTAGTATCATTTGGGAGTCTTTCCAATTTATAGGGACATCCATGTCAAGTATTGTCAAATCTACGGGATAATTTTGTCCCTCTATATTGATGACAATATTTCGAATCTCCCCCTTAGGTCTCTTAGTTGATGTATATGCGAATTGAAGTACGACTGTAGAATACTTAGGAGGACCTAGATTTAGATGCTAAAATAGAGTTGGGGGCATGAGATTGATGGAGGAGCCATTATCTAACAATGTTCAGGCAAACTTGATTTCGTTGATCTGTCTAGTGACAAAGTGAGCACCCATGTCTCTTTTCTTCCTTAGTAGCTCATTTTTTATAAGGCGAGATGTAGCAATAGAGAGTATTTGTTTCTTTGTTCGGCTAGGGTTCTTTTTGTTGGCCCTTGTTGGTGTGCATCTCACCTTAAGGTATTTCCTAAAACGTGGGTCTCTTTCTATCATCTCGTCTAGGGACAAGGTGACCTTGATGTCTTCTCTGCAAATGCGGGCCATTTCTTCATCATTTTTTTTGGTTTTTGAAGTTTTTCTTCTTTCCTGATGTAAGAGCATGGGGGAAAGGAATGGACTCATTGTGATCAAAGACCACTTTTATTGAATGAGGAATGAAACTTATTTACATGACTCGAACTGACTGATTTAAAGAAAGGGAAATTGGTGGTCAATTGTTGTGAATGTCTTGGTGGCGCTTCTTCCTCAGGCTCAGATTCTGACTTTCCATGGCCTTCAGTGGTGTAGTGTACGACAGATGGTGTGGGTTGGTCTTCTTCTTTCTCCTCCTTGTGCCTCTCCTCCTCAATTCCCCCAGGATTGTGTGAATTTGTGGACACTGGGGCTATGTCATCGTGTTCTTTTGCTCGATCAGGCATGGTTACGGTCCTTCCGCTCCTAAGAGAAATATAATAAGCGTCATCATGTGAAAAGATATTGTAATCAGGTAAGGAATATTTATATATTAATACCTGATTTTGTCTCAGGCTATTTGGATTAGCCTGGACTTGAGCTGGAATCACTGTTTAGGGTGCAGTTACCTCGTCTCTCCATCGGGAGAGTCGAATTATGTCGACTCTCATATCATGATGTTCATCCAGCACTCGCTAGTGTTCAGGAGAGATTGAAGAAGAGGAGGTCCCCTGGCCCTACTTGGCCTGAGGCTGCTGATTTTGTCTGAATTGGCCTTGTTGGACCTGATGTTGATACTGTTGCTACTGTGGTTACGGGTTCTGAAAACCCATACGGTATTACTGGAGATGTTGTTATGGTTGCTGCTGAGGATGGTAGATGGGTCGATCTTGTGGTGGATGAGGGTTAGGAGTAGAGTTTGGATTCGATCGGTTGACGAGTTCCAAATTATATCAGACTCCGTTTATCCCCATGACTTGTGGAGGATCCTCGTAAATAGCTTGAGAGGAGGTTTCTTCAGTTTGATGGTAAAAGACTTGGTCTCCACCCCAATGGCTCTATTACCCCACCCCTTGTCCTTGAATGTAGTGAATTTGGTGTATGGGGGAAGGGGTGAAGTTAGGGAAGGTAACTGCATTTTAGATACCTTGTCAGCCAGTTCCTCCATTTGCTTAGGCAATTTAGCCAATTTCTCCATATCAGATGATTTATGGAGTTTGTCCACCTTCGTATAAATCTGTTCAGCCATAGTTAGCTTAACAGTTATTATTCCCATGACAGTGCTCTGATTGGTCGTCGGATTATTCACCATCTTCTTAGAGTCGGCTATGTAAGCTCGGCTGGTGGTCTGTGCACGGCTAGATTCAGCAAGTCTCTCGAACACCTTATAGACGGTGTCCTCGTGGCATCCCATGTAGCTTCCTCTGTAGGACGCACTTACTAACCCTTGGGTTACAGGGTTCAGCCCACTAACAAGACTTTGGACCAGCATCATTTTACTTATCCCGTGTCCTGATCATTTTTGGATTAGGTCTGTGAACCTTTCCCAGGTTTTATGGAATGGCTCGCTCAGGTATTGGGTGAAGTTTGTGAGCTTGATCCTCATCTGATTAATTCTACTCATCGGGTAGAATTTCTTTAAGAATAATGTCTTGAAGGTGGCCCATGTCGTGACCATTTCCCCTAAATTCTTCAACTAGTAAGCCGCCTTATCAATCAAGGAAAAGGGGACAACTCTTAGTCTTGTGTAGTCCTGACTAACCCTAGGATGGCATAGGTTAGCGTAGACTAGCTCGAAGTCACGGAGGAAGATGTAAGGTTCTTCATGATTATTCCCTCCAAATATAGGCAACAATGGGAGGAAATGTGGTTTCTGTTCAAACGCATCCTCGGAGGTACTGACCTCAACCAATTATAATCTTCATCTAGTTCAGGGATGTACATGTCTTCCATAGAAGCCTCACCGCGTTGCATTTCTGTCATTTGTTCCTTAAGGAGTTCATTGTGTTGTTCAGCAGCAGTTTTTCTAGCCAGAAGTGCTCGAATAGGATCATTATCATTCTCTTCATCACTAGGGTTCTTCTTTGGCAGCATCGTGACTTCTTCCTCTTCACCATCAGAAGTAAAGAGTTTAGAATTAGGCATTGAAGTATGCGAAGAATTTCCAAGGATAAAGGTTTCCTTAGCAGAGAGTGAAATGAAGGGTTAGTCTGGGATTGACTAAACCATGAAGGAGGTTGATTGATTTTTAGAAAGAGGATAACCCCAAGACCAAGAGGAATCGAGAAGAGAGTCATCTTGAGAAAGATTACACAAAGCAAACACAAATCAAACTGTCCACTTTACTCACTCAACATTGGTGAAGGCACGTTATGGTTTGGCAGCTTATCTTTTAAATTTTTATTTATGACAAAACAATTCTTGAAAATTAAGAGGAGCTATTAGGTGCCGAAATATTTCACAAAGATTGTCCCGAGTTCATACAACTAGTTGCACCTACTTTCAGCCAGTATAGGTGTAAGTACGGACCATTTAAACGGCTACCCGTGTTACTTGATGACAAAGCCTTCCTCAGTATCCTCTAAACCACCCACTTTACTAAGTGAAGTCAGACTATAAAATGGCTACCCAAAACCCTCACTGAGAAGTGGCTAATTGTTTTTAAAATAGTAGCTTGAGTGAAAATTTTCGATTTTTGGCTCTGTCCTAAGTGTGCGGTCTAGTCCTTACAAACAGTGAGTGGGTTATTCTCCACCATACACAAGGGTTAATTTTATGTCAATTTATTTATAGTCCCTTGATTAACAGTCCCAGTTTTAGATTTAGGTTATCACTAAAGTTTATCTGGGCACAAAAATACACGTGTAACGAGTAGTCCCAATTCCTTTAATTCCTAAGTTGTAAACCTGAGGAGGGAGAATCAAAAAAGCCATTGCAAGTGAGAATCAATGATGCATGCTTAAGAAGAAGACTTACATTGATTCCTCGCGTTCTTCATGCGGGATGCAATACAAGGAATTTAAATTACACTAAATTACACTAAATTAACTATCTAAAAATTTTGCTTTGAGTTATCTGCAAAGAGAGAGAGGATGTTGTTAGTATACATAGTGAGAGAAAAATGCAGAATGAAATGTATAAAATGAAATGCAAAAGAGGAAAAATGACACAAAAATTAATTTCACAAAAAATAATTTCATAAAATAATTTAAAACCCTAAAATTATGTCATTCCCCGACAACGGTGCCATATGATGAACGTGAAGTCCGCCTCTTTAAGAATCGAGAATTGTAATATAGGAGGCAAAAAATGATCGATCAAAAAACCACAAACTTTGAATGTTGTGGAGAAATTTTTCTCGGTAAATGTACCAAGGTCGAACACAGGAAACAGTAATTTTTAGTTGTGTGGTTTTAAATTAATTAAATAATTAATTAATTGCTTGATTAATTTCTATGTCAAAAAACTATAATGCAATGTAATGAAGATGCAATGCAATGCAAAGAAAAATAAACAGAGTAGATGACAAAGCACGGGATCTGTGATTTTGTATAATTTTAATCCAAACAATGATGATTTATATCCTCGAAATTAAATCATATATCAAAGGATATTCATGAAATGTTTTTAATAAATTTCAAGTTGGAGGTCGAGAGATTGATCAACAAATAATCCTATCAAAAATTCCATGTAATTTGCTCCTCGAAATTAATCGTGTATAAGACAAATAGGGAGTTAAATGAATTTATCCTCCATTTTGACCCTACAAAGATTAAATTATTGGGAACAAACAACAATGATCACAACGAGTTAATCAAATTAAAATCCTCACCGAACTCATGTAAAAGATATTGTTAACTTCTCAATGAAATTATAGCATAATATGTCAATAATTAGCCTATATTTGTCAACGGTTATCTCCAAATGATAAATCCCAATAAATAGCTTCAGATCTGTCCACAAATTATAAAATATGATAGGGCACAAAAAGAGCTTCAAAATGACATATTATGTGCTAAAATTGGAGTTCGAATGCAAATGATATGATAAAATGAATTTATAGAGACTAAAATGTAAATAAAATAAAGTTTTTCTTTCAGTGAGGTCCCTGGAGGGGCTTATCTGCAAATTAAGAAGTCGGAGGGGCCCTTCTGGAAAATACCCATGGTGGGGGTATATCTGCAAATTGAGGATCTTGTTGGGTATTTGTTGCAATTTTTCCAAATTGCACGTGTTAGGCTCGTGCAGTCTTGATGGACCTAGAGGCTCGAGGGTTGGAGGCTGAGGTATGGACCTGAGCCTACACGTGGCAGCAGCAAGGAGGCTTGGATGGAGTTTAAGCGGAGGTCGGATGCCAAAGTTGAGGCTTGGACCAAGCCTACACGTAGCAGCTCCTAGGAGCTTCGAAGGTCCAAAGACTCGAGGCTGGGGTCGAGGCTCGGGGAAGGACGACACGGATGTCTCGTGGTCATTGGATCAGGATGTACCCTTGATCCAACGGTGGCGGTTGGATGGTCGTAGGATCAAGGCTACAGCTCGATCCAACAGTTCGATGATGATGGTGCAAGGTGTTGGTCGGGCCTGGAAAGAGAGGGTGAGCCACATGCCTAGCACGTGACTGGGAGAGTAGGTGGTAGGAGAGAGAAGTTGGGTGCCACGTGGCACACCCAGAGACTGCCACGTGTCACCCCAAAAAATTTTAAAATTTAAAAGAAGAAAAAAATATAAAAGAAATAGAAGGAGACCTCGGATCAAAAATTTTCCTTCATGAAAAGTGTTCGTCTCGATGAGATCTACAACTTTCATGAACAGTCCGGGAGCAAAAAAAGTCAACTATGAGAAGTGACATTTTTGGTGGTCTCCAAGTGTATAGAAATTCTATTTTTTGGAGTTTTATAATTTTTGATGGTTTTAGAAGAGGAATAAAATTGTAGAAAAAATACGATAAAATGCAAGAAAATTAATTACACACCAATCTAATTTTTTTGGATTTTTAGAAAGTAAGAAAATAGGTAAAATAAAGTTGAGGTACGAAACACGAGAATTTTGTATAGACTCACAACGAACACTCGGACTTTCATTGATTTCAATCTTCATTTAGATTTAGATTTTTATGCCTTTTAATAAAACTTTAATCAAAGAACACAAATGGAGAATAAATAAAATTAAAAGGGTTAATTATGTACATAAAAATGTAGGTCAAAAATAGCAGAAAGATAAAATGCGCAAAAAAGGCCTAAAATGCAACTTTCACATGTGAGCTCCAAGTATGAAATTGGTCTTGTTTTGAAGATATTTGAAAATAGAGTACTTTAAAGTGAGTAGGCCAAAATCAGATACTGTATGAGGGAGATATGTACATTTTTGTCCGTTAGTTGTGAAATTAGACTTTGGGATCATTTGACGCTTATTTGAGTTAGTAATTTTTGTATTTTTATTTATTCTTGTTAATAATATCTACACAATGGAGATAATTTGGGATTAATTAGAGTTAGGATGAATTAATTAAAAATATGAAAAGTTGGCAGCTTTTTAGGCCAATTTACACTTGGATTTTTGATGCAATTATGCATGATGAAGTGCAAATATTATTTACAAATGTATGTATGCTAATGATACTCTATTAATGGTTAAATGCACATGGATTTTGGGGAACAAATCCTAATTGACAAATTTTAGCATGATGAATACGAGATTCATCAGTTATCTGCACGGAGGATACATCATTTTGTGAGTACTCGGTTTTACTTCAAGTGTCTCCAATCTGGTGGAGCATGAAGCCGAGTCTTCTGATTTGTATACTTGGTCTCATGTCTAGTTGCATATTCTTTTTGGTGGATCACGAGATCGAACCTTCTGATTTTTCAGAGACCTTTAACCCGCCTGAGTCTGCTCACCTTGATAACCCTTGCAAGCTTGAGCTGTATCTTGTGATATTCAATGTGTTCATAATCTTTCGACCTTATGTCCACCAGATATCATGCTGCGTAGAGAGTCTCATGTTCTTCACTTTTTGTGTATTCCTGAGACTATGAGTGACATGGAGGAATCTGTATGGATCCTTCCTCCTCTATGTCTTACGATATCGACTTTGATCTCTCATTCTTTTCATATGAGCTGATGTTCTGCTTCCAGCTACCAAATCCTAGCTTAGTTTCGATCTATTTTCCACGGTAGCTAATACCCACTTGATTGTATATTTGGGTGTCTTTCTCTTTCTGACCGCCTCACCATTCTCACAAGGAGACGACGATGAAAGCACGATATTCGACTATCAGATAATGTTCTGCATTTCACCGTTCTTTTCTTCTTGTATACATATGTTCTGTCTTTTCATTCCTTCTTTATCTTGTATGTCATGTGTACCCCAGATCATTCGTCATATCTGTGTGTCTATACTTAGGACATACTTTGTCCTAAGTATAGGGGGTGAACCTATTATGTTGTTCTTTATTCACCTTGTTTCATCACTCAAGTTGTTGCCTATACTTTAGGTCCCTTATCCTACGTATAGGGGTAGTGATGTGTACATTCTCCTCATGTATTTTATCTTTTTATCAATTTTTTTATTGATCTCCTCCATTGTTTCCTCTCTTGTTGATATTTTTATCTATACTTATATCTCACCCTAGTATAGGAGGAGACAGACATAGTTGTAATTTTTTTATTCTCACCCTCAACCCTACCTGTATGTAGAAATAGTCTGTTATACTTAGGATTATTTCATCCTAGGTATAGGGGGGACTATTGACTTCCCATTCTTCTTATTCTTTTGTTCATTATTCTTCAGCCATTGTAGTATAGGATTTTCTATACTCAGTACGAGTTATATTTCAATACGAGTTATTTTTTCTCTTTTTCTTTCTGATCTATTAGGACATAGCTCAAGCTAAGTATAGGGGGATCGTATATGCTCTATATATACTTTAGCCATAACTCGTACTTTCGTATTTTCAAAACAAATATAGTTAAAGTACTATATATACATATACAATTCATTAAATCAATCAATAAAAAAATGTATATTATTTCTCAAATTCTTTTTGTATATACTGATTAATAAATCAAGAAAACAATGTTTTGAAAAATTGTCAAAAAATATTTGGGAATCTATTGAAAAATCTTTTGAAAACTCTTTAAAAAAATATTTTATAAATTGTTTTCAACCTTTGTAAAAATATTTGTTTGTAAAAAGTTCTTTTTGTTTGTGTGAAATAAAATATTTTAAAAATCTATATGCAAATGATTTTGAAAATGGTTGTAAAAATATTTTAAAAATCTCTATATACTATTTGTAAAATCTTTGCAAAATGGTTTACAAATGTTTGTAAATGTTTGTAAAAATTATTTGCAAGAATTATATTAAACTATAGTTTTCAAAATTGTTTGTATTATTTTCAAATACGTTTTAGGAATATATACATCATCCAAATAAATAAACATTTGTTACCAAGTGTATATATGTTTATCTATAAAACAACTAATATATCTCTTGTGTAAATCCTTCAAATCTAAATTCTTGTAAATAAAAGGATGCCCCCATGTAAATAGCTGCACGTACTACCTCTTTGTTCCAAAAACCTTTTGTTTTTGAAAATCTCTGAACATTTTCAAAATCTACAAAAACATCTACAAAAACCTTTTTTTCAAAAATCCATAAAAAATTCAAATTTAGAAAATTGCATCACAAAAATATTTTCATTGCATTGTGCATAGCATTTGTATTTTTTAAATTGAGATTGATAGTTGAACAATTCTAAGTAAAATTCGAAGATTGGAGATTGATTGGACCTTAAATCTACTTAATCATAGGAACCTTATCAGAACTGGAATTGAGATGCTTCAGGTCTGCTAGACTTAATTCTTTGAGATCCTAAGACTAGGTTCAATGTCGTCTTGATTGCCTAAGTGTAATATTTCAGAGTGTGACTCTTGTTGATAATGACCTAGCTTGCACACTTGTACCTTATACTTTGCTCACCTCAGTTGAAGTGGTAGAAGGTTGTATTTGTCGGTATAAGACTCAAGCCAATGGAAATATCGGAAGTCACACATTTATGTCCATTGTACCCCCAACCCGATCCAGTAGCCATGAGGTCTAAAGATAGAAGCTGGGAGTCACAATAAAGCTTCAAAAGAGGGATAGTCTACTGGATCAAGAAGAAAAACTCCTTATGTAAATGTTATTATATATAGTATTAAAAAATAGAAAATCAAAAACCCCAAAAAAGTAGGCATGCCTGATTGAAAATAAAATGCCTATTTGAGCATGCATATATTTGTATAGCCAATAAGCAATCTTGAACTTCAAAGTCGTATGTATGTGTGCCTGCAGTCGGATAACTTGGCTACACTGGTCAAGCATCCTAATATAGGTACCTATACTGGCAACCATCCATTCTTCTCTTCACTTCCTCTTCTTGAGCTAGTTGCACTTGAATTTAGAAGGGAATACCCTGGTTCTCAAGGAAAAGTTGTTGGATTGGGGAATCAGGGCCACAGTGTTGGAGAAGACTGACTTTTACCACTTTAGCCGAGGAGAGCTACATATCACACACTGTCCAAGATAGACTCATAGTCATAAGGATTTGCATATGAGTTGATTTATTCTGACCTGGCTATTGAGGAGGCTTGAGCAGGATTTTGTGATTCTCTGAGGTTGTTCTGTTTCAAATCTGTTTCCCAATAAGGTTTACCACACTAATAGTCCAAAGGTCTGACAAAGCTCCAAACTTTGATTTTGTAAAGACAAGTTTAATAATTAATATCAATCTACTTTCCTTTTCTTTTCTTTGTTTTATTTTCTACACTTATTGCATAAGTGTTTGCTAGGGACGAGCTAAGATAAGTATAGGGGGTGATGAATCTCCTTTTCATCACCTTTATTCTATCATTTTGGCCTTGAAACCTTAGCTAAATGCATATAACTATCATTATTTTGTACAAAATAACATTCATTATTTTTTCTATTTATTGTGTATAGAATACATTATTTAATGCTAAAATTATAGAATAAAGGAAATAAAAGAAAAGGAATAAAATACCAAAGGTATTTTATGACCCTAAACCCCGAGACCAAGTCAAGAAAAATACAAAACCTTATTTATTTATTCATCTATAACTCATATTGGTACCCATTTTATTCTTTATTATTCATTTATTAAAACAATAAAGTACATAGAAAAATATTTAATTTATTTCACACAAAAATAATACACAGTGTACATTCTACACTCTAAATAAGATTCCAAACCCCAAACTTATCAGACCCATATCTTCTAAATAAGAACTCAAAAGTCACAAAAATCACCTTTAATTTTATATAACTTTTAATAAGCTATTTAATGAAGTGGTTTCACTCAATCTGGAGTTAAGATGTAAAAGTTTAGTTTTGGACCCCTATTATATAATGTACATAAATAAAATATTCATTTTATTTATTCTTTATAATCTTTATTATTTTATATTTTTATAATTTTGTAAAAATTATTTAAAACACATGTACATATTTAAAATAAAATACATTCATCAAAAAGAAGGGAAAATAAATAAGTATATTATTATGTACAGATGAACTGTATATACTTATGCATGTAAATAAATAAAATTGGAATTTATTCTTTCATTCTCTTACTCTTTTATATTTTTATACCCATGTAAACATTGTTTATATTCTACTAAAAATATAATAATAAAACAAAATCATTAAAAACCAAAATAAACAAATAATACATCAAAATACATAGGTGAATATATTGTAAATATACCTACATAATAAATACATCTATTTATTCAAGTATACAATTAACATCTGAAAAATGTAATAAAAATGTATTTATGTATCTTTAAAGAAGTTTTAGATATATAAAATGCGTATATAAAATAAAAAAATCGAAAATAAAAATAAAAATAAAATATATACAATATATAAGTAAATATACCTATAAGTAAATTTGCAAATAATAAACTATACATAAACTAACCTCCACCATTCTTCTGGTCCCCCTATTCCAAGCCCTAAAGCTCTCCACCCTTAGTCAAGAGCATCCCCATGTGATAGATGGTGTACCCTTGAGGCTATGGAGCGCTGATGGAGGAGGAAGGTGCACCCAAGGCGACTCTACAGACACCTCTGCTCCCTAGCACGACAAACGAGTAAGAGTTGTGCCATTTCATCATTTCTGGGTATCTTTAGCTCGTAGATTTAGTTTTATGCATTTTATTCATTGTTTTAATTATAGTATTGCCTTATATTAGGATTAATTAGTTCTTCAGAGATCTAGTGCTCAGGCCACTGTGACTCACCGTTCTACCTTGTCCTGACCTTCACTAGCCACCTCACTGCCATCCCTAGCCGCTTCTCCACTTCTCGCCCTCATCTTCCACCCATATCTAGATGGATTTGGCCCATTGAGGTCCAACGTCACCACTTTCGTCGGACCTCTCTGTTTCGCCACCATATCACCTAAGGTCTCCACCAAGTAATGGCCGAGACCTTCCCTCGTTCTTCATCGTTGAGCATATCTTCTTTGCGTGTCTCAAGGGGGCATTTGAGCCTTGGTCGAAGTAGAGGAACAAACTCCAGGTAGTCCAAGCTTCTAGGCCCCCATCAATGGGACCTGGATCTCAATGACGCCACCAGGAGGTGCGGATCGACATTAGAAAGCTTCTCCTCTTCATAACAGCCTTTGGGAGTATAGTAGCGGAGAGAGAGGGCTAATCAAGAGAGCTCCATGGAATCCTTCTTCACAGTTCTTCCAAGTCCATCCAGGACCGTTCGATCGAGTTGAGTTCTTTACGAGACACAATTGACGTCCCATCAGAACTTCCCAGCATCGTAGAATCCCATCTTGGGATTTCATCTCAGATGCCTAGGTGTGAAGAGGTATCGACCGTGAGGGGCCAACATGTGGATTGGTGGATCAATCATCGTTGTTCGTCGGTGCTAGGGGGAATTTGCAAAACCTTCATGTCTATTTTGTCTTTTTATCTTTGGTCCTATAATTATTTTTGCATCTTAGACATTTTAACTATTTTCTAAAAATAAAAAAGAGCACATTTTGCCCCTGCTTGACATAATAATTCTAAAAAATTTACAAATCTGTTTCGAAAAATTCTTCAAAAATTATATTTTATGTATTTAAGTATTTTGTATCTCCATACCAAAAACCCCTAAAAATAGATAAAGAAAAGAATAAAATTAAAAAGATCCCAAATCCTTTATAAAATATAAAATTGGCAAAAAAAATAAAAAAATAATTATTTATGTTTTTGAATAGTCTTTATATTATTATCTATATATAAAAATTGATTTGGATAATTTTGGACTTATTTACTATTTTTTACCTTTAAATTAATTCAACATATTATTATTCCCTGTTTTGGGATATTTTTATTTTAAAAATGATAAAAAATTAGAAAAACTACTTGAAAAATTTAAAAAATAGTAGAAAATTATATATAAACAAAAGCATTGTATTTCATGTATTTTTGTTATTTTTAGTAGTATTTAAAATTATACTATCTTATAGTGTATATATAATTCTATATAGGCCTATATTATATATATTAAAAGCAAAAGACTGAAAAATCAGAAAATATAAAAATAAATTAAAATTATAATATTTAAAACATTAAAAAATAAAAACAAAAGGCTATATAAATATAAAATTAAAATCCACATAAAATGAGAATAAAAAGACAAGAAAAAGGGATAAATTTTGCCGTTACTTGCATAATCTACCATTTGCTCTCTGTGTTCAATACTCTATGCATTCTTACACCTGTACACATTATGTAGAGTTCTAATAAATTTTAACTCAAAATTTATTTGCATTGATATATTTATTTGTGGGTTAATTGCTTACTGACTTGGGATTTCTTCTAGGTTACCTCAATGACAATTTATCTTCGCTTTCTATGAGGAGATCTTTCTGACCCATGAAAAATCTCAGTTATCACATTGTGTATGTGTGTGCAGCGCATGGATAAACTGGCTCACTTGGCACCTCGTTTCCTACCATCCATGTAGCAGCTTCTTCTGCTTCGGATCGCTAAAAGCACAAGGCTCGTATGCATCTCAGTGATGGTCCGGGGACATTTGATTGAAATGGACAGACGACTAGAAATTGGATGTCTTTGGACGACCTGAATGATTTGCATCATTGATCCTATGACGCCTAGAGGTTGGCCCTGGAATCCACCTTCTATGTCATTGTTGGTGTCACTGATGAAGATACCATTCAATTGGGGGCATGCGCTTGCTGATTGGACGAGACTACAATGCTCCTTTCGTTTGTGGTGGACAGAGAAGACTCGGTGGAAGATTACTGAGGATATAGAAGGATAGTTGGGGAGTCTCAAAGATTGGTGATGATCGAACGACGGTGATGGTTTTTGGGTAGAAATGATAAAGTTTGAGAACAAAGAGAAAGAATGGAAATAAGGAGAAGTAGTTGGGGTGGAAATGCTAGTAATGAGGCCATTTGAGGGATTAGAATGGTAGTGGCTTCCTCCAGTTGTAGCCTCAAAGTCCAATGAAGGAAGACTGGAGCTATGTTAATCTCCTGGAGGATACAGTAGCATGGCCTAGGAGGTCGTGGATCGCACCTGGAAGAGGGTTCTCACCGATGAGCGGTTGTTATTGTCACCATCATTCGGCCTTTGGCCGCCTCTCTCTCTTATTGAAGATGATGGTGGATGATCAATCTTGATGGATGGAGCTGGTTTAAATAGGATATGTCGAAGAGATGGGTAGATACATTAAAAAGATGAGGTTGGTCAGGTTGTATGCATGAGGGGCAATGAGTCTCTGAGGATAAGAGGATTGGGTATTCATCCATGGCTGTTAGGCTACAGGCGAAGAAATAAAATGGTTGGTGGTCATGATTAGCAGGGGAAGATGCTACATAGGATAGGTCTGGTGGTTGGAGGTTGGAGACGAAGGGAATAAGATAGAACTGGGAGGTTGATCTGCAGTTGGTTGAAGGAGATAACAGAGGGAAGGCAATGGATGGAGCAGGATGAACATAGGATAGGGGAGGGAGGGGGTTTAGTTGGAGAGGATAAGGGGAGACGAGTTCCTGGCATTTGATGACCTGGAGGTTTACATGTTAGATATAAGGCTCTCAAGGTGATGCAACAGAGGGAAGTCA
The DNA here is from genome assembly GCA_037367405.1 of Ottelia alismoides. Lineage (NCBI taxonomy): Eukaryota > Viridiplantae > Streptophyta > Magnoliopsida > Alismatales > Hydrocharitaceae > Ottelia > Ottelia alismoides. The sequence continues at coordinate 89,327 of JAZKJV010003985.1, forward strand.
ATGCAACAGTGGAGAACGGGCGTCGCGGCTGCGATGCAAGGCGCAATTGAGGAAGAAGACACGTACATGGCACGTGAGGAGGAGGGAAACGAGAGTCAGGTGCCAGGAATGTGCGAGAGGGTTAAGGTGCCCATGTGCGACACATGTGAGGGGGCAAAGGGGTAGGCTTACATACTTGGCACATGGAGAGAGAAAGGGTGGGTTGACTGGGTTGGAAAACCTTGACCAGGAGCCAGATGTCTCCATTGAGGACGTGACACATGGCAGGATGTTGACCAAACATTGACTAGATGCAATAGTTATAGAAATAAATGAATTAAAAATGACAAATGACCTCTAATGCAATGACAAACATGAAAAGTGTGCATCTAAATATGATCTACAATGTACATGAAGGACTCAAATGCAATCAGAATATGCAATGAGAGATATGCATTTTTCTGATATTTTATGTATATAAAATATAATTTTGCAAATTTTATTTGATTTCTGTGATTGAATCGTGTATGCGAAAATCAAACATGCTATGTAATGATGCAATGGACTTGAATATGATTTTTTGTTATTTTTATGGGTTTTAAATAGGTTAGAAAAATTAGGGAGGTGAAATACTTACAGATGGATTAGGTCAGTAAGCTCAAGTTAGAACTGGTATTTTTCATTACTTTTTTCGGTTTTTTTCATTTTCATTTTTATAATTTATTAAAGCATGAAATAAATTAAAGAAATGAAAACGAAAATAATCAAAAAGAGTAAAATATGCACATGAAACAATAGGTCAAAATCAGAAAAAATGTACGATGCACAATTAGGTCCCAAAACGTAATTTCACAAATGAACTTCAATTCTTTTAAATCTGATCTTGATTTGTAGATAATTAAACATAAATTAATTCAAAAATGTGTAGTGTTCATTTGAACATTGTGTAAGAGAGATATCATTATTTTCGTCTTTATGTCCAAAAATACAGGTTTGGGATTATTTTAAATATGTATAAATTAGCATTTTTTAGGATTTTCATTGATTAAGGGTAGTGATACGTACACAGTGAAGTTGGCTTCATATCAATTGGAGTTAGCATGAATTAACTAAAAATGGGTGAAGTTAGGTGAGAATATGCGAATGAATATGAATGTAGAAATGAATGCTAATTTATGCAAATTAGTTATAGGTGAGTGAAAGTTAATTTTATGAAGTTAACATGTAAATAATCCTAAATCCTCGGGACTAAACTCTATTTTCAGCTAATTAGAGTGATGAATCACATATTCATCAATAAGTCCAAGGTCAAACACAAGTATATGAGCAATTAGCTAATTAAATGTAGGTGCTAAATATTCAATTAAGTGTATAGTGAAATTATAAGTCTGCAACACATAATACATGCATGTATTTTTGTTTGATTTTACATACGATTATGTTAATATGACAAAATTGTGAAAATGAACACAAGAGTACAGTGCACACTACAAAAAACACACAATTACGAGTATCACTAAAATAGCTCCTGAATAAACCTTAATTCAATAAGTTCGATAGTTTTTTTAAAAAAATCAACAAAATTTAAATCCAAATCAATATTGATTGAGCCGCATGTCTACCCTTGTTAATTCGATCAAATTAATGGTCAAATTAATAGTTATGTTGTTCGTTGTAGTCAGGTAAATACGGACTGATAAAAACCACTTTAATTAATGTTCAATTAATCTCGAGCGGCAAATTTATTTTACTTGGACAAGCCCAAGGTTGAACTCAGGGAGGTTGTTGTCTCATTAGGTAAATTTTAAGCAAATTTCAGAGGTCGGATTTTCAGAAGATATTTTTGGTATTTTTTAAGCATTTTTTATGCAACAAAGAAAAGACAGGTGCAATTTTCAGGCCAGTTTACAAGTTATATCAGAAATGTAGTCAAATTAAGTCCAAAAATTATGAAACTTGGCCAGAATGTGAAATGCAATGAAATTAAGCTACACTGATTTCTTTGAATTTTTCTGACACGTTATCAATTTACTGTGAATACAATATGAATGCAAGGTGATTTTTACAAAATTAATTTGTAATAAATATCAAAACACAATATTTCTAGATATAAAAATTATCCTAGATAGATCTAAGTATGATAAATACAGAAAAATTAATAAACCTATAATTCTATGTGAATCAGACCTATTAAAAATCAATAAAGGAAATCACTAATTAAATTATTCAAGCCTCGGGATGCGTGCAAATGCAAAGATTTTTTAGTACAATGTAAACTAAATTATCCTAAGTCTAATGTGAATTTTTGGTTATTTTTAGAGCAACAGAGAATTTAATAAGAATTAAAAGGCATAAAATGGGCAAAATATGGAAAATTTCACCAATTTAATAGTAATAAAATCCACTGATGTCACAAAAATTGAACAAGTGTCACATGAGATAAAGGACAAGATAAGCTACACAATGCAATTTTTAGAACTTAAAAATCATGCCAAATGGACACCTAAATATGCGTGCAAAGACAAGGACCAAATTGCAAATACAGAAAATAAATTACTGAAATTTAATCATGCTGATAGAAACTCAAATGCAATTACCTAGAAAGCTGGGGGTATGTGTGCAAAATTTCTTCTGGAACATGTACGCCTCACGTGATACTCTTGGCAGGGACTGATTTGTAATTTGCAAAACTTCCAGGGGCCTTTGTGTAAAATTCCCAGACCGCACATGAGAAACACGTGACGTCCCAAGCTCGGGAGGCGTCGGAGGCTCGGAGGTTAGCTTGGATACGCAGCAGGCTCGGACGTGGTTCGAGACAGCTTCGGGGGCTCCGAGCCTAAGATTCGGGGAGGAGGCTCGGAGGAGGCGATGTGGCGCACCTGGGACCATTAGATCGAGTGAAGATCCGACGGAGGATGAGGCGGACGACGTGGTAGCTGCTAGACTCTCGATCCTTGCGTGATCGGACGGCTGCTGTAGGTCGACGGAGAGAGCACGTGGCAGGATCGTGAGCGTTGGTTCCTCCTGATCTGACGGAGGTGGGGCACTGGCAACGTGGATTGATCAGAACGGTCCGATCGTGATGATCGGACGACGGCTTTGTGTCGTGTTTCTCCGATCTGCCGCCTCCTGCGGCGGACGTGGCTGGGCTCCGGTGAAGCCCCCTTAGCTCCGCCGACTCCCCGCGAGCTCGGTGAGGAACGATGGACGCTCCTGAGCAGCTGGAACTGATCGTGGAAGTTCCAGGGAGTCGCCGAAGGCTATGGATGCAGCTCAAGAGGTCCGTAGGCTAGAGGCGCTGAAGGTCGAAGTCGCTCCGGTGAAGCGTCCGGCCAATGAAGGAGAATGTACCTGCAGGAGTTAGCTTGATAGCCGAGGCATACAATGTGTTCGTGAAGTGAACGTGAGTGCGATGGGAGGCCTGGAGTGGAGTGAAGGAGGTGCGGTGGTGCTCCTCCGCCAAGATGGCAGAGCTCTTGTCGGAGTGAGGTGCGAGGTGCCGTAGGAGGAAATGGAATAGCACGCGAGGATCAGAGCTCCATGGCGGAGCCCGATGTATGATCAGGTGGACATGAGATCGATCGTGGAAGGCGGAGAAATTAGAAGAAAAAGAAGAAGGAGATCGGAGGGGAGATGGAGGTATCTACCTGGGGATTGAAGCTCGGAGTTGAGCTCCTGGTCATCGCTCGAAAGCGGGTAGGGATCCTGAGCTCGTACAGCTCATGGGAGGGACTACGACACGGCGAGGTTGGCTGTGGATCTTGTTGGAGAAGAATCCCGTCATCGCTCGCTTCTAGGATCAAATTACTGTCACTGATAGGTAGAGGGTAGCTCGGCGTATCTCTCTGCAAGGGTGGATGGGGTGGACAGTCGACGGAGATGGAGTATTTATAGGTTGGAAGTGAAGGTCCAGGTGATGGAGGGCAAGGTTGGTGGAGGTCGTGAGACGACGTGGGTGTGGTTTATGGCGATCATGGAGGTCGGCGAGGATGAGGGTAGAGTGGGCTACGAAATGGAGGTGACAGGAGGCGGCGAGGGTGGTCGGAGTGGTGCCAAAAATAGAAAGGGGTGGCTCACCCACAAGGTGGACGACGTGGGTGCGGGCCTTGCGGGAGGTAGAAGACGACGTCTCTGTCGTTGGAACCCCAATCCACCAGCTGAGAATCAGGCGCTAATGAGAGATTGAGATTATATCTGAAGTGATGAGATCAAGGGTGCAGGGTGAACCACGTGGCGGGCGGAGGGTGCGGCGCTGGCGTGCGGTCGGGATGAAGTCTTGAGGACCTGATCGTGCGATCCATGATATGCCATGTGGCGTGTTAGGACTTAGACGGAGACAGACGGTCGTGATGATGGATGGACTCTGATCGAACGGAAGAAGAGCGGATGAGATGGAGAATATCGGGCGAAGTAGGAAGTGGCGCGTTGCAGCCTGAGGGAGCGACTCTAGCGAACGACCATGATTCAATCTGGGCTCGATCGGATGGCAGGGGTTAAAGGCAAGATGAATGGTGGAGATGTAGTGAAGGATATTGAGAATCCTTAAGCGCATCACGGAAGCGTGTCGATCGCTTCGAATACGATCGGGGCGACTAGTCGCACTAGTCGCTAGATGCAACAGAAATTAAAATTTTTAAAACTAAAGATGAAACCACATGATCACGAGAACACTTCTCGAATTGTCTCATCAAACCACAAAGTATAAGGAATACCTTTTGGAGCGTGGTTGTGATCGCAAGATCCCAAACGAGAGATCCTCCTGTCTCAAGTCCGATCTACGAAGAACGCACTTGCGGGCACGATGATGAGTCGCGTCCTTCCTGCAATCCTCGATAAAGATCCAAGCGATGGCTCCCCTGATTTCGTCAAAGAAATCCGTCGTCTTCCTTTAGAGTAAGCAACTCCAAAGAAGAAGGATATCCTCGAGTCGTTGAAGGCGAATGCAAGACGCTCTACTCCTCAATATGCAAAGTTGACGGCCACTTGAGATTGAGAGAGAGAGAGCCCACACGAGAATGAGAGAGAGAGAGAGTAGTAGTAGTAGTAGTAGTAGTAGTAGTAGTAGTAGTAGTAGTAGTCTTCTACAACTCTAGATTATGTACTTATAAAGGCTAGGCTATCCCTCCTTTTATACTAGTTTAGGATCCAATGGATCTCAATCCATGGACACATAGATCCAACGGCCATGCTTGGTCTATGTAATGATCAATGGCTATGATTTTTTTTGTGTTAAAACCAACAACATTTATTTATATTTAAATTAAATATATGTTGCAACATTATCAACACAATTTAATTTAACATAAATAAGTTTATCAAGAGATAATGTGATAATAAAAAAGGGAGTCAACCAACCACCCTAAATTTTAGGGGGCGTCACCAATGAATAAGTCATAGGTGACGCCACCTTTTATTTAGGTCGTTATTTTGTTTCCTTTTTATTTTATCTTATTATTTCTTAATTAATTTTGTAATAACAATTATCACAAAATTATCCACCAAATTAATTCCAAATTAATTTGTGAATATTTCAATCATGCCAAAAATATGTGAATCACATTCACATCCCAAACTAATTTGTAAATTGCATTTTCAATTAATTAATTAATGTGAATCCAATCCACATTAATAATCAACAAATGCTATTTATATAAATTCTCTCTTATATATATATATTATAAATCATATTTATAATACACATATATCATGGATAGTATTATCCACATTCTCTAATCCTTGATAATTAAATTCCATTTAATTATGTTGGATAATAATTCTCACAATATGAATCTCATTCATATTATGATTGATAATTAAATCTCATTTAATCATCAAGTCCTTCTTGCTTGGATATGCATTTCATCAAGTGAATTATTCTTGAATCCCTTCAAGAATAATGTGCTTTCTCCGCAGATACTTGGAGATAAGGACAGGACGATTGTATTATTCCAAGTATAGTGACTAGACCTGGCCAACGGGCTGGGGGCCCGCCCGTCCAGCCCGCCCAGCCCGCTCATGGGCCGGGCTTGGGCTTCCAAATTTAAGCATGGGCCGGCCCGGCCCGGCCCGTAAAAAATAAAAAATATATAAATATATGTCAAATTATACATATATTAATATGATATGCTTTAAGTTTTTCATTTATGACGCTAGTCTTAAATAAAAGTCCAATAAATTACATGTCAAGTAACATGTAAACTACGTTTATTAGTTATATAAACTATAGATGGCATTAATAAAATCATTTATACGTATGAAATACCATTAAAAAAATCAAAAGAAAATGACCAAAATGGGCCATGGGGGCCCATGGGCGGGCTTTGGACAGAGGTTTTTTAACCTCGGTCCGTTCGGCCCGGCCCATGGGCCGGCCCGGCCCGCAATTTGGCCAGGTATAATAGTGACTTGGATATTGAGATCTTATCTCAAATCCAGATCTTACGAACCTCCCATAGATGCTTGATTAAATCAAGACCGCAAATCTAATCTTCTCATTAAATCTGAATCTCATTCAGACCAATGTCCAACACTTGAACAAAGATCAGATTGCTTCTCTACTGGAAGGAGTCACTAAAATCCAGACTTGTTTCATCACTCCCTTGGAATGGAAGCGTAAAGGATATACAATCGTTTATGATCACATCACCCTCAGGTATTCCCAATACTTGTACATCCTGCATACTGGAAGACCCATGGTCAACCCGAAGATCAAGATCAATTTTATATTGTCTTCTTCAGGGTTTGATCACTAAGTTTCTCAATCTTGGTCATTGGGAGTTGGTATCGATCATATGCTTTCCCAAAGCATATATCATACCTTCAAATTCATGTCATGCTTCCAAAGCATGACGACCATGCATGGAATTTGATCGGTCCCAATACCTCATGAGTGAGCTCAAGTCTTCCGAATCATAAGAGAACCTGTATGATCCCTTTGAGATGTATTGTTCATATGCCCTTATATGCACACCAGCTCGTCGGTGTATAGACCTTGGTTAGGCCATCAACCTATTGGTCTGCCAAATGTACATACTCAGACATATAGCAATACATTTGTCCCCGGTTAGAGGATGCGTGCCTATGCTGTGACAGCATTCAACACAGGACTTAGGTTATCTCGATCTCGTTAAGTCAACCCGTTGACCTAACTAATCTGACACCTCCAAATCACTATTCCCATGCAGAGGACCTGCATTAAGAGGTCGGTCAGATATCAGCCTATGTGAGAAAAGTATTGCCATCTCCTACTCAGGCTGGAGATCGTCTCTTAATGATCTTTTGACAGTGCTTGATGAGTCCTCTATCTAAATCCTTAGATATTCATCCAAATACCAGCCTCTATGATTCATTTAATGAATCAACAGCTGTATGATCATCAAGATGGCTATGATACATAACCCTAATTGTACAGAGGGACCTTATGGTGCATTTATTCATATAATTTCAGAAAGGGAGTGAAACATCAATAAATTTTATTGATAAATATAAATATTACAATAACATTTATTGTAAGAATGGTTCGCCCAGGGCTCACATGTCCAACAATCTCCCACTAGCCCTCAGAACCATTCAGGTACAATCTGTAAACCCATACTCATTACATGATGGTCAAAAACCTTCTATGTCAGAGGTTTGGTAAGCGTATCAGCAATGTTATCGGCTGAGGCCACCTTGGTGATGATGATATCACCATGCTTTTGAATCTCCCGAATGACGTGGTATTTCCTTTCCACGTGCTTGCTCTTAGGATGGCACCTGGGTTCCTTTGCTTGGGCAATGGCTTCGATGTTATCGCAGAGTAACGGGACAGGAGTATCAGAGGAAACTACACCAAGCTCAAAGATGAACTTGCGCAACCACACCGCCTCCTTTGTAGCATCCGATGCGGCAATGTATTCAGCTTCTATTGTTGAATCCGTCGTAGTGTCCTGCTTCTTGCTTCTCCAGCTCACAACACCACCGTTCAACAGGAATACAAACCCTGATGTCGACTTTCGATCATCAATATCCGACTGGAAGTTTGAATTTGTATATCCCAAGACTTGGAGATCACCATCCCCATAGACCAAGATGTAATCTTGCGTCCGTCTCAGATATTTGAATATGTTCTTTACTGCATTTCAGTGTTTCTCTCCATAGCAGGATTCGTAACGACTTACCACTCCCACTGCATGGCAAATGTCTGACCTAGTACACATCATGGCATACATCAGGCTTCCTACAGCTGATGCGTAAGGGCATCCAGCCATGGCCTTCCTTTCCTCAACACTTTGAGGAGCCATCCCTTTCGACAGATGGATACCATGTACTAAGGGGAGGAATCCTTTCTTTTAACTATCCATACGGAATCGTTCAAGAATCTTCTTGATATATCCATGTTGTGATAATCCCAATATCCTCTTTTCTCGGTTTCTAAACAACTTCAGGCCTAAGATGTAAGAGGCTTCTCCAAGATCTTTCATCTCGAAGGTATGGGATAGCCAAATCTTTACACTGGTCATCATTCTTATATCATTCCCAATGATAAGGATATCATCTACGTAAAGCACGATGAACACAATGGTGCTCCCACTAAGCTTCTTGTACACACAAGGTTCATCAGGATTCTGCACAAAATCATAGCTCTTTATGGTTTCGTCAAATATGATGTTCCAGCTACAAGAAGCTTGTTTGAGCCCATAGATGGATTTCTTCAGCTTGCATACTTTACCTTCCTCAAATATGAAGCCCTGGGGCTGCTCCATATAGATATCCTCCTTGAGGTATCCATTGAGGAAAACTGTCTTGACATCCATCTGCCAGATGTCGTAGTCAAGAGATGCAGCTATAGATAGCAGTGTCCTGATAGATTTAAGCATAGCCACAGGAGAGAGTGTCTCATCGTAGTCGATGCCTTCTCTCTGTGTGTAGCCCTTGGCTACGAGCCGTGCCTTGAAAGTCTCTACTTTCCCATCAGGTCCCCTCTTTCTCTTGAAGATCCATTTACACCCATTGGGTTTTACCCCTTTAGGTGGATCCTCTAGGGTCCACACACCATTCTTATGCATGGAGTCAATTTCTGACTTCATTGCTAGCATCCATCTATCCATGTCATGATTCATGAGTGCTTCATCAAATGAAGAAGGATTATTATCAGTCTCTCTTGACACATGGAATCCATACCTTTCAGGTGGTGCAACCATCCTCGAACTCCTTCGAAGAGGTATGGGTGTTTCATCTTTATTTATCTCTTCAGTTTCTGGTTCAGGAATCTTAGAATCCTCAGGGGATTCAATGAGTTCCTCTTCTTCATTTCTGTCTTGACCTTTAAGGAAATCATCCTCCAGAAATTTCACATCCCTAGAGACAAAATCCTTTTGGGTCTCAGGGTCATAAAGCTGGTACCCAATACCATCTTTAACATACCCAATGAAGTAGCATACACGAGTGCGAGATTCTAGCTTACTTGCATCCACGTTCTTCACATGGACCAAGCATCCCCAAACCCTCAAGTGATTAACACTAGGTTTGGTCCCATACCAGAGCTCATGAGGAGTCCTGGGTATAGACTTGCTAGGAATCTTGTTCAGGATATAAATTGCAGTCTCTACTGCATATCCCCAAAAACTAAGATGTAAACGTGCTTTGCTCATCATTGAACGGACCATGTCCATGATGGTCCTGTTGCGTCTTTCAGCAACACCATTAAGTTGGGGAGTTCCAGGGGGTGAGATTGGATACAATTCCATTCTCTTTAAGATATTCCTTGAATTCATCTGAGAGGTACTCACCACCTCGGTCAGATCGAATCTGTTTGATCTTCCTATCGGTTTGGTTCTCAACCAAAGCCTTAAACTCTTTGAACTTTTCAAAGGTTTCAGATTTATGACGTAGTAGGAAGATAAACCCGTATCGTGAATGGTCATCAATAAACGTCAAATAATATCGATATCCATTTCTAGTTGCGGTACTGAAGGGACCACATACATCAGTATGTATTAGGTCAAGAATACCTTCGCATCTCGTAACCTTGTTACGGAAAGGCATCCTGGTCATTTTACCTCGAATGCAATGTTCACAGGTAGGTAAAGATTGAACCTGTAGAAAATCTAAGGGTTCATCCTTTATCAATTTATTGATCCTATCAACAGATAAATGAACAAGCCTTTGATGCCAAATCATATTCGAATGATTTCCATTCTCCCTGAATCTCTTGGGGTTTTATTATCATTGGTAGTGACATTTATGACACATTCATCAATGCACAATTCATAGAGTCCACCAGAAGCCATAACACCTTCCGCAATAAATTTATCATAATGATTAATGACTAACTTATTACAGAACAGGAAGGAGTATCCATGTCTAACAAGCTTAGATACATATATCAAATTCCTCCTGACTTCAGGTACATAAAGACACTCTTTAAGTACTAGGACTAGACCACTAGATTATGTTAGTCTGCACGTCCCGATGGCGACTGCTGCAACACTTGCATCAGATCCCATCTGGATGACTATCTCCCCTTGCACCAGATTCCTAGTTTCCTAAATGTAACGAATTGCATACATGAACAGAAGCACCATAATCTACAACCCAACTTCCTTCTCGTCCAACGAGAAAGCTAGTTTCATTGATGAAAGTAGATTTCATACTTGCTGGGGCTTTACCTTTGTCAGCAGACATCAGGTAATCTGGCCAATTACGCCGCCAGTGCCCCGGCTTCTTGCAGTAGTGACAGACATCGGACTTTTTCGATGTCATCAGTGTGGAGGCACTGGAAGACGAACCAACTCCTTGATTCTTCTTCTTTCTCTTCGGGGCCAGGCCCTTCCGAGAACCTTGCTTCCGTCCGCGCTTTCCTCTCACTTGTACAACCATTGCACTAGCAGAGGGGTCGTCCTTCTTCATGACGTCTTCTGCAGACTTAAATGCAGCTAACAGCCCAGCGTTAGTGAAGTCGCCTTCGTTCATGTAGTAAGACACGACAAAGTTGTTGAAAGACTTAGGGAGTGACAGGAGAATGAAATCATCTTGCATTTCAGAATCCAAGTAGGCTCCCAGGGTTTCCAGCTCAGAGAGGTACCCAAACATTTTGAGTACGTGTTCTCTGACAGAGGTCCCTTCCTGCATCTTGCAGAGAATAAGATCTGTCATCACATTGTAATGTTGTATGCGGTTTATGTCATCGAACATTTCCTTCAGATTCAGCATAATCTCTTGGCAATGGTTCATTTCCACATATTGCTTCTGAAGCACATTGGACAATGACCCAAGGATGTAACACCTTGTCAGATTATGGTCTTCATCATATTTTTCATTATATGATTTATCTTCCGTAGTCTTAGGGTTTGCTATCTTGTCCTTGCTAAGCACATAAGAGATGCGCTCCGCAGATAGCACAAGATCCAAATTTCGGATCCAATCCGAATAATTTGGTCCGGTCAACTGGTTGACCTCCAGGAGCCTGCTAAGTGGGTTCATGGACTTCATTTTCTGAAATTATTGAATGCACTATATTAGAATATATAAATAATTATATATTCATTTTAAAAATTATTTGATTAAGGCATTTTAAATCAAATTTGTCTTGCTAGGTCAACTTTGAAAGATTATTTCCTTCTTTTTCTTTCAAAGTAAGAGATACACTTACCGCTATATCTCGAGCAAGATCTGGGATCTCCTCTCTATCCTTATCACATCCCAATAATATGAGAACCTGTGACTCGAATAAGAGAAGCGGGAACACATTCTGCCTTGCAAGTCCAACTTGCATTCCCAATTCGATCTTTAACACCTGGGCCCACCACCCTAAGATGATGTTGACCCATTGTTAATTGAACCAACCGTCAATAGGCTTAAAACTCGCTATATGCAATCCAATATCGCCCCAATGATATGAAGACCCGATATTGGGGTCACTACTTATATAGCCTTACTCTTTGGAGAAGCAAAGAACCCGATCCAATTAAATCATATACAGGATATGTCACTTCGGACAGGCGTCTCCTATACACAACAACTGGCAACGGAATCTTTGCCTTGATGGGAGACCATGGATGTCACTTATGTGATCCTCCACCTCATATTCAAATATTATTATTAATTATCGTGAATCATATTCACATAAATAACTCTTCCAAGGGAAATACACATCTATTCATAATAGAGTGTTTATTGGATATAATTAATTTAATCATATTAAATTAATCATCAATCCAATTATCAATCAAAAAACTTGATTATTGCTTGAATAGTAGGTATAATCTCAAAATATGTAATATTCGAATTTTAACAATTAGAAAAATAGACATCGACTTCTCCGGCATTATCCAATCCCTACTCGTTGTCATGGCCAGTACCGACGAGAGTGACGGACCACATACGTTGCAACCCGCGACCCCAATGCTCTCCGACTAGGCACCATATCCACCTCAGGAAAGGATAATACCAGATAGATCTCCATGTACTTTGAGATGCTCATCGGTTTTTCAACCGAAATTATACCATATAATATACATCAAAACAATTTGATTATATTATCAGGAGATTTGCTAAACAAATCCTCAATCTTATTCAAGCAAGAGGGCTTTTCATGTAAAAGTTGTCCTACAACTATTGTAGGATAAACTAAGGTTTTTCATGAAATCAATGTTTGTTGATGAACCAATGATCAAGATCAATTATCTCATCATTGTGGTTTTAGGCAAATGTCATTCAATAAAATAATTATCTCTTTAAATATTTCACAAATATTTATCACTAATTATTTCAGAAAATTAACAATTAATTTTCATCTCATATTTGAATGAGTTATCACAAGGTTCATGATCAAAAAAATGTCAATTTCCAGCAGTGACCCCCAATCACTAAAACTAACTTATCTTGATCAATTTAAATCCAAAAAATGCAAACTCAGTTTCCTAATATTACCTATTTGATTTATTAAAGAATCCAATTTCATGCATTTCGAGGTGGATTAAAACATTAATTATCTCATTAATCATGTTTAAAACCGCAGTTCCCACTACAGTGAATATATGCATATTCAAAAGGTTGTATCTTGAGCAAATGAAGTCCAAATTTTGTAAACTCAAGTCCTATGGTTTCCTTATTTAATGGGAGAAAAAATACAATTGAAAATTTCTTGTTTAAACATATTAAACAGTACTGAAAAATTCAATTTTACAGAGGTGCGAAAATTGAAATGCGACAAAATTTTCGCGACACTTCCAAGCCCAAGTCGTCCTAGGTCTATGGATCATATCCAGAACCTTATTCGACCTATGTCTCTGATACCACTTTACGGATATTGAGAATCCTTAAGCGCATCACGGAAGCGTGTCGATCGCATCGAATACGATCGGGGCGACTAGTCACACTTGACGCTAGATGCAGCGGAAATTAAAATTTTTAAAACTAAAGATGAAACCACATGATCACGAGAATACTTCTCGGATCATTTCATCAAACCACAAAGTATAAGGAAAACCTTTTGGAGCGTGGTTGTGATCGTGAGATCCCAAACGAGATATCCTCCTGTCTCAAGTCCGATCTACGAAGAACGCACTTGCGGGCACGATGATGAGTCGCGTCCTTCCCGCAATCCTCGATTAAGATCCAAGCGATAGCTCCCCTGATTTCGTCAAATGAATCCGTCGTCTTCCTTTAGAGTAAGCAACTCCAAAGAAGAAGCATATCCTCGAGTCGTTGAAGGCGAATGCAAGACGCTCTACTCCTCAATAGGCAAAGTGGATGGCCACTTGAGATTGAGAGGGAGAGAGCCCACACGAGGATGAGAGAGAGAGAGAGTAGTAGTCTTCTACAACTCTAGATTATGTACGTAGAAAGGCTAGGCTAGCCCTCCTTTTATACTAGTTTAGGATCCAATGGATCTCAATCCATGGACACATAGATCCAACGGCCATGCTTGGTCTATGTAATGATCAATGGCTATGATTTTTATTGGTTAAAACCAACATTTATTTATATTTAAATTAAATATATGTTGCAACATTATCAACACAATTTAATTTAACATAAATAAGTTTATCAAGAGATAATGTGATAATAAAAAAGGGAGTCAACCAACCACCCTAAATTTTAGGGGGCGTCACCTATGAATAAGTCATAGGTGACGCCACCTTTTATTTAGGTTGTTATTTTGTTTCCTTTTTATTTTATCTTATTATTTCTTAATTAATTTTGTAATAACAATTATCACAAAATTATCCACCAAATTAATTCCAAATTAATTTGTGAATATTTCAATCATGCCAAAAATTATGTGAATCATATTCACATCCCAAACTAATTTGTAAATTGCATTTTCAATTAATTAATTAATGTGAATCCAATCCACATTAATAATCAACAAATGCTATTTACATAAATTCTCTTATATATATATTATAAATCATATTTATAATACACATATATCATGGATAGTATTATCCACATTCTTTAATCCTTGATAATTAAATCCCATTTAATTATCTTGGATAATAATTCTCACAATATGAATCTCATTCATATTATGCTTGATAATTAAATCTCATTTAATCATCAAGTCCTTCTTGCTTGGATATGTATTTCATCAAGTGAATTATTCTTCAATCCCTTCAAGAATAATTTGCTTTCTCCGCAGATACTTGGAGATAAGGACAGGGCGATTGTATTATTCCACGTATAGTGACTTGGATATTGAGATCTTATCTCAAATCCAGATCTTATGAACCTCCCATAGATGCTTGATTAAATCAAGACCGCAAATCTAATCTTCTCATTGAATCTGAATCTCATTCTGACCAATGTCCAACACTTGGACAAAGATCAGATTGCTTCTCTACTGGAAGGAGTCACTAAAATCCAGACCTGTTTCATCACTCCCTCGGAATGGAAGCATCATGGATATACAATCGTTTATGATCACATCACCCTCAGGTATTCCAAATACCTGTACATCCTGCATACTAGAAGACCCATGGTCAACCCGAAGATCAAGATCAATTTTATATTGTCTTCTTCAGGGTTTGATCACTAAGTTTCTCAATCTTGGTCATTGGGAGTTGGTATCGATCATATGCTTTCCCAAAGCATATATCATACCTTCAAATTCATGTCATGCTTCCAAAGCATGATGACCATGCATGGAATTTAATCGGTCCCAATACCTCATGAGTGAGCTCATGTCTTCCGGTTCATAAGTGAACCTGTATGATCCCTTTGAGACATCGTATTTTCATATGCCCTTATATGCACACCAGCTCGCTGGTGTATAGACCTTGGTTGGGCCATCATCCTATTGGTCTGCCAAATGTACATACTCAGACATATAGCAATACATCTATCTCCTGCCAGAGGATGCGTGCCTATGCTGTGACAGCATTCAACACATGACTTAGGTTATCTCGATCTCGTTAAGTCAACCCATTGACCTAACTAATCTGACACCTCCGAATCACTATTCCCATGCAGAGGACCTGCATAGAGAGGTCGGTCAGATATCAGCCTATGTGAGAAAAGGATTGCCTTCTCCTACTCAAGCTGGAGATCATCTCTTAATGATCATTTGACGGTGCTTGATGAGTCCTCTATATAACTCCTTAGATATTCATCAAAACACCAGCCTTTATGATTCATTTAATGAATCAACAGCTATATGATCATCAAGATGGCCATGGTACATAACCCTAATTGTACAGAGAGACCTTATAGTGCATTCATTCATATAATTTCAGAAAGGGAGTGAACAGCAATAACTTTTATTGATAAACATAAATATTACAATAACATTTATTGTAAGAATGGTTCGTCCAGGGCTCACATGTCCAACATGTAGATGTGAAGGTGAGATAGAATGTCCATGGAGATGACACGTGGCGCTTTTAGAGCGCGACGCTGACGGAGGGCTACGATTGATTCCAGGGCTTGATCGAAGGGTTTCCAGTGGGTGCGGGAATGGATGGCCCAGATCAGGAGAGAGGGGGCGGGATCGGACGACGGAGAGCGAAGGGCGCGTGGCCCAATCAAAGGGCGCCACGTGGCCTAATCTGGATGGTCGAAAGAGAATATGAATTTAGACGGAGAAGGATGTCGAATTTGGAAAAACTCAAAACATGAAAGTTATAGATCTCAATGAGATCTACAAGTTTCATGGTGACCAAAATCGAAGATGAGGTCAACTAAGATACAAAAATATAAGGGTACAAATATACATACATACAGTACACAAAGGGGCCCAAAACCCCTAGTTTTGCATACTAGCTCCAATTTAAATGACATGGGCCTCACTTTGAAGGTCTCTAGATGTGTGATAATCTGAAAGTGAGTATACCTAGATCGAAGGTTGTATGAGGTAGATATTTGCATTCTAAGGTCTGTGGTCTCCAATAGGGTTTGGGATTTTATTAGGTATTTTTACAAGCTAGTAATTTTTGTCCTTTTCCTTATATTATTAATTAGTAATATACATAGTATAGGGTCAATTTTATTGTCTTTGGAGGTGGTATAAAATACAGATAAATAAGTAAATATTTTACAGGGGAATTAGGCTTCTTAAAATATGGATGCTAAGATGCATGTATTATGTATGCATGTATATATGCTAATTATGAAAGACAAAGGGAAATATGCTGCTAAATACTCGGGAATAAGACACTATTTTCAACTTTAAGAGTGATGAATCACATATTCATCAACCTCCTATACTTAAACCTTTCTCGTCCCCGAGCAACTAACATGAAATGCAAGAGTGAAATGATTTTGGGTTCCATACCAAGGTCATGAACAAAAGTTGAAAATGGAGCTTGACTCAACCTTTGGATTAATTGTGTGGCAGAACCTTATTGGGACATGAACTTAAGACCTAACAGACTTCAAGTTCCACAAGTCTTCTATTCAAGACCCCTCAATAGCCAGTTTAGAACAAATCCTCATACGCAAATTTTTGATGACTATGATTCTTACTTGTACTGTGTAAGTATAAAGTAGCTCTCCACATCAGAAATGGCTCAGAACCAGCCTCCTCTAACAAGGTAACTCTAATTACCCGACCCAGTAACTCTTTATTCGAGGAGTGGGGTATTCCCTTCTAAGTTCAAGTGCGACCATCTCAAGAGTAGGGGGTAGAGAAAAGAATGGACGGTAGCCAGGGTAGCTACCTATCCCGGGATGCCTGACCAGTGTAGCCAAGTCATCCAGCTGCATACTTCTTTGCTAATATACATACTCCGATAGGTTTTTTTCACTTGGACCTGTCTGATTTTTTTGAACTATATACTAGGTGCAGCGTGTACATCAGGAGTTTTTTTCCTCTTGATCCAATAGATTATCCCTCTTTTGAAGCATTATTGCAACCCACAGCCTCCCGTCCTCAGATGTCAACACCACCAGACTAGGTTGAGATGCACTACCCTCCCTAGAGGAGGATGGATGTTTACACCCATGTGCTACTCCAAGCTAAAGGATTCTACCTCCTCATCACCACATTAATGAAGAGCTATGTGCATGGTGCTTGTCCAATTTAGGTCACTGTCTAAAAGAATCATGTGTGAGCAGGAGATATTCTACTTAGACTAATCAAGATGACATGTGAACATAGACTTGTGGACTCAAAGAATTAAGTCACTTGACCTGAGAAATCTTAACTCCAGTTCCTATGAGGTTCCTCTGAAATTGGGTGGATTAAGGTTAGATCAAGTCCCTCCTCAACATCTACTCATAACTTGGTCCAGAACCCACTAGCTTTTCACCTTGCATATGCAAGATATGCAGATGAGATGCAAATGACATGCTATGTAGATGAATAAAATGCAAGACTCTTTTTCTTTCTTTCTTTTCAGATGTAGAGATGATGTGCAATAGTAAATAAGAAGCCTTTGGTTTTGATATATTATTATTATTATTTTCAAGAGTTTTATAAGTATTACAAATTATACAAGTGTTATACACTATACAAATATACATGTATTTTACAAAAAAAATCTTTATTTTTACCCATTTCGTAATTATTGCGTAATATATACAAAAAAATACATGAAAGTACGAGCTATGGGTAAAGTATATATGTAATATATACACGCCCCCCTATACTTAGCGTGTGCTATGTCCTAAGAGTACGAAAAGCGAGGAAGAAGGCATAGCTCGTGCTAAGCGTAAGAGAGCCAAAGGAGCAAAAATGTGTAGAAGTCGTCTTACCCCCCCCCCCCATACTTAGGCTCTTGGAAGCTTAATGTAGCAGAGGATCAAAAACGAGGCGGACGAGGTCAAGAGGGGAAGTGGATGAATATATGTACACGGCAGGCATCGGTTCTCCCTATACTTAGGCTTAGGTCAGCCTAAGTATAGGATTGGGGTGGTATGAGGACCGATGTGATCTGGAGGATGTACAGTGAATGGACTCAGGTGACTCTCCCCCCCATACTTAGGATCTGGTCATCCTAAGTATAGTCGTATATGAATATATATGAAGTTGGGGTGAGTGATTAGAGTCACGGGAGGGGGGATAGAATGTACAAGAATGATGGGTATATACAAGGATCGTGGTCTGAATCTTTCCAGATGCTGCTGATGACGAGAGTTTTACTGTTGCAAGGTCTTATGCACGGCTATATGTGTATCTGCAGACTCTGTCTCACGTATGAATAGTATCTCTTCGACATGGACTAACTGTTCATCTGGTTCGACAACATGCTTCAACAGTTGTCCATTGACTAAGAATGTCTGTGTGTCATCTGTGAGATCAGAAATCTCAATACATCCACTATCATGCACAGTACAGACAATGAATGGGCACGTCCACATGGATTTCAGCTTGCCCTGGAAGACCTTCATCCTTGCATTGAACAACCATACCTTCTGTCCAGGAACAAAGGTCTTTCGTATGATATATCTATCATGCCAACGCTTAACTTTGTCCTTGTACACCAAACTATTGTCATATGCCCGGTTTCTGACTTCCACAAGCTCATTCAGATCCATTTCTCTCTGTTTCTGCCCTGGGTGTGTGTTCCAATTGATCTTTTTGATCTTCCATTCCGATTTATGCACTAATTATGCGGGCAAATGGCATGGTTTCCCAAATACCATCCTGAATGGGGAGGTTCCTAGCGGTGTCTTGTAAGTTGTCCTATAAGCCCACAGGACTTGATCCAAGATCTGAGACCAGTCCTTCC
This sequence comes from Ottelia alismoides, assembly GCA_037367405.1. Taxonomy (NCBI): domain Eukaryota; kingdom Viridiplantae; phylum Streptophyta; class Magnoliopsida; order Alismatales; family Hydrocharitaceae; genus Ottelia; species Ottelia alismoides. The sequence continues at coordinate 108,460 of JAZKJV010003985.1, forward strand.
TGTCCGGGCAGACAAGCTTCTACAATATGGTTTTCACCTCCCTATTCGACACCTCAACCATACCATTGGTCTGTGGGTGGTAAGGACTAGCGATGTGGTGTTCAATGCCGTAATCCTTCAAGAGATTCTTCACATCTCTGTTTACAAAGTGGCTGCCCCCATCTGATATCAACATTTTAAGGATCCCGAACCTAGAGATGATATGATCTCTAATGGATTTACAGACAGTCCTACTGTCTGCGGCTCGGGTTGGGATAGCCTCCACCCATCTGGACAAATAATCTACCGTAAGAAGGATGTATTCAAATCTGTGGCTAACAGGGAATGGGCTACATAGGCATCTCACCCTTGGAACCAAAGGTTCCTTCCATTCTCTGGCATACTGGGCACGACTTCGCAAAAGTGATCGCATCGCGAAACAAAGTCGGCCGGTAAAAACCACACTAAAGTACCTTCCATGTGGTCCTCTTCCCGTAGTGGTGTCCTCCTGCCTCCAGATTGTGGCATAAAGAAAGGATACTCTGGTATTCCTCATGAGGAATACACCGTCTCCAGTCACAATCCGGTCCTTCAAAGAAAAGGATCGGATCCTCCCAATGGTAATGTCTAGAATCCGACTTCAGTCGGTCTATGTGGCTCTTGGGACAATCTTTGGGACCTTCTTGGATACAATATAGTTCACGATATTGGCATACCATGGGAGTGAGTCGACAACAAAAATCGACTCGTCGGGGAAGGAGTCTCGAATCGGTGAACCCTCGGAAGCATTAAGATCTTTGACGAGACCAATAATGCGCTTGTTAAATATGTATTTTTATCGTTCGTGTTAAAATAATTTGTCGTTTCATTGTAGGCGGCAATCGGAATCGATCAAGAAAATACACACAAAAGACTCGTCAATTTTAGTCAATGCGGTTTTATGTTTATTTTACTTGAGTAAGTCCCAAGGTCGATCACAAGGAGGCAAAGGAACAACTTAGAATTATGTCTATCATGATACATGCACGGTTTTTGAAGCGGACTCTTTTTTGTAATTTTTAAATGCAATCAAGGATGTGAAATGCAATTTCGGCCTATTTTAAGAACTAAAACATAAATTACATTCAAATGATGTCCAAAAATTACGAAACTTGGCCACAATGCAAAATATGATGAAATGAATGCACTGTAATTTTTTTGGAATTTTTGGATGCAATATAAATTTTTTATGAATTTTTAAATGCAAACAAAATGAATTTCAATATTTAATTATGATAAATATTAAACCCAATTATTCTCAAGGATCAAAGTTATCTAAGATATATCACTAGGCGATTGATATAGGAAAAATCCTAAACCTCGAAAATACTAGTTTCAATACCTATTAAAAATCAAACCTTGAAATATGAAAAGTGATTATTACATGGCAAAATATGCATGCAATTGCAAATCTTTTTGGGCACAATGTCAAGCACAATTAATTATACAATATATGATTTTTCGGGAATTTTTAGAGCAGAGGTTAATCAATGGCAAATTTCAGAGCGCAAATTGGGCAAAATATGTAAATTTCCACAAAATAGTTATTTATTAATTAACCATTAATCACAAAAATGTCCACAATATGTCAAAATGTAGAGTAAAGACAAACATCATGTTATTTTTGGATTAATGAAATAATGTAGAGAAGAGGTTCAGAACAAAGGGGGAAGACAGGAGTATAAATTCAATTTAAATAAAATAAATAAAAGAGTAGGGGCATTCGCGTAATTACCTAAAAGTTGGGGGGATTTGTTGCAAAAGTGTCAGAGTGTCACGTGCGGGGCACATGACCTTCTAGCTGGGGACTGAGGTGCATATAGTGTGGACTCCTGGGGTCTTCTTGCAATTTATTCAAGGTCGCGTGCGACGCACGTGACCTGGGGGCTAAGGATGGACGATGTCACCCCACGCACGTGCGGGGGGTCTCGGATTGGAGCCCAGGACGAAGGCGGAAGTTCTCCTGGCACGGTGGTGCGGCAATGTTGAGGCGGAATAGTTGGCGTTTGAGGCGGAGTGGAGCTCCGGTGGCACGGTGAAGAGGCGGCAAGGTGTGGCATTGTCGAAGGCAGCGTAGCGTCGTTGAAGGTGACGTCGATGGCGATCAGGTCGTCGTTGGCTCAACGGGAAAGAACCCGGAGCAGGGGTAGTTCGCGGCGGAGAGGCGCGGTGCAACGAAGCTCAAAGGCTTCGGATCTCGCCGCAGGTTGGGGTGGCGTGCCTGGAGCTGTCACCTCCAGCGGAAGCCCCTCCCTTCTCTGATGTAAATCGGCGGATGGAGTGCTTCGGGAGCGGCATGGTTTCTTAAATAATAGAGGGTGTTGTCGGTGAAGGAAATAAGGGAGCTGGCAGTGGCGAAATCCAAGGAGTTCGATTCGCGGAGGATCAGAGATTGGGGGACGAATGATTCGAAGAGGAGATGTGATTGAAGGCGAAGGAGGCAGACGGTGCTAATCGCGACAGAGATTTCGGGGTGCCGCCGCCCATGATGGAAAGGGGGAAGGGTGCTCCTGGAGGAAGATGATGAATGATGGCCGTCCGATCGGTCGAGATCAGACGGCCATGGAAGCGATGCGTGGCGACGGATGATGGAGGCCTGGAAGGTGATGGGCGGGCACGTGCGTGGCACGTGCCTGGAAGGCACGTGCGACGCACGTGCGACGATATAATTTTTTTCTTATTTTTTTTAATTTTATTTTGTATATAAAAATGTTAATAAATAAAACCAAAAATGGCTTACATGTGGCGACTCCAGGAGCTGCCACGTGTCAGCACCAGGAAAATTGAAAAATAAATAGTTTGTAAAATATGAAATAAATAGCAAATGACCTTGGATCAAAAAAGTTCCTACTCGAATATTGCTCGTCTCGATGAGATCTACAACTTTCATGAAGACATCAAAACCAAAATCAATCAATTGCACAAAGTGAATTTTTGGGGTATCCCATGTACATAGAATACCTTGATTTTTGGGTTTTGTAATTTTTATATCATTTTTAAACCAGATAAAAATTCGGAAAAAATACGGTAAAATCAAAGATAAATAATTACACCTTAATATATTTTTTTTAGATTTTTGTCAATTTAAGAAAATATGTACATAAAATGTAAGATCAAAAAAACTGTTAAAATACACAATGTACAAAGGAGGCCCAAAACCCAACTTTCACATATGAGCTCTGATTCACTTGAACTTGGTCTTGTTTTGAAGATAATTGAATGTACATTAGTTAAAAAGTGAGTACGATCAAATCAGACACTGGATGGGGAAGATATGTGACTTTTAGTCCGGAAATCCTAGAACGAGGGTTTGGGTTTTTGGTCCACTTATTTGGGTTAGTGATTTTTTTGTATTTTTTTGTTCTTGTTAGTGATATGTACACAGTGGAGGTGGTTTTGGGTTATTTGGAGTTAGCATGAATGAGTTAAAAATCGGGGAAATAAGGCTATTTACAGATCAATTTTGGCTGGGATTTTTGACTTCTTATTTTATGCAGAAATTTGTGTTAAAATGCCATTCTTATGAAAACATGCATGAATACTAATTATGCAGAATAGATGTCGAAATGATATTGATTTTTAAGGGATTTGAGATTAATAAATGAGATTTAGAGTGATGAATCTTGGATTCATCATCCCCCTATATTTAAAGCATGCATGTCCCTGAGCATCAAAAGAAACGCTATGAATGAAATGAGATTGGGTTCCATACCAAGACCATGAGCTGAAGGTGAAAATGGAAATAGACTCAACCTTTGGATTAATAGTGTGGCAGAACTTCTATGAGACTTAGAATTTTAAAAAATTAACAGCCCTCAAGTTCTACACATCATTGCTACAGTTTCGGCTCAGAAGTCATCTTAGATCCATCCTCTTCCCAAAGCATACCCTATGAACATTGAATAATCGTCTCATGTGTGTGAAAGGTTTTAGCTCTTCCCACCCAGAATGCCGGACTACCACGCAAACCTCCTCTCTAGTAACTCATCCTCGGGGAGTCAGGTATTTCTTTCTAAGGTCTGTCGTACTGTGTTCACAATCGAATTGGGGGAGAAGTTAGAAGAAGGAGAAAAGAACTGGAGGGTGGCCAGTGTAGTCACCTCTCCTTGTGAAGCTGGCCAGTGTAGCCAAGTCTCCACCAAGATTTGCAGGTTTTCTTGAAGCTTGGACCTTTTGGTCAGATATTTATTTGGTAGAATGCTTCTTTGTATTTGGAATTTTTTGTGATTCTGCTTGGATCTTGTTGTGCCCCTACGGATATAGAATCTTTTTGTTTATGTACATTTTTTGGGGTCTTAGAAAAAATTGTGCCCAATCGTCTATCCCTTTTCCGAAGCTTTATTTCAACCCGTACTCCGGTCTTTAGATTTCCATGCTACCAGAAAAGAAACTCACACAGTCTTCCAACATCTCGTCTGAGTTGAGCTAAGTGCATAGTGCGAGAGTACAAATTAATTCTTTATTCTAGAATTGTACCCAGAATGAAGAGATCGGGTAGACACTAAGAGTCAAACGATGTACATTGTCATGTGGAACTTAAAGAATTAAGTCAAAGACCTGAAGACTCTAAAATCCTATTTCTCGGTGAAGTTCCTCTAAAAATTAGGTGGATTAAGGTCAAGTCTAGACCACTCTCAGTTTTTGCTTATAAGTTTCAGAACCCAAAGACTTTTTACAGATGCAAATGAATGCATGCGTGGATGAAGTGCAAGTGTGTGAGATGCAGACACATTTTTTTCTTTTTGTGATTTTTTATTTTTTTATTATTTTTTTAATTTTTTATACAAGGGATTTTCGATTGATTTTTTATGCAAAAATGAATAAGAAGCCTTTTTTTTCAAAAGTTTTGCGCATAGTTAGTGTTAGTAGCAAACTCGTTTCTTTTTCTTTTATTTTATAGTTTTTTTATTTCCCTACCCCCGTAAATACATATAGACTTACGTGAAGGTATGAGGTATGGCTAAAATATATACACAGTATATATACAGAACCCCCTATACTTAGCGAGTGTTATGTCCTCAGAGCACAAGAAGCGTAATGAAGACATAGCTCGGGATAAGCGTAAGAGAGTGAAAAGTTGATACACAATGGTCTGCCCTCCTATACTTAGACTGTGAATAGTCTAAGTGTAGAAGAAGGGCACACAAGAGGCGGTCAGGATATGTAAATGAGGAGACTATATACAGATGGGCATTGCTCCCCCTATACTTAGGCTTTGGTCAGCCTAAGTATAGGAGAAGGGTGAAAATGGAGTGATTGAGAGATAGGAGAAGAATGGTATGTACAGATGGCATCGGTCCCCCTATACTTAGGCCTTAGCCGAAGTAGAAGTAGAAGTTGTACATGGAGTCCAATGTGGTCGGGAGGCAGGGTGGGTAGCCGATGATTTATGGTGGTTTTCGACTGATCTTTTTGTGAGCCTGCGATGGGAGATCGTAGTGATGAGAAGGAGATGAAGCATATGATTCCCAACTATTATCAGTGTCATCCTCAAAAAAAACATGATGGATAGTAGATGAAACATTTGAGTCAGATAAAAGGTAGCCATCATCAGAGTTATCCTCAGAGGAATAGTATTTAAAAGTGGACACACTCCAGATATTCATGTCTTTTTGTTTCTTCAATTGTTTCCTCAAAATTCGTTCCTTTTTAAGATCAATCGGTTTGTAGTCATATGAATACTCAGAAGCATCGGTCTCAGTCAGCTCATAAGAAATAATTCCAGTGTACTTGTAGAAGGCAGGAGCATCATCTTTGGATGAGTAATAATTAGGAACGGGAGTTGTCCAACGAGAATCGAATTTTGGATCCTTGCAAAGATATGGCTTTAGAGCTGCCGAACAGACTTCACTCATATAGACTACCTTTTCCGGACCTGATGAGGGATCATCAGCTGATTCCTCTCCCGAAAGGTCAAAGGTGAATCTCTTTTCCTTGCCTCGTGAAGATGTCAGTTCACTTGAGTATCCAGATGAATAGCCATTGGAATTCTTTTCCTTGGTTGGTGTTTGGCCTGCGTGTTTGTTCTTAATTTCCTGAATGTTAATGCACTCTCTATTTGGGAAGATTTGGTAAAGATATTCATAGAATGTTGCTCCAGGGTGCGACCATGCATATGTCTCAGGATCATAGAAGAAAATTTTGTCTATTTTGAGATCCGTGGGAATCGAAAAACTGGGGAGAGTCTCTGCATGTTCGTTCTCAATTGATTTGACATTGGAGCATTCCTGTGTCAAGTTGATGTAATCCATGTAGTCAGCATAGGTTGACCCAGGGTGTGACCACGCATAAGTCTCCGGATCATATGACTCATATACTTGATTCTCCATGGTAAGAGTGGCTGGGAAGGGAGTAGGGGGAGATTATCAAAACCAATAGTCTCATCAACAACCTCTATCTCGGGTGTTATAGTGGAGTAGGGATCTTCTACCTCTTTATGGTTGCGGTTGTCAGGGACTTCGTAGGTTGCCTCAGAAAATCGTGGTTCCTCAAAGACAGTATCAGATCGTAGTGATTCTAATGCTGTAAAATTTATTTGTCGAGTCTCACAATCAATAATTGCCTTAGCCAATGCTAAGAATGGCTTTCCGAGAATAATTGGAGACTGGGTGAATTCTCCTTGATGCTCAATATCAATGATCATGAATTCTACTTCGAGCAGAGCACCTTGGAATTTCATGATGGCAGAAATGATTCCTCTCGGCCGCTTCATTGATCGGTCAGCCAATTGAACAATCTCTCGTATCTTCCGAATCGGTCTGAGCTTGAGTTCATGAAATACGGAGGTCGGGAGGATATTGATTGTGAATCATCATCAATTTGAGCATGTGTGAAATTTGTGTCTTTGATCATACAATCAAATCTGGGAAACCGCTTCACTATGTGGCTTTTGGTTTTTCTCCTCAACACCAAGGAGGAGGACACTAACAGGATATATTTTTCAGTTTTTGTTCTAATCCTTCCGACTTTTTTTATCATTAATTTATCCATTAAAATTTTTTTAAGGTCGAGGAAGTGTTCAATGGTCTTATAAAGGGAAGTTCAAAAATCAAGCTTTTTTCCAGTGCTGCCCGTATAGTAGGATCCAAATTCCTTAGATCTTCTTCAGTCTCAATTTTTATGAAATTTTACGGATTTTCGATTTTTTGTAGTTTTCAAATATTTCAATTTTTTTGGTATTTTCTGTGTGGTGTGGTGATGTAGTGTCTTTCATAAATGAGAAGGGGCCTTGATATTCAGAGTAAGGGTCAGAGGCATAATCATTTCTAGGGGAATAATAAGCAGAAGTGTTGATGTTAGAATCATCCCCATGTCTTTGAATATCCTCAAAATTTTCACTCTTACGTCCAATCATTTCCCCATTTATTTTTATATCCGTGCCACCATAGAATGAGATTACTCAGTCGGTAAATTTTGAAATCTATCCTCCATCAATTCAAATCTTGTTTTTATCCTCGAAATATTATCCTCAAATTTTGTTCATGATCAATCATGGGAGCAGTCGGTATGTGTTCAATAATTTTGTCTTCCATTTTCCTGTATGTGGTAGGAGGAGAGTTTCTTGGAATATCCATTATATGATCATTATTTTCTGAAGATTTCTCCTCGAAAACTATGAAAGGAGGCTACTCATATGATCCAGGCATGTGTATTTGATCTGAGTAGAGTTCAATCCTTTGATCATGATTGGTCAGACCTTGATATTGTTGAGTCAGTATACAGGGTTTATGTGTTTCTATGTGGTCAGTCCAGTCCTCTGTATGAGTATCATGTCTGAAGAGGGGTATGTCGTGGTCAATCCAACGCTGATGATCATTAAGTGTGTGCCTTTCCATCTGGGTTTGGTTTCTCATCCAATCATGAGACTCAAAGGTATTTTGATCTTGAAATGCTTCATTAGCGAGAAACTGAGAATAAGGCAATTCAGTCCAAGATGGTAGGTGGTCATGTGTGGTTGGATGATTCAAGTAAGAATTCAATGAGGAGGCCGAATTCATTCGCGGGTGAAAGTTTCCCGCAAATGTTGGAGGATTATTGAAAGAAGAGGATGTAGTTGATTTGGGCCTAACCAAGATAGATTTATTTTTATAGTATAGCTCTGATGGATTTTTAGATAAATGTTCGGCCATATTTGAAAGAGTTGAAAAAGATGATGGGTTGGATCTGCAATTTGGAAAAAGTTCCATGATAAGATTCAAATCAAGAGATGAGAGAGATGATTGCACGGGATAAAAGAAATTCTATCAAATGTGCGGCTTTTGATATTCGAAATCGGTTCACGCACACCAATTCAAACACAAATCAAACCCCGAGTTCACGAACTCACACAATGAAGCCGTAAGAGTTCGGCTATTATCTTTTCAGTTTTAAGTTGGTGATAAATCAATCTTGGAAAGAATTAACGAGCTGTTAGGTGTCGAAATTTTCTTAAAGACTGTCCTGAGTTCATATGACTAGTTGCATCTACTTTCAGCCAGTATAGGTGTAAGTACGGACCGTAAACGGCTACCCGTGTTACTTAAGGATGGAGCCTTACGCGGTGTCCTTTAAACCACCCACTATGCTAAGGAAGTCTGGACCGATTACCGGCAACCCGTATTCCTCTGAGAAATAGCTAATCGTTTTTAAAATCAATAGTTTGAATGAAAATATCGGAACTTGATTCTAACCTTAAGTGTCGTCTCTCGCATTCTCAGAAAAAAAAATATCGAAGGTCGGGGTTACTCTCCCGCAAAAGTTCTTGATTTTATGGGTTATTTTGAAAGTCGGCTATAATTAGCAGTCCTAATTTTAATTAGGCGATCACTGAAGAATTTAAGTGAGCAGAAATACACGTCTACCGTCTAGTCCCGTTTTCCTTTTTAAATTATGTGATAAAACAAGAGGGAGAAATTCGGAAAAGCCGATGCACGCGAAAACAATGATGTATGCTCAGTTAGAAGACTTACAGTGAATTCTTGCAATCTCCATGTGGGATGCAATACAAGAATTAGAAAATTTTTCTATATGAAATGCAAGCCGATGAAAAACCACACCTAAGCAAAAATCTCTATTAGCGGGGAAGAATTGAGTTAAAATTTTGGCTAAATTGAGCGATCTATGTGTGTATCAGTTAATGTGAAGTATGGCCTAATACCTACGAGTACAATCGAAAATTAAATTTCTCTGAGAGTCGTATGTGTAGGTCTAGCCTAATCGCCACTCGAGTCGGGTCCCACCCTCACCAGAGAGTGAAACAGGCCACGACACACCCCAGAAAAAAAGTTAGAGGTCTTTCTACACACGCGAGAGTCCAAACGGACACCGCTGTAAATTATAATTATTCATAAAAATTAAAGTTCGGAAAAATAAATCCTAAACTCTACGCTCTCTCATGACTCGACTCGATCTTAATTTTAATTGTAGCTTTTGAGGAAGTCTATGAAGTTGCGTCGGTTCTAGAAAAACTGCTCCACGTACCGGGTATCTCGTAAGAAAAATAAGAGAGATAGTGTAAGAAAGTGACTCAAAAATAATACAATAGACAAGAAAAAAATGAATGTTGAAAATAAATGGAATTTACAATGAAAAATTCGGGGGTCAGACTACGCGAATACAGAAAACCGAACGAAAATTTTCAAGACAAAAATCTAAGCAGTTTGTCTCCCCAGCAATGACGCCATCTGATGAGTCCGATAATGCACTTGTTAAAGATGTGTTTTTATCGTTTGTGTTAAAATGATTTGTCATTTTGTTGTAGGCGACAATCGGAATCGGTCAAGAAAATAACCACACAAAAGATTCGTCAATTTTAGTCAATGTGGTTTTATGTTTATTTTACTTGGGCAAGTCCCAAGGTCGATTACAAGGAGGAAAAGGAACAACTTAGAATTATGTCTATCATGATACGTGTGCGGTTTTCGAAGCGGTCTCTTTTTTGTAATTTTTAAATGCAATCAAGGAAGTGAAATGCAATTTCGGTCTATTTTAAGGACTAAAAGATAAATTACATTCAAACGATGTCTAAAATTACGAAACTTGGCCACAATGCAAAATATGATGAAATGAATGCACTGTAAAATTTTTGGAATTTTTGGATGCGATATAAATTTTTTTATGATTTTTAAATGTAAACAAAATGAATTTCAATATTTAATTATTATAAATACTAAACCTACTTATTTTCTAGGATCAAAATTATCTAAGATCTATCACTAGGTGATTGATATTGGAAAAATCCTAAACCTCGAAAATACTAGTTTCAATACCTATTAAAAATCAAACCTTGAAATATGCAAAATGATTTTTACATGGCAAACTATGCATGCAATTGCAAATCTTTTTGGGCACAATGTCAAGCACAATTAATTCTACAATATATGATTTTTCGAGAATTTTTAGAGCAACATCTAATCAATGGCAAATTTCAGAGCACAAATTGGGCAAAATATGTAAATTTCCATAAAACAATTAATTAGTAATTAACCATTAATCACAAAAATATCCACAATATGTCAAAATGTAGAGAATTAAAAGACAAACATCATGCTATTTTTGGATTAATAAAATAATGTAGAGAATAGGTTCAGAACATAGGGAAAGATAGGGGTATAAATTCAATTTAAATAAAATATATAATAGAGCAGGGGCATTCGCGTAATTACCTAAAAGTTGGGGGGATTTATCGCAAAATTGTCGGAGTGTCACGTGCAGGGCACGTGACCTTATGGCTGGGATTGAGGTGCAAATATTGTGGACTCCTGGGGTCTTCTAGCAATTTATTCAAGGTCACGTGCGACGCACGTGACCTGGAGGCTAAGGATGGACGGTGTCCCCCCACGCACGTGCCACGCACGTGCGGAGTGTCTTGGGTCAGAGCCCCGGCCGAAGGCGGAAGTGCTCCTGGCACGGTGGTGCGGCAATGTCGAGGCGGAGTCGTTGGCGTTTGAGGAAGGGTAGAGCTCCGGTAGCACGGTGAAGAGGTGGCGAGGTGTGGCGTTGTCGAAGGCGGCATAGTGTCGTTGAAGGTGACGTTGATGGAGATCAGGTCGTCGTTGGCTCAACGGGAAAGAATCCGGAGCAGGACAGTTCGCGGCGGAGAGGCGCGTTGCAACGAAGCTCGAAGGCTTCGGATCTCGCCGTAGGTTGGGGTGGCGTGCCTGGAGCTGTCACCTCCGGCGGAAGCCCCTCCCTTCTCTGATGTAAATCGGCGGATGGAGTGCTTCGGGGGTGGCGTGGTTTCTTAAATAGTAGAGGGTGTCACCAGCGAAGGAAATAAGGGTGTTGGCGGTGGCGAAATCTGAGGGGTTCGATTCACGGAGGATCGGAGATTGGGGGACGATTGATTCGAAGAGGAGATGTGATTGAAGGCGAAGGAGGCAGCCGGTGCTAATCGCGGCAGAGATTTCGAGGCACCGCCGCCCATGATGGAAAGGGGGAAGGGTGCGCCTGGAGGAAGATGATGAATGATGTCCGTCTGATCGGCCGAGATCGGACGGCCATGGAAGCGACGCGTGGCGACGGATGATGGAGGCCTGGAAGGTGATGGGCGGGCACGTGCGTTGCGCGTGCTTGGAAGGCACTTGCGACGCACGTGCGAAGATATAATTTTTTATTACTTTTTATTTTATTTTTTTTATAAATACTTAATAAATAAAACTAAAAATGGCTGACACGTGGCGGCTCCAGGAGCCGCCACATGTGAGCACCAAGAAAATCGAAAAGTAAATAGTTTGTAAAATGTGAAATAAATAGGAAATGACCTTGGATCGAAAAAGTTCCTTCACGAAAATTGCTCATCTCGATGAGATCTATAACTTTCATGAAAACATCAAAATCAAAATCGATCAATTGCACAAAGTGAATTTTTAGGGTATCCCATGTACATAGAATACCTTTATTTCTGGGTTTTGTAATTTTTATGTCATTTTTAAACCAGATAAAAATTCGGAAAAAAATATGGTAAAATCAAAGATAGATAATTACACCTTAATCTATTTTTTTATTTTTATTAATTTAAGAAAATATGTACATAAAATGTAAGGTCAAAAAAACTGCTAAAATACACATTGTACAAAAGAGGCCCAAACCCCAACTTTCACATATGAGCTCGGATTCACTTGAACTTGGTCTTGTTTTGAAGGTAATTGAATGTACATTACTTCAAAATGAGTAGGATCAAATCGGACACTGGATGGGGAAGATATGGGACTTTTAGTCCGGAAATCCTGAAAACTACGGTTTGGTTTTTTGGTCCACTTATTTGGGTTAGTGATTTTTTGTATTTTTCATTTATTCTTGTTAGTGATATGTACACAGTCGAGTGGTTTTGGGTTATTCGGAGTTAGCGTGAATGAGTTAAAAATCGGGGAAATTAGGCTTTTTACAGGTCAATTTTGGCTGGGATTTTTGACTTCTTATTTTATGCAGAAATTGGTGCTAAAATGCCATTCTTATGAAAACATGCATGAATACTAATTATGCAGAATAGATGCCGAAATGTTGTTGATTTTTAAGGGATTTGAGCTTAATAAATGAGATTTAGAGTGATGAATCTAGAATTCATAAATCTTCAAGACGGGAGAGGTGATCAGCTACTACGTTCTTCTTTCCAGGTTTATCACGAATGTCCAAATCAAACTCTTGGATAAGCAAAATCCACCTAAGAAGATGCGCCTTCACGTCCTTCTTTTCCATTAAATAGCGTAGTGTTGTGTGGTCAGTGAACACAATTAACTTGGATCCGATTAAATGAGATCTGAATTTGTCCAAGGCAAACACTACCGTAAGCATCTCCTTTTCCATAACTGTATAGTTACGTTGAGCAGTATCAAGCACTTTGCTTGCATAGTGTATTTCAAACGGGACGCCATCCCTCCTCTGTCCTAACACAGCCTCAACAACAAGTCTGATGCGTCCGTCATGATCTCAAAAGGCAGAGACCAATCTGGGGCTTGTAGGATCGGGGCATCCATGATCATTCCTTGTAATCGCTTAAAGGCCTCAAGATATTTGTGATCAACAATAAACTCCATGTCCTTGCCTAAAAGCTCAGTTAGTGGTCGGGCAATCTTAGAGAAATCCTTGATAAACCTCTGATAAAATCCGACATGCCCAAGGAACGACCGCAACAGTTTCACGTTGGTCGGTGGCTGGAGTCATCTAATCACATCCACCTTGGCAGGGTCAACCTCCATTCCTCTCTTGGAGATGACACGCCCCAACAAAATGCCCTCCGTCACCATGAAGTGACTTTTCTCCCAGGAGAGCACCAGATTAACCTCACAACATCGTTTAAGGACTCGGTACAGATTCCTAAGATAGGAATCGAAGTGGACTGAGAAGTCATCCATGAAGACTTCCAAGAATTCGCCGACCATTTCGGCGAATACAGTAATCATGCACCTTTGAAAAGTATCGGGAGTATTGCATAACCCAAAGGGCATGCACCTGAAAGCATAGGTACCAAAAGGGCATGTGAACTGTGGTCTTTTCCTGGTCCTCCGGAGCTATGGCCACTTGATTGTAGCCCGAGAACCCATCCAAGAAGCATAAGAATTCTTTCCCTGCTAATCTCTCTAGGATCTGACCAATGAATGGTAGGGAAATGATCCTTCTTCGTCGCAGCATTCAGGCGTCTGTAATCCATACGGACGTGCCACGACGTGGGAACTCGCGTCACGATCTCCTCTTCGTCTTCATTGGTGGTCGTCTGAATTACCGACTTCTTCGGGACAACATGGATTGGGGCCACCCATTTGGAGTCGAAGATGGCATAAATAAAACCTGCATTGCACCATTTCTCTATCTCCTTCTTCACTACCTCCCGTAAATTTGGATTCAACCGACTGTTGGAATTCACGAGAGGGTTTAGCTTCATTCTTCAAGTAGATATGGTGTGACCATAGAGCGGGATTTATCCCATGGAGATCGTAGATGCTCCAGCCTATCGCCTTGCGGTTTTTCTCCAAGATCTCTTGCAAGCGAGATTCCTGCTCATCGGTCAATCGTGAGCTGATGATGATCGGATACTTCTTCTCTGTCCTGAAGGAAAGGCATACTTGATTGTTGTGGGTAAAGGTTTGAGCTCAGGTAATGTGTGATCATCGAGGAAGTCTAGCTCAATCGAATCTGGTTCAATAATGGTAATGGATGGATCTGTCCTTGAAATTACTTCCGCCAACTCATTCGGCTCTGGAGTCGGATCGTCGAAGTTTTCTAAGCAATCGGCGAATGCCACGTCCAACTCATCATCCTCATCTTCTGATTCTCCTAAAGAGGGAAGGACTGACAGGCCCAGCTGAGCCTCTAAGTCATCGAAGATGTAGGGAGATGCATATTCTGAGCTGTATTCGTTTCTAAGGACCTCGCAGACTGACCCATACACAGGATTTTCTCCAAGAGACAGGGATGTTGGACATGTGAGCCCACGGCGAGCCATTATGCAATAAATGTTATTGCAAATATCATTCCCTGATCTGAAATGAAGAATAAATATTTGCATAATAGGTCCCCTCTGTACAATTAGGGTTATGTACCATGGCTGTCTTAATGATCAAACAGCTGTTGATTCAATAATTGAATCATAAGGCTGGTGCTTGGATGAATATCTAAAGAGTTAGATTGAGGACTCATCAAGCACCGTCAAATGATTGTTAAGATGTGATCTCCAGCCTGAGTAGGAGATGGCAATCCTTTCTCACATAGGCTGATATCTGACCGACCTCTTGATGCAGGTCCTCTGCATAGGAATAGAGATTCGGAGGTGTCAGATTAGTTAGGTCAAAGAGTTGACTTAACGAGATCGAGATAACCAAAGTCCTATGTTGAATGCTGTCACAGCATAGGCACGCATCCTCTGACCGGAGACAGATGTATTGCTATATGTCTGAGTATGTACATTTGGCAGACCAATAGGTTGATGACCTAACCAAGGTCTATACACCGGCGCGCTGGTGTGCATGTAAGGGCATATGAGTAATACGATCTCTCAAAGGGATCATACAGGTTCACTACTGAACCGGAAGACATGAGCTCACTCATGAGATATTGGGAAGAATCAAATTCCGTGCACGGTCGTCTCTCTTTGGAAGCTTGACTGAATTTGTAGGTTTGATATATACTTTTGGAAAGTATATGATCAAGACCTAGGTATGATATATGCTTTTGAGAAAGTATATGATCAATACCAAATCCCAATGATCAAATGAGAAACTTGGTGATCAAACCCTGAAGAAGACAGTGAAAAATAGATCTTGATCTTCGGGTTGACCATGGGTCTTCCAGTATGCAGGATGTACAGGTATTGGAATACCTGAAGGGTGATGTGATCATAAACGATTGTATATCCATGACGCTTCCATTCCGAGGGAGTGATGAAACAGGTCTGGATTTTAGTGACTCCTTCCAGTAGAGAAGCAATCCGATCTTAGTCCAAGTGTTGGACATTGGTCTGAATGGGATTCAGATTCAATGAGAAGATTGGATTTGCGTCTTGATTTAATCAAGCATCTATGGGGAGGTTCGTTCGATCTGGATTTGAGACGAGATCTCAACATCCAAGTCACTATACGTGGAACAATACAATCGCCCTGTCCTTATCTCCATGTATCTGCGGAGAAAGCACATTATTCTTGAAAGGGTTCAAGAATAATTCATTTGATGAACTTCATATCCAAGCAAGAAAAACTTGATGATTAAATGAGATTTAATTATCAAGCATAATATGAATATGATTCATATTATTATCCAAGATAATTGAATGAGATTTAATTAAGAGAATGTGGATAACACTATCCATGATATATGTGTGTTATAAATATGATTTATAATATACATATATATAAGAGAGAGAATTTATGTAAATAGCATTTGTTAATTAATAGTGTGAATTGGATTCACATTTGTTAATTAATTGGAAATGCAATTTACAAATTAGTTTGGGTTGTGAATATGATTCACATAATGTTCAATGGCATGATTGAAATATTCACAAATTAATTTGGAATTAATTTGGTGGATATTTTTGCAATAATTGAGAGATAAAATAATATAATAAAAGGAGAAATAAAGCCACCAAATTTAGAGGTGGCGTCACCCATGAAAGAGTCATGGGTGACGCCCCTTAATTTTAGGAGGCTATATTGACTCCATTTTATTATGATGATTAATATCTCAACTAATTTATTTATGTTGAATTAAAAATGTGTTGATAATGTTGCAACATATATTTAATTTAATCATAAATAAATGTTGTTGGTTTTAACCAACAACAATCATAACCATTGATCTTACATAGACCAAGCCTAGCCGTTGGATCTATGAGTCCATGGATTGAGATCCAATGGATCCTAAACTAATATAAATAGAGGGCTAGGGTAGCCTTCCATGGTACATCATTAAGAGTTGTGCAAGGTTACAACTCTCTCTCTCTCTCTTTCTCATTCTCGCCCTCTCTTTCTCTTCTCCATTAAGTGGCCGTCCACTTTGTGTTGAGAAAGGAGAGACTCTCGGCTTCTTCTTCTTCGACGACTCGTGGATCTCCATCTTCTTTGGAGTTTCTTACTCTAAAGGAAGACGACGGATTTCGTTTGACGAAATCGGGGGAGCCATCGCTTGGATCTTCATCGAGGATTGCGGGAAGGAACGTGACTCATCATCGCGCCCGCAAGTGCGTTCTTCGTGGATCGGACTTAAGATAGGAGGATCTCTACTTTGGGATCTCGCGATCACAACCACGCTTCAAGAGGTATTCCTTGTACTTTGTGGTTTGATGAAACGATCCGAGAAGTGTTCTCGTGATCATGTGGTTTCATCTTTAAATTTAAAAAATTTTAATTTCCGCTGCATCTAGCGACTAGTGCGACTAGTTGCTCCGATTGCATATGATGCGATCGACACGCTTCCGTGATGCGCTTAAGGATTCACAATATCCTTCAAGGGACTCATCAATGCTAGCTGGGTTCTATTTTCATGGCCCAACAAGGTGTCTTCATGAATATAATCTATTTCAGACGAAGAGTACTCGATGATGGATTCTGAATCCGGCCTCTGCCATCTGGTATGCTTCATCTCAAGTTCCTTTTCTCCGCCTGGAGTTTGGAACTGGATTTTCCCGATCTTATAATCAAATAAGGCCCCTACTATTCTGAGGAAGGGCCTACCTAATACGATCTGGGAATCTCTCCAATTGCGAGGGGTCTCCATATCAAGGACGGTGAAGTCTACCATGTATTCCTGACCCTCGACTTTTACGACAACATTCCTTAATTCCCCATGGGACCTCTTGGTTGATTTATCAGTGAACTGAAGTAAAGCTCTGGATTTCCTAAGAGGTCCAGATTAAGCCGCTCATAGAGGGGTGTATGCATTAAGTTGATTGAGGAACCGTTGTCAAGGAGAGTGCGTCCAAACGCAGTGTCATCAACATGACTCACCACATAATGTGCACCTATGTCTCTTCGTTTCCTTGGAAATGAATTCTTTATTACGCAAGTTGTGGCTACTGACAGAACGTGTTTCTCAACATGGCTTTTAGTCTTCCTGCTAACCCTAGTAGGTGTGCATCTCACCTTAAGGTATATATGAAATGCAGGTGTCATCTCCACATACTTGTCAAAGAGGATTGTAACCTTGATGTGTTTACTGCTAAACTCTGCCATCTCAGGGTCATCTTTTTGAATTTTTTTAGTTTTCTTCTTTCCACCCTTAAGAGCTTGGGGGAAAGGGATTATTGACTCCAACACAGATTCTGAAATATTTTCATTCAAAACTGGAACGGAGTTCTGTACATGACTCGGACTCTGAGACTAACTCTGACTCAGACGAAAAGAAAACTTTTGCTCCGAAACTGGTGATGCATTCTTCGCGACTGCTGGAACATCCTCCTCAGATGGAGGTGCGGGATCTTCATCGGTTTCGCTAGACTCCCTACTGGTGCAGTTCCCTTGCTTCTTTGAGGACCCATAAGTCCTCTTCTTCTACCGGTGGTGGTGGTGGCGCTCCTCTGCCTCCAAGTTCTCCTCAAGTAGAGACTTGGCGGCTTCTTCCTCCGGTGCTCGTGCCCGATCAGGTACAATCACGGTCCTTCCGCTCCTGAGGGACATATGACTGATATTATTGTATGAAAAGGATCTCATGTTCAAATAAATAATTATCTGAATAGTATAACTGATCTCGTGGTCGGTTTTGGCCTTAATTCAAGATGTTCGGATTGGCCTGAACCTGAGCGGGAATCGGGGTCTTTGGTGCCATTTGTTGGTCCTAGGTACGAGAAACACGATTTAGATCGGTTCTCCTATCTAGATAGTCATTCTGGATTTATTCGACCCTATCAGTCAGGGTCTGAATCTCCAAGGTGAGGGACTCCAATTCACTGGTGGGTTGGGCTGGCTGACTTGAGGATGAGTTTCTGTATTGGCTCTGTTGGCCATGTCGTTACTACTGCTGCTGATGGGAAGGTGGAGGGCCATGATGGCCCGAGTGGAAGGTGTGTTGCTGTTGTTGGTGCTGTTGAGGCTAGTACCCTTGTCCGGGCCTGGACTGAATGAAGCGTGGTGCGGGGACGGAGCCGTTTTCCTGGTAAGCTAGGGAAGGTCGGTGTGGCTGACCGTTCCCTATCCCCAACTGTCTGCCGACAGGGTTATGGCTGTACCACAGCCCGTTGATATCGAACACCTGCGGAGGCTCCTCGTATCCTATTTCCACTTGTGGGGGTGCATACTGGTCTAGCTGAGTGTATGTCTGCTCCTCTACCCAGCTACTCTGAGGCCCTGATTCTTGTTCTTTACAAGATGAACTCGGTGTACAGGTGTAGGTGGTGCAAAAGGGGCAGGTAACCGTATCTTAGCTACCTTCTCAGTTAGTTCCTCTACTTGTTTCGGCAATCGCGAGAGTGCCTTAAGGTCTGTGACCCTCTTGTGGATCTTCTCGACCATGGTTAATATGTTTGCTATTATCTCCATGCTGGAGATGAGGTCGTCTGTCAGATCTACTATAGTCCTTTGGGTTGTCTCGTTGGATATGCTTGAAAAAGACAACTGATAGGCCCTGGTGGCCTGAGATTAGCCTATTTCCACCATCTGCTCTAGGATATTCCATACAACGTCTTCATTTTTGTTCAGATAGCTTCCTCCACAGGCGGCACTCACTAACCCCTGCATCTCCGGGGTCATGCCACAGAATAAGGTCTGGACTAAGATCCCTTTTGTAATGCCGTGGCCAAGGCATTTTTGAGTTAAATCATTAAATCCATCCCAGGCTTCATGGAATGGTTCATTGGGTCCCTGGGAGAAACTAGTGGTCTTGGTTCTCATATGGTTAGTTCTACTGAGTGGGTAGAACTTTTTCAAGAATAGGTCCTTAAATTGCGTTCAGGTAGTACATCTCACCCCGAGATTCTTCAACCAATGCACGGCCATATATCCTAAGGCAAACGGGGTGGCCTTCAACCTAATGTCATCTTGCCCAACCCTAGGGAGACTAAGGTTGTTGCATACCAGCTCAAAGTCTCTAAGGAAGGCATATGGCTCTTCATTGGCATTTCCGTTGAATTTTGGCAACAAGCTTAAAAAGTGGGGCTTCAGCTCGAATGCTTCCAGGGGGCCTCGATTACTAGCCAACTGTATATCTCGTTCTCTGCGGGGTTATATGTGTCTACCATCGGTCGGTTTATTCCTTCAGCCTCGATCACATGTCCTAATCTAGTTGTTAATTCTGCATTCAATTGTTCAGCTCTAGCTTGGCGGGCTAAGACTTGCATCATGGGGTCCTCTCTATTTTCCTCTTTGTCAGAAATTTTCTTCGGTATTCTATCCTCTTGTCCTAGGGATAGAAAATGGTCTTGGTTAGAGGACATATCAAGGAAGGGATTCTTACCGAGGCGATTGTCTTCCTCGGTAAGATCAGAGGAGAGAAAAAGGTTGGTTTGAGAGTAACCACCCTGGGTTTGGGGGATCCAGAACTCAAGAGGGTCATGAGGTCTGGTTGGTCAAAGTTGCGCTTGGGTCGGTGAAGATGAGCTTCGTGGGGGCTCAGAGAAATATTGGCAAATCGTGAGTCGATATCCCCACAATCAGACATCTTGGATCGGCGAGAAGAAGAACCGGGAGTCCTAAGTGAACATAGGATTTTACTCCTACCTGAAGCAAGTAATTGAATCCAAACCCTGTATTTTCACACTCAACACGGCGAAGGACCCAAAACCGAGTTCGATTAGTCTGGTTGATTTTAAGTGTGAATTTTCAGACAAGTAGCAAAGGTTACGCGGCCTATAGGGGAGTCGGCTAAAAGCTGGATGCGTCCCCCCTGTTTAACTTGTCGCCTTAGGTACCTACGCCCTTCCTTTCTTCGTTCCTATCCCAAGTTGATGGATTCAAAGACCTGCCCCTATCTACCTGCAAGCAGGCAGAGGCTTACAAGGCTGGAACTTCACCCCGGGGGCTACTAGTAACCTGTCGCGAAGTAACGCTGGTTTACCCCTGACTACCTGTAAACATGCGGAGGTTACTTGGTACTAGTCAGTGAACCTAAAAAAATTCAACTCGTGATATTTGCTACGATCAGTTGGTACGTGATATGGAAGGTGGGGATTTGGGCTCTGCCTTAAGGTGTTCATACACACTCAAGTACCCCCACTCATCCTGAAAATAAGGTCCGGGTTAACCTCCAGCAAGCAGAATTTCCGATTTTATTGATTTTTTTGGTCAATAATGTTTAGCAGCCCCAGTTTTAAGTTAAGTTATCACTAATTAGATCCAACCACACAGCACGCCTATCGTCCAGTCCCAATTTCTTTTTTACCTAAGTTTTGAAAAACCAAGAGAAAGGAGTCGAGAAAAGCTGACGCACAATAAATCAATGATGCTATGCTGAGTTAAGAAGACTTACAGCGATCCCTTCACTTTTATGGAGGATGCAGAACATAATAGAAAGATTTTTTACAGTATATGCAAATGCAGACGATAAAATATGCTCCTAGATAGGTAGTTCTATTAGCGAGTGAAGCACTAGTTTAATTTGACTAAATATGCGGTCTAAGTGCGTTTTTTAAGTGTAATGTGTGGTCCTAAAGAATTACGAGCACAAGCAAATCCTAGAGTGGCTCGAGGAGCCGCCAGTGCAAGCCTAATCTATAAAGCAATCCACACAGCAGACGGAGACACGTTTCTACTATTTCTACACACGCGAGAACCCAAACGGGAACCGCTGGAAATAATGCAAAAATAATGAAATAACAAAATTTACAAGTCCTCTCGATCACTCAAAAAGTTCAAAATACGAGCTCCTGAAGCGCCTTCGACTCCTCGTATTCCTCACACACAAAAAAACAATTTGAGGTCAGATAAAGGACGACACAAAATGCTCAAAAATTAAGGACAGAAAAATATTAAAAAGAAAGTCGGGAATCAGACTACTCGGGGATGAAAATCAAGCACTCAAAATTTCTCTAAAAAATTAACCTACATCGTGCCTCCCCGACAACGGTGCTATTTGATTAAGTCGCTATCTACCCTTTTTAATTCGATCATATTAATGGTCAAATTAATAGTTATGTTGTTCGTTATAGTCAGGTAAATACAAAATGATCAAAAACACTTTAATTAATGTTCAATTAATCTCGAGCGGTAAATTTATTTTACTTGGGCAAGCCCAGGGTCGAACTCAGGGAGGCAGTTGTCTCCTTAGGTAAATTTTAAGCAAATTTCAGAGGTCTAATTTTCAGAAGATATTTTTGGTATTTTTTAAGCAATTTTTATGCAACAAGGAAAAGACATGCAATTTTCAGGCTAGTTTACAAGTTATATCAGAAATGTAGCCAAATTAAGTCCAAAAATTATGAAACTTGGCCAGAATGTGAAATGCAATGAAATTAAGCTATACTAATTTTTTTGAGTTTTTATGACACTTTATCAATTTACTGTGAATAAAATATGAATGCAAGGTGATTTTTACAAAATTAATTTTTAATAAAACCAAAACACTATATTTCTAAATATAGAAATTATCCTAGATAGATCTAAGTATGATAAATCCAGGAAAATTGATAAACCTAAAATTCTATGTGAATTAGAACTATTAAAAATCAATTAAGGAAATCACCAATTAATTTATTCAAGCCTCTGGATGCATGCAAATGCAAAGATTTTTTAGCACAATGTAAACTAAATTATCCTAAGTCTGATGTGAATTTTTGGTGATTTTTTGAACAACAGAGAACTTAATAAAAATTAAAAGGCATCAAATGGGCAAAATATGGAAAATTTCACCAATTTAATAATAATAAAATCCATTGATGTCACAAAAATTGAACAAGTGTCACATGAAATAAATGACAAGATAAGCTACACAATGCAATTTTTAGAACTTAAAAATCACGCCAAATAGACACCGAAATATGTGTGCAAAGACAAGGACCAAATTGCAAATACAGAAAATAAAATACTGAAATTTAAACATGCTGACAGGGACTCAAATGCAATTACCTAGAATGCTAGGGGTATGTGTGCAAAATTTCCTCCGGAATACGTGAACCTCACGTGATGCTCCTGGAAGGGACTGATTTGTAATTTGCAAAACTTCTCAGGGCGTTTGTGTAAAATGCCCAGACCGCATGTGACAAACACGTAAGGTCCCAGGCTCGGGAGGCGTCGGAGGCTCGGAGGTCGGCTCAGGTGTGCAGCAGGCTCGGACGTGGTTCGGGACAGCTTTGGGGGCTCCGAGCCTAAGATTCAGGGAAGAGGCTCAGAGGAGGCGACTAGCGTGCCTGGGACCGTTAGATCAAGTGAAGATCCTACTGAGGATGAGGCGGACGACGTGGCTGTTGCTAGACTCTCGATCCTTGTGCAATCGGATGGTTGCCGTAGGACGATGGAGAGAGCATGTGGCATGATCGTGAGCATTGGTTCCTCCTGATCCGATAGAGGTGGGGCGCTAGCGACGTGGATTGATCAAAACCGTCCTATCGTGATGATCCGACGGCGGCTGTGCGTTGTGTTCCTCCGGTCTGCCGCCTCCTGCGGCAGACGTGGCTGGGCTTCGGTGAAGCCCCCTTAGCTCTGTCGACTCCCCGCGAGCTCGGTGAGGAACGATGGACGCTTCTGAGCAACTGGAACTGATTGTGGAAGTATCGGGGAGTCGCCAGAGGCTCTAGATGCAGCTGAAGAGGTCCGTAGGCCGGAGGCGTTGAAGGTCGAAGTCGCTTCGGTGAAGCGTCCAGCCAATGAAGGAGAATGTACCTGCAGGGGTTAGCTTAATAACCGAGGCGTGCAATGTGTTCGTGAAGTGAACATGAGTGCGATGGGAGGCATGGAGTGGAGTGAAGGAGGTGCGGTGGTGCTCCTCTGCCAAGATGGAGGAGCTCTTGTCGGAGTGAGGTGTGAGGTGCCGTAGGAGGAAATGGAATGGCACGCGAGGATCAGAGCTCCATGGTGGAGCCCAGTGTATGATCAAGTGGACGTGAGATCGATCATGGGAGGCAGAGAAATTAGAAGAAAAGCGAAGAAAAATAAGAAGGAGATCGGAGGGGAGATGGGGGTATCTACCTGGTGATTGAAGCTCGGAGTTTAGCTCTGGGTCGTTGCTTGAAGGCCGGTAGGTGTCCTGAGCTCGTGCAGCTCACGGGAGGGGATGCGACACGACGGGGTTGCCTGTGGATCTCATCGTAGAAGAATCCCATTATCACTCGCTTTTAGGATCAAATCACTGTCACTGATAGGTAGAGGGTAGCTCGGGGTATCTCTCTGCAAGAGCGGATGGGTTGGACGTTCGATGGAGATGGAGTATTTATAGATTGGAAGTGAAGGTCCAGGTGAAGGAGGGAGAGGTTGGTAGAGGTCGTGGGATGACGTAGGTGCGGTTTATGGCGATCATGGAGGTCGGCGAGGATGAGGGTAGAGTGGGCTATGAAATGTAGGTGATAGGAGGCAAAGAGGGTGGTCGGAGTGGTGCCAAAAAATAGAAAGGGGGAGGCTCGCGCGCAAGGTGGACTACGTGGGTGCGGGCCTTGCGGGAGGTAGAAGATGATGTCTCTATCGTTGGATCCCGTGATCCACGGCTGAGAATTAGGCGCTAATGAGAGGCTGGGAATAGATATGAAGTAATGAGATCAAGGGTACAGGGCGAACCACGTGGCGGGCAGAGGGTGCGACGTTGGCATGCGGTCGGGATGAAGTCTTGAGGACCTGATCGTGCGATCCATGAGATGCCACGTAGCGCGCTAGGACTTAGACGGAGACGAACGATCGTGATGATGGCTGGGCTTCGATCGAATGGTAGAGGGCTTGGGGAAGAAGAGAGTCTGAGATGGAGAAGATCGGGAGGAGTAGGAAGTGACGCTAGAGAACGGCCCTGATTCAATCTGGGCTCGATTGGATGGCGGGGGTTAAAGGTGAGATGAATGGTGGAGATGAAGATGTGAAGGTGAGATCGAATGGCCATGGAGACGACACATGGCGCTTTGAGAGCGCAGCGCTGACAGAAGGCTACGATTGATTCCAGGGCTTGATCGAAGGGTTGCTAATGGGTACGAGAATGGATGGCCTAGATCAGGAGAGCGGGGGCGGGATCGGACGGCGGAGGGCGAAGGGCGTGTGGCGCGCATTGGAGCGGGCCGCGTGGCGCAATCAGAGGGCGCCACGTGGCCTGATCTGGATGGTCGAAAGAGAATATGAATTTACAGAGAGGGAAGGAGGCCGAATTTGGAAAAACTCAAAACACGAATGTTGTAGATAGATCTATAAGTTTCATGTTGACCAAAAATGGAGATGAGGCCAACTAAGATACAAAAATACAAGGGTACAAATATACATACATAGAGTACACAAAGGGACCCAAAAACCCAAGTTTTGCTTACTAGCTTCGATTTAAATGAAATGGGTCTAATTTTGAAGGTCTTTGAATGTGCAATAATATGAAAGTGAGTATACCTAGGTCAGAGGTTGTATGAGGTAGATATTTGCATTCTAAGGTCTAAGGTCTCCAACAAGGTTTGGGATTTTATTGGGTATTTTTACAAGCTAGGAATTTTTGGCCTTTCCTTATATAGGATCAATTTTATTGTCTTTGGAGGTGGTATAAAATACAGATAAATAGGTGAATATTTTACAGGTTAATTAGGCTTCTTAAAATATGGATGCTAAAATGCATGTATTATGTATGCATGTATGTATGCTAATTATGCAAGATAAAGGGAAATATGCTGCTAAATACTCGGGAATAAGACTCTATTTTCAACTTTAAGAGTGATGAATCACATATTCATCAAATATCGATCAATCAATCCATACATTCATTCAAGTAATGGATCCATGTAATAAACGCACATAATTTCACTAGGTAAATAGTCAATTGATCTTATATAAAAATTCATAGTGAAAATCTAATTAGTCAAGTTCGAAGGTGCAAAGATCAAGTATGTGATTAATTGAATTAAATGAATCAATGAAATCTATAATTATTATCTGATTTTTAATGATCTATTCAAAATCCAAGCACATAGAATCAAAGTGAATTTTATTGGCTTTAAAACAAGACTAGATTTATTGAAAATGAATTTATAAATCTCAAGATATTGATGTTCTATACATGGGCCTTTTTGCAAAGATAATATACTTAAAAATTCACAAATCAACACATTTAGTTCCAGAGTAGGGGAAATAATGCAATTAAATAAACCGTTGGGGTTCAATTACTAAAAGTTACAAATGCGAGAGGCTTATCTTTTGAATAAAGGAAACCAACAGGGCCTTCTTATAAAAATCCCACACAAACGTGCAACGGGCATGTGCTATATGGACTATAGTGTATTTTAGGAAACTCTACAGGTCTTGTATGCAAATATCCCACAAAGCACACATAGAGCACATACTGTTGAGGCTTGGGTGTCGTTCACTAGCTCGAGGCAAGTGGCACGCCCGCGTGCTTCGCTTCTGGCTTGGTGGCTCCAAGGTTGCTAGTTCGGATAAGTGGCTCGGAGTGAATAGCAGACGTGCAATCTAAGCCATAGGATTTGATTGAACAACACATGTATGCTCTTGATCATCTTCTTCGCCACACACGGTGGAGGCAGGACTGGGATCCATCGAAGAGTCTAAGCCTCCTCCTTAATCTTCTCGTTGATTGGAAGGTCTGCAAACCTTTGCAAAGCTCCTACGAAGAAGGTTCTGATCCCACAAAGAAGCAGCATGGCCTGTACTGCTATATTAATAGAGTCTCATCAAAGATAGTTCAATTCAACAGAGCTTAGTCAAATTTCCGATCATTAAGGCTTCTCTTGGCACCTACAGATGTTAGCACAAATATACATTCTAGGGGAATCGATTGGAGATGAAATGGGATGGAATGGAGACTCGAATGAAGGTAGAGGATCTAAACCCTAATGGGTCCTTCCCCTTTGCAAGAGGAAGAATTGATCGAGGTGGACACACACATGGAGAAGCGAATTGAGGTTACGGAGATATATGTGTAAGCACATGATGGGTCATAAGGGTGTGTGACTGATTGTATGAGTGAAAGAGTAACTGAGGTATGTGCAAAAATAAAGGAGAAAGAACGAAGAAGCTAAGATCATAAGCTTACCTAGAAATGGATGAGGGAAGAAAATGATGAACTGAGGTGAAGCATGACCTGAGTTAGGAGCTAAGAATGCTCTAAGGATCTTTGCTTGATGATTCTGGCAAGGATTCGAAGCTTGAGCAACCACCTGAGGTGCTGCAACTTGGCACCAAATGCCAAGGACCTCGCCTGAATGGTTGGAAGAATCTTCGCAGAGTGGTGGATTTGAATGGCCATTGACCAGAGGCAAGGTTTTGATCGACAAAGATGGGTGGTTCACAAAGGTTACTGGGGAGGTTTCAACCACCTCCAGAAGGTGCACGTGAGGTCGATAGAATGCTCGAAAGATATGGCGAAAGACAGTGAAGAACGAGGAACAAGAAGGTGTAAGTTGTTGACGGTTGTGGCCTTGATAATTAGGATTTTCCGCAGGTCTAAATATGTCTTACACAGGGCGGAGACACAGTCATTGTAGTGACTCACGAGAAACCTCAATAAAACAACAATTAACCCACAATAAATAATCAAGCAACAGATATATATAGTGTGGAGTTAAATTTTATTTTAACTCTACAACAAGGATGTGTATAGGTGCAAGTATGTTTAGAAGTCGAACACATGGAGCAAACTAGATAGATTGGGTAAGTGAATGCACAAAAGAGATTGTGTGTTTATCGTCTATATGTTATTTTTGTGGGCTTTAATTTTTAATATATTTTTTCATTTTTATTTCTGTTTCATATTTTGTGTTTTGTTTTTTATTTATATTTTTATATTTTTCTTTTTATATTTTTGTTTCTATTTTTATTTTCTTTTAAAATATATAATATAGGTTATATAAGAGTATATGTACAATGTAAGATAATATAATTATAAATACTAATAAAAATAGTCAAAATAAAGAAAATAAATTATTTTTATTTTTAAATATTTTTATTATTTTTGTGATTTTTAGAGAAGTTTTCTAATTTTTATATGTTTTTAAAGTCCAAAAATATCATAGATCAAGGATTAATTAAATAATCGAAATCTAAATGGAAATTAAAAATAGCAATTCAAGTCCAAAATTTTCCAAATCAATTTTTATTTATAAATAATAATATAGAAATCAGAAAACACTACTTGGGGGTTTTAAGATTTTTTAGAGTTTTAGAAAGGTTCTGAGGATTTTTTTTAAATTTTAAGAGTTTTCTTTTGTTATTTTTGTGGATTTTTGGTTTGGAATTTTTCAAAAACATTTTATTATTATGGGTGTTATAAGCTAAACCAGGAAAAATATGCTCATGATGATTTTTGATAAATTCATAAGATGCCTAAAATTATAATCCAAAGCTGTAGCGTCAATCTACACACCAACATGCATGTACCCTATTGATCATCTTTATTCTATCATTTTGGCACCAAAAACCCTAGCAAATGCCTGTAAATAGCATTAAAATCATCATCTTAGCACTTATGCATATGCATCTAAATAGTGTATAAAATGTTGTAATTAAAGCCAAAATTATAGAATAAATAAAGAAAAGAAAAATAATAAAATATTGTAAATATTTTATGACCCGAAACCCCGAGACCTAGGCATCTTGATGAATAGGTCGACAAGGAATAAAGTAGGGGGAGATAAGGGCCAAATACCTATATTTATTAATTCATTCTTTATTCATTTTGGGACCTATTTTTGGTTCTACTTTTTATACACCAAATAAAGAAACTTTGTACATGAAAGTTGTAGATAATTTTATAAAGAAAAATACAAAATTTATTTCACAGAAAAATAATGTACAGATAAAAAGTTATGGTCTGAATAAAAATCCAGAATCCCAACTTCCCAGACCCGTATCTCATAATGAAAACTCCAAATGCAGCATACTCGCCTTTAATTGTATATAGAAGAAAATAAGCTATTTAATGGCGGTGGTTTCGCATTTGGCGGAGCTACGGTTTGAAAGTTGACTTCTGGACCCTCATTGTACAATGCACCGATTAAAATATTCAATTTATTATTTATTTATTATTTTTATAATTTATATTTTTTATAATGTTGTAAATATACTTATAATAATTATGTACATTAAAAGTGGAATAAAAACCAAAATAAAAATAAAAATAAAATACTTGTATATAGAACACATAGATACAATACTCATATACATACCTATGTAATATACTCATATAATTTATTAAATATACAAAAAAATCAGAAAAATAAAATAAAAATATATTTGTGTATATAAAAGTATTTTATAATTTTAGAAAATCATAAATAAAAATAATAAAATTAAAAATACCTAAATAAAAATAAAATACTCAAATATATAGATAATATACCTATATAGGGGTATAAAAGCAACTTG
The DNA here is from genome assembly GCA_037367405.1 of Ottelia alismoides. Taxonomy (NCBI): domain Eukaryota; kingdom Viridiplantae; phylum Streptophyta; class Magnoliopsida; order Alismatales; family Hydrocharitaceae; genus Ottelia; species Ottelia alismoides. The sequence goes on from JAZKJV010003985.1 coordinate 137,361, forward strand.
TAAAAATATATTTCATAAAATAAATTAAAAATCATAATAAAATACTACTTAAAATAACGAATATTTTTTATTTTATAATCATAAATTAATAAGGCCATTTACTATTTTTAAATTAATTAACAAAACGTTTTTCCAGGGTTTTTCCTGGTTGGTCCACGTAGACCAACCAGGAGGTCAGGACTGTTGACCAAGGTCAACAGTCTGACCTACCCCCTGTAGACCTGTCAGGCTTGGTTTTTTGAGCTCTTTCTTGGCTTTTTCCCAGCCAAGTCTTGCACGATCTCGCGCCGCTTCCTTCTGCAAAAATCTTCCCTATAGATCCACCTAGCCCGCCGACCTATCAGATCTTCCCAGATCGTCGTGGCTCGCCCATGACTCCTCCTCGAAACTCGCCTCTCCACCATGTTTCAAAAACAACCCATTCCTTCCATTTTCAGTTTGAACCGCAAATCCATCCAAACGCCCCACCCTTGACCTTGCTAGGAGTCCCTGGAGGTGACAGCTCCGTGGAGTCTTCATCAGGGTGGTGGAGTATCCACGTTTGGGCGAGTTCCAAGACACCTCCGGCCAAGCCGTCGAGGTACCCCTCTCCCTCGCTCTAACTGAGCTTGAGGGCCATCTAATCACTTTAACTTTAGCTGCATTTCATTCCTGTTCATCCGAAGCTTCATTCCGATCCCTTTTATTCACCTCGTTAGCCATCGATTCGCTTAATCGATCGGTCGCCGGAGCAACTCCGGCCACCTTCAGTCTTCATGCACTCCGCCTCGTTACACCTTCATTCCACCTCGTTACGTGGTCGGGGCAATTTTCCCCCGACCATATCACATCTCTTGCATGTATCTGGATCGATAGCGTCTCCTGGAGGGCGTTTTGCACCTCGCCTGAGACTCCTGGAGTCCCTCCTCGACTTCGACCTCACAGGAGAGCTCCGAGGGTCGACGGCGACTTTTGAAGCCACCAGACAGTAGAAGTTACTTGCAAGAAGCTTGCTGGGCCCTTTGGAGCGTCGCATTGCAGCGGAGAGAGGAGCTCGGGGCTGGGGAAGCTCGCACCTCCGCGAGTTCTTCCCAGTTCGTCGAGCTTTGCTCGCCGCCGTTCGATTTTGGAGGCGCCCCAGTTCTAATCGGAGCCCTTGGATCTTGGAGCCCCACAGCTGTTAGATCGCGGGCCAGGAACTAATCCTGGCCGTTATAATCAAAGGGGCATCGGGCTTCGTCCGTACGACACGTGGCAAGTAAACTCCCATCAGCCGTCGGATCTCCCAGGCGCGTGGGTATTTTGCATATTCACCCCGCCCATTTTTGTAATTCATTAATTAATATTTAAACTTTCATCTGCTGCGTATATATTTTGTAATATTTATACGTAGCCCCCCCGAACTTACTTGATTTGCATTTCAGTCCTCCGCCAGCTCACCTCACGTGGCCATCCACGTGAGGTGTGCATTTTGCACGGAGGCCCCTGCGGCTTTTTATGTTCACTTTTAGTCCTAAACTTTGTAATTGCAGTACATGTTGTGTGTGTAAATTGCACGCTGGTCCCTGAGCTTTATTATATTTACGTTTATGCCCTTGCCAGGCCTTGAATGTGTACGTGCTTGCATGAATTAATTAGGGTATCATTTTAGATCCAAAAATTCTCAAATTTTGAACTTAAGCTCCTGTGCACTTATGCTTCCACGCTATCAATTTAGTTTTTGATTTTGTTCTATTTGCACATTTATTAAAAATCAAAAACTTGCTTTTTATGCACTGTCTAGCTTAGAAAATGCCAAAAAAATAGTAAAACACCTCAAAAAATTCCAAAAAAATTACCTAGTATCTATTTTATCCTACTTTAGTGTCAGTCCAACAACCACTAAAAATCTCAAAAGAAAAACCTTAAAAATTCGAAAAGACATAAAAACTTCAAAAAAAATCTAAAAATCAAGGAAAACTCCAAAGAATACAAACTTAGCTCCTGTTTGTTGTATATTTCAGTAGCTTTATTTGAAAATTAGTGTGAAAAATTTTGAGTACTGGTTGCTATTTTTAAATCCCATTTTACTCACAGCCAGCACATATTTCACTGTTTTGCTTTGTTTTGCTATTTAAAAATATCAAAAACACCTTGAAAAATCCCCAAAAATCACAAAAATAGTAGAAAACCACAAAAATACCAAAAAGATTGTACTTCTGAATTTTTGGATATTTTTGCACCTTTTTATAAATATTTCATCTTGTCTTTTATTACATTGCTTTTAAATTCCAATATTAAAAAATATATATAATACAAAATCAAACAAAATCAGAAAGTTAAAAAACCAAAATATAAAATTAAAAATTAAAAATTAAAAAAAATATTTAAAAACCCACAAAAACATCTTTGCTTGCTTGTTTAGTGTAGACATCACACATTCACACACACACATTTTTGTGAATTACCCTGCTTGCTCCCTGTGTTCGAACTCTCTGCATACTTGTCACTATACACCATTTGTGCAGAGTTAAAAATAAATTTTAACTCCACATTAGTTCTAATTTATTGATCTTCAGTGTGGGTTAATTGTTGATTAAATTCAGATTTTGATTGGTCGACACTTCGACTGTGTTCTCGCCTTGTGTGGAACACAAGACCGTTCGATTTTTGAGTTTATCAAATGGCGCCGTTGCCGGGGAGCAACAGCGAGTAGTTCACATTTTGTTTGATTGTGTGATTGTTTACCATAGCATTATTTTCCATCTCTTACATTTTTGATTTATCTTGTTGAGCTATCTGACCATCTCTTTTCTTGTCTTCTTGCGAGGGACCGCGGAGCAAGGCGGATTGCTTAGGTGATCCGGAGCATCCTTGGGAAGAGGAGCCGGCCTTCTTAGGTCACGTCGGCAGGAGAGAGCAGGAGGAGTGAGGGAGAGTGATTAGATTAGCTTACATTTATTTTTGTGAGAGAGAGACTATTAATTTGTAAAAATACAGGTACACTTGGACTCTTGGACACTACCAGGCCTAATTTCCGGGTGTTTGTTCACCCGGGGGCTCACCGCAGTTTTTGACGAGTTTTTCTCGCTTGTCATTTTCCGGTTTTGTTTTCCTTTTTCATTTCTTTTGTGGATTGAGCTCTTAGTTCTAGGTCCTGCTTGATTCGATTAGAATAAGTCCAAACACCCTAATTATCTTTGCATGCTCCTATAGTTCGTATTTGGACTTAGACTAATTAAACAGTTAACCCCCTTTCTTAGATCCGCCGCGCCGCGAGCCCTCTCCATCAAGCGCTACTCCTGAACTCGATGTGTCGAGAAGAGGAGGGGAGGGTCTAGACCGGACTCTTAGGATCGACGATAGGAGGTTGACTTGTGGTTCTTCACGCTAGCAGTTGCCTATTCTAGGACGATTTTCGTTGTGCATATCGGCATATAGATTAGGTTTAAAAATTCTGCTTTGCATCCCGCATGGAGAGAGCTGGGATTCGCTGTAAGTCTTCTAACTTGGCATCCATCATTTAGGCACAAAGGTGAGATTTCCATCTTTGTATCAACTTGCACGGCTTTTCCGACTCTACTCTCCCTCTGTTTTTGACAAAGTAGGATCAAGAAAATACAAAAACCGTTAGGCGCTTGTTTGAATTGACTCAACAGAAGCGATAACACCAAAAAATTAAAAAAGGGACTGCTAAGAAAACTTGACCAAAAATAAAATCGGTAATTGGATTCATTGCTTGGGGAGAGTAACACCCTCACTTGTATTCAGGTTGCATGGGAAGGTCTCCTTCCAAGTGAGGTGAGCGCTTCGTAAGGATTAGAGCCAAAAACCCAGCTTGTGGCTGCCTTGTGTATCGCCTGGATTTCCGAAGTATTGGCGCTTCTATCGTACGTGGACGAGTAGGGCTTGGTCAACATTGGTGACTCTCTATTGTGTAGAGCATCGACCCTGTCCGAAGTATCGAGCCTAGGCCACGCCTTCACGGGGGTGTCTGTCTCATCGTCTCGCGTCCGAGTAGGTTCTTGCACGCTCACGGGTGATTCCGTTGCGAGCGAGTTCCGAAGTATCGGTTTCGCCTATTGGCTTCCTCTCTTATTCTTTGGCTGAGTAGGGATCCAGGAAGGGTTACAAGGACCTCAAAAAGTGCAAGCTACAGGTTACACAGGAGGAGGACAAGTACGGCATACTCTTCCGGCAGTACTCTCTCTCCTTTAGGCGTAGCGTTCTAAGGACTCGTGAAAAGATAAATTCCTGAATCAAGCTAAAAATTGACAAGATAAAAGCCGAACCTTCACGGCTTCACGTGTTGAGTTAGTGAACTCACCCCTGCTTTGTGTTTGATTGCTAGATTTGTTTAGGACAAGATCAAAAACACCGCACAATCGTGCGCAATTTTGTTGCGTCTCATTTCACTCTTCTTCTTCTAAATTCCCTCTGCTCTTCCCAAATAATCAAGATGATGGGACGGAGATCTCTTAGGCCGACTTTGTCGGCACCGCTATCCAGCAGCACTCCTCATTCAACTAGGAATACCTCGGAGAGTCCACTCTCCGAGCCCGAGTTTACATCCACCCTGTTCCCCCTCGACCACCCTTCTCACTCTCCTTCCATCAGTCCAAGAGTGTCAGAATTCAGTGCATCACAGTGTTCAGCTCATTCAACAGCACCTGAGATGGCCTCTTTTGCTTTTTCAGAAAATCCAGACATGGCAGACAGAGGCGAGCATGCAGATGATCATGAGCACCCTCCGTTCCTATTTGATCAGGCAACCATCAATAATTCCTTGTTAGCATCCCTGGAGACTATGCAGAGGCAGATCCGTGATCAGGGTACATTCATGGGTGATCTCATGAGGGAAATAGCTCAGATGAGAGAGAACCGAGCTGGCGGAGAAGGTGGAGGAGGAGAAGGACCTGATGCAGGAGGAGCCGATCCAGACGCTGAGAGACCGCCACAGACTATCATGAGGGAATTGCACAATCCAGCCGCATCCCTCACTCACCGTTGGATCAGACTCCCGCCCATCCACGGCGATTTCGAGCTTCGGCCCCACACTATCCAGCTGCTACCCAAGTTCCATGGGTTGCCGACCGAAGAGCCGCACCTCCACCTCCAAGAATTTGAGATGATATGCAGCACCATCCATGATCGGTTGATAACCGAGGACACAATCAAAATGATTGCCTTTCCATTCTCTTTGGTTGATAGAGCCGCATATTGGCTCAAGCATCTTGGGCAATTCGTCGACACTTGGGCAGATCTCCGGACCGCATTTCTGAAGAAATACTATCCTCTCGACCGGACCAATGCAGCTAGAGCTATGATTAGCAATTTTGTCATGATCCCAAATGAACAATTCCATGAAGCTTGGGATCGATTCAGAGAGCTCATCGACCGGTGTCCACATCATGATATATCCAAGCCCAATCTAGTTCAGAGTTTCTTCTGTGGGCTGACACCGGAGCTGCAGGGGCTTGTCAACGCCTCTTGCGGTGGATCATATTTTTCCAAGGGTGAAGACGACGTCTGGGCCATCTATGAAGGCATGGCAGAGAATTCAACCGTGATGACCCAGGCCTGAGTCTACACACAACAAAAGCCTCCGCAAGGAGCAGGATCATTCCATAGGATCGCCCGCATCGATGCCGGTCCCAACACATCGTCGGTAGCCGCAGCCCAAGCTGAATCAGCCGCAGCCGACATGGGAATCATCAGTGAAAAGTTGGACCGCATGGAGATCCTCGAGAAGAAGCAGAACCAAGGTCTTGCCCAAATGGACCTTCTCACCAAAACCATGAGTGACCTGAAGACTCAAATCTTATGCATTCAGGAGGCACAAGCTCATTCCCATCAGCCTCCCAGGTCACGGGCTGACTCCAGCAGTAGTAGTTCCAACCAACCCTCTACCTCATACCGACAGGTGAATCGTGTTCAGGCAGAGCCGGTTCCACTGCTACAATACCATCCAGAGCAACCGCCATCTCAAGAGACGCAGATGGTGGTGTATCAGCCGGAGCAGCCACTGGCAGTTCTTCCTCCACCCTCTTTCGAGTAGGAACCATTGATGGAAGTCAATGGGATTTGGTACGACCGGTACCCTCAGCCCGGGATTCGTCGGGATCACCCCGGATTCCGTTGGGGCAATGGTGGATCCTCATCCCAGCAGCAAAACCCTGCCCAAGGACAGCAGAGCAGCCAGCAGCGACCACAACAGCAGCCCCAGTATTCCCATCAGCAACAGTTTCAGAGTGGTCCTCGTCCCACCTATCAGGGACAGCAGTGGAGGCAGCAACAGCAACCTCAGCAGTCTTATTCCCAGCACCCCCCGTATCAGCCACAACAGCAGCTGCAGCCCCATTTCCAGCAGGGATAGCCATCCGGTTCTCAGGGTCCTGCCTTTGAGAACCCAGCCCTTGATGATCTTGCCCACTTGCTATCTGAACAGCGAGCCTCTTTCAGGCAAGAAATGGATGAATTCCGGCAGGAGATGAGGGACATCATGAAAGGCAAGGCCGCCATACCCGCTCAGATTGAACCTAACCCGAACAATCTGAAAAGGAAGTCTGAGCAGGTAGAGTTTACAGAGGATACCTCTCCTAGTGATTATTTGAGTGACATGTCTTATTCCTATCATGATGCTGATTTTGTTACTACTAGGAGCGGTAGGATGCCCGCCGGCGGCGCCTCTTCTGAGCGACAACCAGAGGCAGGATCAGGAGCGCCAGAGGAGCAAAGGAGCGGTGCTGATGCCACCCATGATGAAGTCCAGGACGACGGTGCTGATGCCGTCGTGATACCAGTCGCAGACGGTGGTGCTGATGCCACCATTTTGGATGATGAACCAGAGCGCGGTGCTGATGTCGCGAAGACCGGTGCTAGTGGTGGTGCTGAGGCCACCACATCCACTTTTGTTGAGCCACCATCTGTGATGTTGCCACATTTTGTACCCAAGGACTGTGGGAACAAAAAGAAAAACAAAAAGATGAATAAAGGAAAGGTTTCTGTTCAAATTGCGGATCCATATGTGGTGAATGATGATTATTGTATGGATTCTCCTTCTTCACAGGCACAGGGACCAATTCCTAGTCCTCCATTTGAGGAGGCCCCTACCATCCCCTTCCCTGAGGCACTCCGCCGAGCGAAGGGGAATAAAAAAGAAAATCCTAAAAAAGATCAGCAGGTAGAGTTCGGCAACCAAATGATTGATAGATTTCACATTCAGCTGACTCTACGAGAAGCATTTGAGCATATCCCCTTCTTCAAAAAGAACTTGAAAGAGACAACTACTGTCCGAAGGAAGAAGAGGCACAGAGATCAAATCCATATGCTCACTCATGACACTTGTTGCGCCATTCAGAACACATTGCCAGCCAAGCGACCCGATACAGGAGCTTCCTATGTCAGATGCGAGATCCAGGAGCAGCGGTTCGATCGTACTCTATTAGACAGCGGGTCTTCGATCAACCTCCTTCCGGTAGCCTTACTCAAGCGATTCGAGTTTGGCCCTCTTCTTCGAAGCAGAACAGTCCTTCAGTTTGCTGACAGGTCGATTAAGAGGCCGAAGGGGTTGTTGAAGGACGTGGTCGTTACCATTCAGGGTCTGAAATTCCCCGTGGACTTTGTTGTATTGGACATGGAGATCCCTGAGTCGGTAACCGATGCCCCCATCATACTTGGACGCCCATTCTTGGCCACTGCCAAGGCGGTATCTGACCATGACAGTGGGAAGGTATGTTTTCGCGTAGAGGGTGAAAGCATACAAATAGATACGATCGAACAGACCAGAGCCAGAGAGTTGGCATGCTCAGAGCAATCCAGCGAAGCCGAGCAGATGACAGAAGAGGAGCTAGACATCCACCAGGTTTGTGATTTCGAGATGACTGATGATGAATCCAACTGGAAAGATCCCGTGGCACCGACCCTTGCCTTGCCTACAGATTCACTATATCTCAATCTCATGGCAATCGAGAGCCGGGAGAGCACATCCCTGGATGAGGATACACATGAGGCTGACAGTGTTGTGACGAGTGGTGTTGATGACTTTCATTCTTGTTCATCTTCTTCTGATTCCTCGGATTCAGACATTGACTGGGATGATTTTGATGATTATTTACCTTGTCTGATTCCTTCCGAGCCGACAACCATGACAGAGTGCGAGCCAGTGCAGTTTATAGATGATTCAGCAGGCCGCCCTTCGTCAGAAATTCATGCAGAGCAAGAGTTCTCCCATGCAGACCTGGCCGCCTTCACGCAGACATACCAGAAGCCAGATCTGCCACCTCCCAGTTGTCCAGAACTGAAACCTCTTCTGCAGTCAATGAAGTATAGATTCCTTGCGGGTGAGCCAGAAATGCACCCAGTCATCATCTCAGCAGATTTGACTGGAGAACAAGAATCTCGTCTGATGGAGGTTCTTGAAAGGAACCGCAAGGCAATCGGTTGGAGTATAGCAGATCTCCAAGGGCTGAGCCCAAATCTTTGCTCCCACCACATTTATCTCGAGGATGACGCTAAGCCATCGCGTGAGTTCCAACGACGGCTGAACCCAAATCTTCGAGACGTAGTCATGAAAGAAATTTCAAGGTGGTGGAGCGCCGATTTCATCTATCCCATCTCCGACTCCAAATGGGTAAGTCCTTTACATGTGGTACCCAAGAAAACGGGTATCACTACAGTTGTCAATGAGTCTGGAGAGGAGATCGCTACCAGAGTACCAACTTCTTGGAGGGTCTGTGTGGACTACAGACGATTGAATGAGGCCACCAAGAAGGATCACTTCCCGCTGCCCTTCATTGATCAGATTATCGAGCGGCTAGCTGGGAAGAGTCATTACTGTTTCCTTGACGGGTACTCTGGATATAATCAAGTGGCCATTGCGCCCGAAGACCAGGAGAAAACGACATTCACCTGTCCGTTTGGGACGTATGCTTTCAGACGGATGCCCTTTGGTCTATGTAACGCTCCTGCGACATTCCAAAGGTGCATGTTGTCCATCTTCTCGGACTGGTGGGTGACTGTTTAGAGGTCTTCATGGATGACTTCTCGGTCTATGGCGATGGGTTCGATGCTTGTCTTGACTGCCTAGACCGTGTGCTGAAGCGCTGCATCGAGGTCAATCTTGTATTATCCTGGGAGAAGAGTCATTTCATGATGACTCAAGGGACGGTCCTTGGTCACATCATCTCCAACAGGGGCATGGAGGTCGATCCCGCCAAGGTGGATATCATCAGAAAACTCAATCCGCCGTCCAATTTGCGTCAGTTACGGTCTTTTCTGGGGCATGTCGGTTTCTACCGACGGTTCATTCAGGACTTCAGTCGAATTGCCCGACCGCTCACTGACTTGCTGACGAAAGACACCGAGTTTATTGTCAATGATAAGTGTCTTGAATCTTTTGAAATTCTCAAAAATATGGTTGTTTCAGCTCCTGTCCTTCAGCCACCCGATTGGTCTCTCCCATTCGAGATCATGACGGATGCTTCAGATTTTGCCGTTGGGGCTGTGCTCGGACAGAGGAGGGATGGATTACCTTTTGCCATTCACTACGCCAGCCGGACTTTGGATGCCGCTCAGCGGAATTACACTGTGACTGAGAAAGAGATGCTGGTCGTAGTCTTTGCTCTTGATAAGTACCGATCATATATTCTCGGATCTAGAGTAACTATCTACACTGATCACACCGCCATCCGGTACTTAATGGCTAAGAAGGATGCCAAAGAACGTCTTACCAGATGGATCCTTCTACTCCAGGAATTTGATATTGAGATTAAGGATAAGCCTGGAGTCAAGAATGTGGTGGCGGATCATCTCTCCAGGTTGGAGAATCTTGAGGAATCTGAGCCCAGCGCACCTATCACAGAAACATTTCCAGATGAGGCGATCTTGGCTGTCACCTCACTCCCATGGTATGCTGACTTTGTAAACTATCTTGTTGCCAAGATAGTCCCTCAGGGTTGGCCCAGACAGAAACTTAAGACCTTCCTAGCTAAGGCCAGGTTTTATCATTGGGAGGATCCCGTCCTTTATCATGAAGGAGGGGATAGTATCTGAAGGAGGTGCATTCCTCAAGAAGAGCAGCAAAGCGTCCTCACATATTGCCACAAGCTTGAGGCAGGAGGACATCATTCTGGAAAAAGGACAGCACAGAAGGTGCTTCAATCCGGCCTATGTGGCCTACTCTCTTCAAGGATTCTGATGAGTTCGTGAAGAGATGTACTGACTGTCAGAAGATGGGAACCTGCGGACAGAGAGACATGATGCCCATGCAACCCATTCACTTTTGTGAAGTTTTTGATGCATGGGGGATTGATTTCATGGGCCCATTTCCTAAGAGTCAGAAATTCGAGCATATTTTGCTCGTTGTGGATTATGTCAGTCGATGGGTTGAGGCCATCCCCGCCCTAGCCGCTGATGCGAAAACCGTGTGCAAATTCTTGAGGAAAAATATCATTTCACGGTTCGGGGTACCTAGAGTCTTGATTTCAGACGGGGGGTCTCATTTCATCAATGATAAGGTTAGGGCCCTTGCAGACGAGTTCGGCATTGACCATCGGGTTGCCACTCCATATCACCCTCAGACTAATGGTCTTGCCGAAGTATCAAATCGGGAGATAAAGACCATCTTGCAGAAAGTTGTCTGCCCCGACCGAAAGGATTGGTCACAGCTTTTGGACTCGGTCTTGTGGGCCTATCGGACTTCTTTCAAGAATCCATTGGGGACATCTCCCTTTCGTCTCGTCTATGGCAAGCCGTGCCATTTGCCAGTGGAGATCAAGCACAAATCTTTTTGGGCAGTCACTGAGTTGCTTTTTGATCCCGAGAGTATAGGAGACCAGAGAAGAGCAGAATTGGCAGCCTTGGAAGAACTGAGAGACACATCCTTCTCCAACAGCCTACAGTACAAAGAGAAAGTAAAGACATGGCACAATTCGCATATCAGCCATAAACAGTTTGAGCCAGATCAGAGAGTATGGTTGTTTGACTCTAGGCTGAAATTATTTCCAGGGAAATTGCAGAGCAAGTGGAAAGGTCCGTATGTGGTTAGGAAGGTACATGACAATGGCAGCATCGACATATCCGAACCGTCATCTTCCTCTACCTTCCGCGTCAATGGTCAACGCCTGAAGTTATATCTAGATCATGACCCGCCGACCATTGACGTTGCCCCCATTCTTCTGGTATGAGATGTGTCCTTTGACTCATATCATCTGCATCTCATACATGGTGATCACTTTTATCTTCCGCTGTACAGATCATCTGTCCATATCACTCTTTCATCGGTCGATCTATTTTCTTCTTTCCTCTTCTACCTTCTTCATCTATTAAAAAGGTGCCGCCCTTGTAGACAGTTTTCCATACTTAGGACGTACTTTGTCCTAAGTATAGGGGGGCGTGCACCCCGAGTATTTCCATTCTTTGATCCTCTCCATTGTCTCCTCTTCTTGTCTATACTTAGGGATATTTTACCCTAAGTATAGGGGGAGACAATCTGAGTACGATCTGTTCATTCCCACCCTTGCCCTCCCTGCTTTGTGTACAGTCTGCTATACTTAGGATTATCTGATCCTAAGTATAGGGGGGACGGTCAACTTCTCATTCGTTGATTCATTCATTATTCCTTTATTCTTTAGACTTGCCTATACTTAGTACGAGTTATGTCTTCTCTTTTCTCTCTGATCTATGAGGACATAGCTCAAGCTAAGTATAGGGGGGTCGTATACACTACGTATATACTTTAGCCATAACTCGTACTTTCGTATTTTCTTAATAATATGGCTAAAAATTCTTTAAAGTTCATTAAAAATTCTTAATAAAAAGATGTGGTTATTCCTCAAATCCTTTTTGTATTTACTGATTAATAAATCAGGTGAAAATGTTTTTTGCAAAATGTTTGAAAAATAGTTTGAAAATCTTTGTGAACATTTATTGAAAACTATTTTGAAAATATTTTGTTACATGTTTTCAACCTGTGTAAAATTGTGTGTTTTGTAAAACTTCTTTTCTTTGTGTGAAATAAAATGTTTGAAAAATGATTTGCAAATGGTTTGAAAAATGGTTGCAAAAATGTTTTGAAAAACCTATATATACTGTTTTGGAAAGCCTTTGCAAAATGATTTTCAAATGTGTGTACATATTTGTAAAATGTTTGTAAAAATTACTTTGGACTATAGTTTTCCAAAAATTGTGTGAAAAAGATTTTGTCAAATAAGTTTGAGGAATACTTACATCACACCAAAATCCACTATATAATATGTACTTATAAAATTGACCACTTGCCCTTGTAAATACTTAAAATCCACTTCTTGTATATATAAGAAGCACTCCCGTGTACATAGTTCTCACCTAGTTTTCGGCCAAAACCTTTTTGTTTCCAAAAATCCCAAAAACATTTGCAAAACTAAAATCCAAAAACATTTGAAAAATCTTTTTGAAAAATACAAAAAATTGCATCTGCATGTGCATCATCATCATCTTTTCAAAAATCCATAAAAAGTTCAAAATCTTCGAAAATTGCATCACAAAAATATTTTCTGCATAGCATTACATGGCATGAGCATTTTTCGGATTGAGTTTGATAGTTGAACAAGTCTAAGTAAAATCCGGAGATTGGAGCTTGATTGAACCTTAAAATCTACCTAATAACAGGAACCTTATAGGAACTGGGTTTAAGGTACTTCAGGTCTAGTTGACTTAATTCTTTGAGGATCACGGGACTTGGTTCAATGGATTCTTGACTGCCTAAGTAGAATATTTCGGAGCACACGCACGACTCTTGTTGATAATGACCTAACTTGGACACCTGCACCTTTCACAGAGCTCTCCACGGATGAGGTGGTGAGGAGGCAGTTTCCTTTGGCTTGGGGTGGCATATGAGGGTAGTACTTCTAGGCGGAACCTCTCTTCTTCTTCTAGTGAAGGAAGTGCACCTCAACTTGGTCTAGTGGTGATGAAGGCTAAAGACAGAAGCCGTGGGTTGCAATAAAGCTTCAAAAGAGGGATAGTCTACTGGCTCAAGAGGAAAATTTCTTGTATATATGCTGCACCATGTAGATATGTTGTACAGATGCAATTGAAAAAAAAAGAACTCCAAAAAAAGTGGTGGGTCGGATTGAAAATTTAATAACCCTACCGGAGTGTATATAGTCCAATAAAGCAAAAGCTTATGGTATCCATGTTACATCTCATGAAGCTTGCAGCGGGAGACTTGGCTACACTGGCTGAGCTTCCAAAAGTCTATACTTCTTCCCCCTCTTCTTGAGCCGGTTGCACTTGAACTTAGAAGGGAATACCCCGCTTCTCGAGGAAAGAGTTGCTAGACCGAGGCATTAGAGTTACCAGGTTGGGGGAGGTTGTTTCTTTGTTACTTCTGAGGTGGGGAGCTACATATCACTTACACTGTACGAGTCAGATTCATAGTCGTAAGAGTTTGCGTATGAGTTGAATTATTTCTGACCTGGCTATTGAGGAGACTTGGACAGAGTTTTGGCATTCTCAAGGACTGTTGGATTTCAAATTTGGTTCTCATTAAGGTTCCGACCGCACTAAAATTCCTAAGGTCCGACTTAAGCTCCAAACTTTGATTTTGTGAAGACAAGTTTAATAATCAAATTAAATCCAAGTTCTTCTTTTTCTTTTCTTTCTTTTCTTTTTTTTTGCACTTATTGCATAAGTGTTTGCTAGGGACTAGCAAAGGTAAAGTATAGGGGGGTGATGAATCCACATTTCATCATCTTTATTCTATCATTTTGGCACCAAAAACCCTAGCAAATGCCTGTAAATAGCATTAAAATCATCATCTTAGCACTTATGCATATGCATCTAAATAGTGTATAAAATGCTGTAATTAAAGCCAAAATTATAGAATAAATAAAGAAAAGAAAAAGAATAAAATATTGTAAATATTTTATGACCCGAAACCCCGAGACCTAGGCATCTTGATGAATAGGTCGACAAGGAATAAAGTAGGGGGAGATAAGGGCCAAATACCTATATTTATTAATTCATTCTTTATTCATTTTGGGACCTATTTTTGGTTCTACTTTTTATACACCAAATAAAGAAACTTTGTACATGAAAGTTGTAGATAATTTTATAAAGAAAAATACAAAATTTATTTCACAGAAAAATAATGTACAGATAAAAAGTTATGGTCTGAATAAAAATCCAGAATCCCAACTTCCCAGACCCGTATCTCATAATGAAAACTCCAAATGCAGCATACTCACCTTTAATTGTATATAGAAGAAAATAAGCTATTTAATGGCGGTGGTTTCGCATTTGGCGGAGCTACGGTTTGAAAGTTGACTTCTGGACCCTCATTGTACAGTGCACCGATTAAAATATTCAATTTATTATTTATTTATTATTTTTATAATTTTATATTTTTTATAATGTTGTAAATATACTTATAATAATTATGTACATTAAAAGTGGAATAAAAACCAAAATAAAAATAAAAATAAAATACTTGTATATAGAACACATAGATACAATACTCATATACATACCTATGTAATATACTCATATAATTTATTAAATATACAAAACAAATCAGAAAAATAAAATAAAAATATATTTGTGTATATAAAAGTATTTTATAATTTTAGAAAATCATAAATAAAAATAATAAAATTAAAAATACCTAAATAAAAATAAAATACTCAAATATATAGATAATATACCTATATAGGGGTATAAAAGCAACTTGTAAAAATATATTTCATAAAATAAATTAAAAATCATAATAAAATACTACTTAAAATAACGAATATTTTTTATTTTATAATCATAAATTAATATGGCCATTTACTATTTTTAAATTAATTAACAAAACGTTTTTCCAGGGTTTTTCCTGGTTGGTCCACGTGGACCAATCAGGAGGTCAGGACTGTTGACCAAGGCCAACAGTCTGACCTACCCCCTGTAGACCTGTCAGGCTTGGTTTTTTAAGATCTTTCTTGGCTTTTTCCCAGCCAAGTCTTGCACGATCTCGCGCCGCTTCCTTCTGCAAAAATCTTCCCTGTAGATCCACCTAGCCCGCCGACCTATCAGATCTTCCCAGATCGTCGTGGCTCGCCCGTGACTCCTCCTCGAAACTCGCCTCTCCACCATGTTTCAAAAACAACCCATTCCTTCCATTTTCAGTTTGAACCGCAAATCCATCCAAACGCCCCACCCTTGACCTTGCTAGGAGTCCCTGGAGGTGACAGCTCCGTGGAGTCTTCATCAGGGTGGTGGAGTATCCACGTTTGGGCGAGTTCCAAGACACCTCCGGCCAAGCCGTCGAGGTACCCCTCTCCCTCGCTCTAACTGAGCTTGAGGGCCATCTAATCACTTTAACTTTAGCTGCATTTCATTCCTGTTCATCTGAAGCTTCATTTCGATCCCTTTTATTCACCTCGTTAGCCATCGATTCGCTTAATCGATCGGTCGCCGGAGCAACTCCGGCCACCTTCAGTCTTCACGCACTCCGCCTCGTTACACCTTCATTCCACCTCGTTACGTGGTCGGGGCAATTTGCCCCCGACCATATCACATCTCTTGCAGGTATCTGGATCGATAGCGTCTCCTGGAGGGCGTTTTGCACCTCGCCTGAGACTCCTGGAGTCCCTCCTCGACTTCGACCTCACAGGAGAGCTCCGAGGGTCGACGGCGACTTTTGAAGCCACCGGACAGTAGAAGTCACCTGCAGGAAGCTTGCTGGGCCCTTTGGAGCGTCGCATTGCAGTGGAGAGAGGAGCTCGGGGCTGGGGAAGCTCACACCTCCGCGAGTTCTTCCCAGTTCGTCGAGCTTTGCTCGCCGCCGTTCGATTTTGGAGGCGCCCCAGTTCTAATCGGAGCCCTTGGATCTTGGAGCCCCACAGCTGTTAGATCGCGGGCCAGGAACTAATCCTGGCCGTTATAATCAAAGGGGCATCGGGCTTCGTCCGCACGACACGTGGCAAGTAAACTCCCATCAGCCGTCGGATCTCCCAGGCGCGTGGGTATTTTGCATATTCACCCCGCCCATTTTTGTAATTCATTAATTAATATTTAAACTTTCATCTGCTGCGTATATATTTTGTAATATTTATACGTAGCCCCCCCCGAACTTACTTGATTTGCATTTTAGTCCTCCGCCAGCTCACCTCACGTGGCCATCCACGTGAGGTGTGCATTTTGCACGGAGGCCCCTGTGGCTTTTTATGTTCACTTTTAGTCCTAAACTTTGTAATTGCAGTACATGTTATGTGTGTAAATTGCACGCTGGTCCCTGAGCTTTATTATATTTACGTTTATGCCCCTGCCAGGCCTTGAATGTGTACGTGCTTGCATGAATTAATTAGGGTATCATTTTAGATCCAAAAATTCTCAAATTTTGAACTTAAGCTCCTGTGCACTTATGCTTCCACGCTATCAATTTAGTTTTTGATTTTGTTCTATTTGCACATTTATTAAAAATCAAAAACTTGCTTTTTATGCACTGTCTAGCTTAGAAAATGCCAAAAAATAGTAAAACACCTCTAACAATTCCAAAAAAATTACCTAGTATCTATTTTATCCTACTTTAGTGTCAGTCCAAAAACCACTAAAAATCTCAAAAGAAAACCTTAAAAATTCGAAAAGACTCAAAAACTTCAAAAAAATTCTAAAAATCAAGGAAAACTCCAAAGAATACAAACTCAGCTCCTGTTTGTTGTATATTTCAGTAGCTTTATTTGAAAATTAGTGTGAAAAATTTTGAGTACTGGTTGCTATTTTTAAATCCCATTTTACTCACAGCCAGCACATATTTCACTGTTTTGCTTTGTTTTGCTATTTAAAAATATCAAAAACACCTTGAAAAATCCCCAAAAATCACAAAAATAGTAGAAAACCTCAAAAATACCAAAAAGATTGTACTTCTGAATTTTTGGATATTTTTGCACCTTTTTATAAATATTTCATCTTGTCTTTTATTACATTGCTTTTAAATTCCAATATTAAAAAAATATAAAATACAAAATAAAAAAAATCAGAAAGTTAAAAACCAAAATATAAAATTAAAAATTAAAAATTAAAAAAAAATATTTAAAAACCCACAAAAAAATCTTTGCTTGTTTGTTTAGTGTAGACATCACACATTCACACACACACATTTTTGTGAATTACCCTGCTTGCTCCCTGTGTTCGAACTCTCTACATACTTGTCACTATACACCATTTGTGCAGAGTTAAAAATAAATTTTAACTCCACATTAGTTCTAATTTATTGATCTTCAGTGTGGGTTAATTGTTGATTAAATTCAGATTTTGATTGGTCGACACTTCGACTGTGTTCCCGCCTTGTGTGGAACACAAGACCGTTCGATTTTTGAGTTTATCACCTATATTTTGAGATTTTTTCAAGCATTGTTGCTATTTTAAATAAATAGAAGTACACATAAATAAATGCTGACAAGGGAAGAAGTGTGAATAAAATTAATTGCGAGGGACTGTAAGAAAATTATCCAAAAAGTTACAACTTAATGTTCAAAATTCTCGACCAAATTACAATAACCCAAATCCACAAGGGTTTAAGTGCAAAATATCCACAGTTTGTCAGCTGAGTTGGTAGTGGACTCAGACGTAATCAGTTGGTATGGCATTGGACCAAAACGTAAATAAAATAAGTGTGGGGTTTCATTTTGTAAATATTACAAAATAACAAGAGCGGTCAAGGAAAGTTTATAAACTAATGATTAAATTACAAAATGGTCGAGTTTATAGTGCAAAACACCCTATCCTTGCGTGGGATCGGATGGTGATGCTCCTCCCACTTGTCACATGTCAGCTCATGGGTGCATGATGCCCCTTCACGTCAAATGATGGAGATTAAATCCCAGGCATGAGATCAGCAGTTGATGGCCTAGTTGATCCGACGTCATCTGTAGCAAACGAAGAACACAACAAGATTGGATGGTTCAGGGAGTATATGGAAAAACAACAAATGAATTTCGCTAGGTCAAGGCTCAATTAGCTCCTCTTTTCTCATTAGTCACTCCCAGGAGCTCAGTGAAGGTATAGGATTTTCTTGGGAGCCCTCCACACCATATGATATTTTTAAAAGAGGCCCACGTCCTCCAGGATGGTCCAGTAGAAACGCTCGACCTGGGGCCTATTTCCTGTTGCAGATGTGATGAATCCCACTTCATCACTCTTTATTCCTTGATTTTAGCTAGAAGCTTGAGCAAAATACCATGTAAATATGTGTAAATATCATAAATTGCCAAAACACATGCATCATGTAAATATGCATAATTAGCATGTTTTTGTATCAAAATAAAGGAATAAAGAAACACAAGAAAAATAGAGAAATATTTAGAATAAACATTGAGTGGCCTAATCCCAAGGGAGGGCTCAGCATGGGCCTGACCACAAAAGAACCCAAGTAGAGGGAGATAAGGTCAATCATGTGTGTACATAACCCCTTGTACATAAATAATTTTATTTTCATAAAAATAAAAGTAAATAAGTGTTTCTCATATTTTGTACATATTTGTAAAAATAAAACTAATATAAAAATGGGAAAAATAAAAGAAAAAGAAAAATGAATAAAATTCCCTCTCATCAGTTTACATAGATCATGTATATAAAATAAAATGCTTATTTATGTTCTCCTTGTAAATAATTAATAAATCCAATAAAAATATGATTATGTATTGTTGGACAAGTGAGCCCACGGCGAGCCATTATGCAATAAATGTTATTGCAAATATCATTCCCTGATCTGAAATAAAGAATAAATAATTTGCATAATAGGTCCCTCTGTACAATTAGGGTTATGTACCATGGTTGTCTTAATGATCATACCGTTGTTGATTCAATGATTGAATCATAAAGGCTGGTGCTTGGATGAATATCTAAAGAGTTAGATTGAGGACTCATCAAGCACCGTCAAATGATTGTTAAGATGTGATCTCCAGCCTGAGTAGGAGATGGCAATCCTTTCTCACATAGGCTGATAAATGACCGACCTCTTGATGCAGGTCCTCTGCATAGGAATAGAGATTCGGAGGTGTCAGATTAGTTAGGTCAAAGAGTTGACTTAACGAGATCGAGATAACCAAAGTCCTATGTTGAATGCTGTCACAGCATAGGCACGCATCCTCTGACCGGAGACAGATGTATTGCTATATGTCTGAGTATGTACATTTGGCAGACCAATAGGTTGATGACCTAACCAAGGTCTATACACCGGCGAGCTGGTGTGCATATAAGAGCATATGAGTAATACGATCTCTCAAAGGGATCATACAGGTTCACTACTGAACCGGAAGACATGAGCTCACTCATGAGATATTGGGAAGAATCAAATTCCGTGCACGGTCGTCTCGCTTTGGAAGCTTGACTGAATTTGTAGGTTTGATATATACTTTTGGAAAGTATATGATCAAGACCTAGGTATGATATATGCTTTTGGAAAGTATATGATCGATACCAAATCCCAATGATCAAATGAGAAACTTGGTGATCAAACCCTGAAGAAGACAGTGTAAAATAGATCTTGATCTTCGGGTTGACCATGGGTCTTCCAGTATGCAGGATGTACAGGTATTGGGAATACCTGAGGGTGATGTGATCATAAACGATTGTATATCCATGACGCTTCCATTCCGAGGGAGTGATGAAACAGGTCTGGATTTTAGTGACTCCTTCCATTAGAGAAGCAATCTGATCTTAGTCCAAGTGTTGGACATTGATCTGAATGAGATTCAGATTCAATGAGAAGATTGGATTTGCGGTCTTAATTTAATCAAGCATCTGTGGGAGGTTCGTACGATCTGGATTTGAGACGAGATCTCAACATCCAAGTCACTATACGTGGAACAATACAATCGCCCTGTCCTTATCTCCAAGTATCTGCGGAGAAAGCACATTATTCTTGAAGGGGTTCAAGAATAATTCATTTGATGAACTTCATATCCAAGCAAGAAAAACTTGATGATTAAATGAGATTTAATTATCAAGCATAATATGAATATGATTCATATTATTATCCAAGATAATTAAATGAGATTTAATTATCAAGGATTAGAGAATGTGGATAATACTATTATAAATGTGATTTATAATATGTATATATAAGAGAGAGAATTTATGTAAATAGCATTTGTTAATTAATAGTGTGAATTGGATTCACATTTGTTAATTAATTGGAAATGCAATTTACAAATTAGTTTGGGTTGTGAATATGATTCACATAATGTTCAATGGCATGATTGAAATATTCACAAATTAATTTGGAATTAATTTGGTGGATATTTTTGCAATAATTGAGAGATAAAATAATATAATAAAAGGAGAAATAAAGCCACCAAATTTAGAGGTGGCGTCACCCATGAAAGAGTCATGGGTGACGCCCCTTAATTTTAGGAGGCTATATTGACTCCATTTTATTATGATGATTAATCTCTCAACTAATTTATTTATGTTGAATTAAAAATGTGTTGATAATGTTGCAACATATATTTAATTTAATCATAAATAAATGTTGTTGGTTTTAACCAACAACAATCATAACCATTGATCTTACATAGACCAAGCCTAACCGTTGGATCTATGAGTCCATGGATTGAGATCCAATGGATCCTAAACTAATATAAATAGAGGGCTAGGGTAGCCTTCCATGGTACATCATTAAGAGTTGTACAAGGTGACAACTCTCTCTCTCTCTCTTCTTTCTCATTCTCGCCCTCTCTCTCTCTTTCTCTTCTCCAAAAGATGGCCGTCCATCTTGTGTTGAGAAAGGAGAGACTCTCGGTTTCTTCTTCGATGCTTGGATCTTCGTCAAAGGATTGTGGGAAGGACGCGACTCATCATCATGCCCGCAAGCGCATTCTCCGTGGGTCGGACTTGAGACAGGAGGATCTCTACTTTGGGATCTCACGATCGCAACCACGCTTCAATAGGTATTCCTTATACTTGTGGTTTGATGAAACGATCCGAGAAGTGTTCTCGTGATCATGTGGTTTCATCTTTAAAGTTAAAATTTTAATTTCCGCTGCATCTAGCATCTAGTACGACTAGTTGCTCCGATTGCATACGATGCGATCGACACGCTTCCGTGATGCGCTTAAGGATACTCAATATCCTTCAAGTGGTATCAGAGCCATAGGTCGAATAAGGTTTGGATATGATCCATAGACCTTAGACGATTTGGTTCTTGAAAGGGTTGCGAAATTTTACTGCATTTCAATTTTTTCGCACCTCTGTAAAATTGAATTTTTTCGGCTCTGTTTAAAATGTTTAAACACGAAATTTTCAATTGGATTTTGTTCCCCATTAAACAAGAAAACCATAGGACTTGAGTTTACTAAATTTGGACTTTATTTGCTCAAGATATGGCTTTTTGAATATGACTATATTCACTGTTGCGGGAACTGCGGATTTGAACGTAATTAATGAGATGATTACGGTTTTAATCCGCCTTGAAATGCGTGAATTATCACTTGGATTCTTTAATAAATCAAATAGGCAATCTTTGGAAACTGAGTTTGCATTTTTTGGATTTAAATTGATCAAGATAAGTTAATTTTAGTGATTGGGGTCACTGCTGGAAATTAACATTTTTTTGATCTTGAACCTTGTGATAAGTCATTCAATTATCATGATGAAAATTAATTGTTAATTTTCTGGAATAATTAGTGATAAATATTTGTGAAATATTTAAAGAAATAATTATTTCATTGAATGACACTTGCCTAAACCACAATGATGAGATATTAGATCTTTATCATTAGTTCATCAACAAACATTGCTTTCATGAAAACAATAGTTTATCCTACAATTGTTGTAGGACAACTTTTACATGAAAACCCTTTTGCTTGAATAGGATTGGGGATTTGTCTAGCAAATCTCCTTATAATCAAAAATGTTTTGATTTATATTATATGGTATAACTTCGGTTGAAAAATCGATGAACATCTCAAAGTACATGATGGTCTATCTGGTATTATCCTTTCCCGAGGCGGATGTGGTGCCTAGTCGGAGAGCATTGGGGTAGCGGGTTGCAACGTATGTGGTCCGTCCCACTCTCGTCGGTACTGGCCATGACAGCGAGTAGGGACTGTATAATACCGGAGACAAACAATGTGTATTTTTCTAATTATTAAAATTCGAATAATACGTACTTTGAGTATATACCTACTATTCAAGTAAAAGACATGTTTGTTGATTGATGTTTGGATTGATGATTAATTTAATGTGATTAAATTAATTATGTACAATAAACACTCTATTATGAATAGATGTGTATTTCCCTTGGAAGAGTTAATTATGTGAATATGATTCACGATAATTAATTACAATTTGAATATGAGGTGGAGGATCACATAAGTGACATCCATGGTCTCCCGTCAAGGCAAAGGATTTCGTCGCCAGTTGTGTATAGCAGACGCCTGTCCGAAGTGACAGATCCTGTACATGATTTAATTGGATCGGGTTCTTTGCTTCTCGAAAGAGTAAGGCCGTATACGTAGTGACCCCAATATCGGGTCCTCATATTATTGGGGCGATATTGGATTGCGTATAGCGAGTATTAAGCCTGTTGACGGTTGGTTCAATTAATGACGGGTCAACATCATCTTAGGGGTGGTGAGCCCGGGTGTTAAAGACCGAATTGGGAGATGCAAGTTGGACTTGCAAGGCGTAATGTGTTCCCGCTTCTTTTTATCCGAGTTGTAGGTTCTCATATTATTGGGATGCAACGAAGATAGGGAAAGAGATCCCAGATCTTGCTAGAGATATAATGGTAAGAATATCTCTTACATTGAAAGTGATTAAGGGAATGAACTTTCAGTGTTGACAAGGCAAGACAACTTTGATATAAAAATTCCTAAATCAAAGTAAAACATGTATATATAATATATATACCCTTATGCAAATTTCTTATTTCAGATAATCCTTCATTAAACCCACTCAATGTTATACTCAATAATAACCAGTAAAAATATCTTGGATTGAACTCATGATCCAGATATTGTACTTGCAATTGAACACATAATGTATGTGGTTGCAATGAGCAAGTTTCCTCAAGATAATGAGGAATGACAATTAAATAAGATAATAAGACATCACCTTAGGGTTTGTATGTCTCTATAATCTTGATCCTTCATCGAGTGTACTTCGGAAGTGACATGTCGATGGTGATCGTAATTGTCGAATAATCCTTATAAAATAAAAGAAGATATTTTGGCATACATATGTGCTCTAGACATTTAATCATGAATGACATGGTTCTCTGCATTATGCAGAATGGTGGCTCGAAAGAGATGATGTATTCAAAATGTTTGAATACCTACCTGATTCTAAGTCTCCAAGAGTTAAGATGAATGTAGATATGATGAGTGTCATCATTCTACTATCTATACTCAAGTCGTTCATGAAGCTTCATAATATTCATATTGTATGAATTTAATGAAGCATGTATAAATGTTGAAATACTCTTATATTGAAATCTTTTGAATTCAACATAAGAGATTCTTTGTCTTGAACAATGGTTGTTTATAGATGAAGAGAGCACAATGGAAGCATGGGTTGGACCCATATGAGAAGGAAAGTCAAAGAGTTGATCGTACTTCTGTGACTTCCATATGACATCCAAAGAGTTGGATGAATGTCAATACTGCAATAAGTTGATGTGTTGATAGTATGACTATCAAATCTGTCTAAAATCCTTAGTGAAGGACTCAGATAGAGCATCAAAATAATCTACATATAATCATTGACTTTGACTTACTTATTTCATAAGATAAAGTCTGATAATTGTATCCCAATCTTCTAGTGATATTTGCAGTTGGTTGCATATATATATTAGAAGATTAGAAATTTGATCTTAAGGTTTAGTAGTCATCTACATGGATATTACTGTAATTGTTGCAGCAATCTCTATTGGATAGATAGACTTCATATTCTCAGTGGGAGAGCCCTTAGTCTTAGAGAATGTCTCTATGACCTAGATATTAGAATACCATCATTGTTTGTTTCTAAATGTTGGAAATAAACTTGAATTCTGAGATAGAACTATCATAAAGAGTTATGATGGAAATATTTCAGATAGTAATCTAACATCTAGTGGACTCCATAAAACTAGAAAATTAATGAATGGTTCATTAAGATTTCTAATACTGAAAATCAAACCTTATAAGATCAATAGGAGGATGAAGATCATTTGACAATGATCTGGCATCAAGTCTTGGACATATGTCTGTTGATTTGATCAATAGACTAGTAAGATATGAAACTTTAGAATGTCTAAAATTTCAAATCTTACATACTTGTGAATATTCAAAGTAAAATGTCCAATACACCCTTCTTTGGGAATGGTGTTAGATGTCGAGGTATTCAAGATCTCATACATATTGATGTATGTAGATCATCTATATCATAGTAAACATTATGGATATGTAATATCTATTGATGATTACGTATGATATGAGATTTCTTCTCTTCACCTGAGAAACCTTTGAAATGTTCAAAGATTTCACAATTTTGGTTTAGAACCAAAATTTGAAGAAAGATGAAATGAATTTGATCTAACTTAGGTAGCTTGTACCTATTAGATAAAATTCAAAGAATACCTTATGGAGATATGAATATCATTTCTATCTCACTCCTCCTGATAAACCTGAACTCAATAGAGTTATAGGGAGATACAATTGGATCATGTGTGACATGATTTGATCAATGATGAATTTTAGCATAATTATCCTCTTAGTTTCCTGGTATATATGTGTAGTAGAGACTACAATATATATCCTTAATAAGGTTCCATGGATGTAAGCTGGAATCTAGCACTTGAGAGTGCTACTTCATTATAAAGTATGGTATTGGATACCTACTTTATGACCTTGAGATTCTTAAAAGATCTCATCTCTGAGAATGTGATTCTTGGAGGATTGAGACTCTTGAGAATCAAGATGAAAATGAAGTAAAGGAACTCATTTAATCTTGAGAAGATAATGAGGCTCCTGAAATCGGAAACTAAAAGGACAATTAAAGATGAAACATTAATACCTCTTCAAATGAGTTTGAGGATGTATCAGCCAAGTCTGACAATGATCGCACTTCATGTGATGAAGCTCCTAAGGATCATGACATGGAATGACGGATATTAGCAATAAAGTCTAAAGTAGACTTCATATACAAGTGTTGTATATGGACCCTCGAGGATCCACCTATAAGGGTTAGACCCATTAAGGTGTAAATGGATCTTCAAGAGAAGAGGAACCTGATGAGAAGGTAGAGACCTTTAAAGCTCGGTTCGTAGCCACAAGCTACACACCGGAAGAGAAGACATTGCTTGCAATGAGACTTGCTCTTCGGTAACCACGCTTAAACTCATCAGAATATTGCTAACCTTAGCTACACAACTTGACAATTGCATCTTCAGGATGTAATTCAAGATTGCATTCCTCTAAGAATACCTCTCGGAGGATATTCACATGAAGTAACCCCAGGGCTTCATGGTTGAGGAAAGCAATGTGTGAAAGCTAATGAAATCCATCTATGGACTCAAATAAGCTTCTTGTAGTTGGAACATCAGATTTGATGAAATCATAAGTGTTATGATTTTAGATATAATCTTGATGTACCATGTGAAGCTTAGTGGGAGTTCCATTGTGTTCATCGTGCTAAATGTAGATAATATCCTAATCATTTGGAATGATATAAGGATGATGATAATAAGTGTTTTATAGACTGGCTATTCCATACCTTGAGATATGATCTCAAGAATACCTCTTAGATCTTAGTTCTGAAGTTGTTCAGAAGCAAAGAAAAGAAGGTATTGGGACTGTCACATTAGTAGTACACCTTGGATATGTTCAATTTTTGGAAATTCCAAGAAAGGCTTTCTTGCCTTAAGATTTGGTACTGACCTATCTAAAGGGATAGCACCTCAAAGAGTTGAGGAAGTGAATGCTAGAACTGCTTGCACCTGTGCATCACTTACGAGAAGCTAAATGTATACTAAATGTGTATAAAAGCCAGATATCTGCCATGCAGTGGGAGTAGTAAACTGTTACTAATCCTATTATGGAGATAAAACACTTGATTGCAGAAATAACAATATCTTCAAAGATGACAAGGCTTTAGAGATGGTGATCTCTATGTCTTATTTTCAAGAAGTTAAGACTTTATAGATAGAGATCTAAAAGGTCTTAACTGTGGATACCTTGAAAGATGGTGATCTCCCGGAATAAGGGTATTCTGATAAGGATTATGGAAATACTGGTTATAATAGTTATTGAGCAATAGTGTCAAGGACACTATAATTGCTTTGTCAAGATTGAGTATAGGTTGCATTAGATGCAACATTCGCATTGGATGCGAGCACTGTTACCTAGGGATATGCAAGTGCCGTAAAAGGACTTGGCATAGTCTTTTGGGAACAGAGTGACTGATCAGCTTACCTAGCTATTTTTCTAAATAGCATATGATTGTCACATGAGTGTGGATTAAATGATTAGCCCGTTAATGGTTCTTTGGGCTAGTGGGAGATTGTTGGACATGTGAGCCCACGGCGAGCCATTATGCAATAAATGTTATTGCAAATATCATTCCCTGATCTGAAATAAAGAATAAATAATTTGCATAATAGGTCCCTCTGTACAATTAGGGTTATGTACCATGGTTGTCTTAATGATCATACCGCTGTTGATTCAATGATTGAATCATAAAGGTTGGTGCTTGGATGAATATCTAAAGAGTTAGATTGAGGACTCATCAAGCACCGTCAAATGATTGTTAAGATGTGATCTCCAGCCTGAGTAGGAGATGGCAATCCTTTCTCACATAGGCTGATATCTGACCGACCTCTTGATGCAGGTCCTCTGCATAGGAATAGAGATTCGGAGGTGTCAGATTAGTTAGGTCAAAGAGTTGACTTAACGAGATCGAGATAACCAAAGTCCTATGTTGAATGCTGTCACAGCATAGGCACGCATCCTCTGACCGGAGACAGATGTATTGCTATATGTCTGAGTATGTACATTTGGCAGACCAATAGGTTGATGACCTAACCAAGGTCTATACACCGGCGAGCTAGTGTGCATATAAGGGCATATGAGTAATACGATCTCTCAAAGGGATCATACAGGTTCACTACTGAACCGGAAGACATGAGCTCACTCATGAGATATTGGGAAGAATCAAATTCCGTGCACGGTCGTCTCGCTTTGGAAGCTTGACTGAATTTGTAGGTTTGATATATACTTTTGGAAAGTATATGATCAAGACCTAGGTATGATATATGCTTTTGGAAAGTATATGATCGATACCAAATCCCAATGATCAAATGAGAAACTTGGTGATCAAACCCTGAAGAAGACAGTGTAAAATAGATCTTGATCTTCGGGTTGACCATGGGTCTTCCAGTATGCAGGATGTACAGGTATTGGGAATACCTGAGGGTGATGTGATCATAAACGATTGTATATCCATGACGCTTCCATTCCGAGGGAGTGATGAAACAGGTCTGGATTTTAGTGACTCCTTCCATTAGAGAAGCAATCTGATCTTAGTCCAAGTGTTGGACATTGATCTGAATGAGATTCAGATTCAATGAGAAGATTGGATTTGCGGTCTTGATTTAATCAAGCATCTGTGGGAGGTTCGTACGATCTGGATTTGAGACGAGATCTCAACATCCAAGTCACTATACGTGGAACAATACAATCGCCCTGTCCTTATCTCCAAGTATCTGCGGAGAAAGCACATTATTCTTGAAGGGGTTCAAGAATAATTTATTTGATGAACTTCATATCCAAGCAAGAAAAACTTGATGATTAAATGAGATTTAATTATCAAGCATAATATGAATATGATTCATATTATTATCCAAGATAATTAAATGAGATTTAATTATCAAGGATTAGAGAATGTGGATAAACTATTATAAATGTGATTTATAATATGTATATATAAGAGAGAGAATTTATGTAATAGCATTTGTTAATTAATAGTGTGAATTGGATTCACATTTGTTAATTAATTGGAAATGCAATTTACAAATTAGTTTGGGTTGTGAATATGATTCACATAATGTTCAATGGCATGATTGAAATATTCACAAATTAATTTGGAATTAATTTGGTGGATATTTTTGCAATAATTGAGAGATAAAATAATATAATAAAAGGAGAAATAAAGCCACCAAATTTAGAGGTGGCGTCACCCATGAAAGAGTCATGGGTGACGCCCCTTAATTTTAGGAGGCTATATTGACTCCATTTTATTATGATGATTAATCTCTCAACTAATTTATTTATGTTGAATTAAAAATGTGGTGATAATGTTGCAACATATATTTAATTTAATCATAAATAAATGTTGTTGGTTTTAACCAACAACAATCATATTTATTGATCTTACATAGACCAAGCCTAACCGTTGGATCTATGAGTCCATGGATTGAGATCTAATGGATCCTAAACTAATATAAATAGAGGGCTAGGGTAGCCTTCCATGGTACATCATTAAGAGTTGTACAAGGTGACAACTCTCTCTCTCTCTCTCTCTTTCTCATTCTCGCCCTCTCTCTCTCTTTCTCTTCTCCAAAAGATGGCCTTCCATCTTGTGTTGAGAAAGGAGAGACTCTCGGTTTCTTCTTCGATGCTTGGATCTTCGTCAAAGGATTGTGGGAAGGACGCGACTCATCATCGTGCCCGCAAGCGCATTCTCCCGTGGGTCGGACTTGAGACAGGAGGATCTCTACTTTGGGATCTCACGATCGCAACCACGCTTCAATAGGTATTCCTTATACTTGTGGTTTGATGAAACGATCCGAGAAGTGTTCTCGTGATCATGTGGTTTTCATCTTTAAAGTTAAAATTTTAATTTCCGCTGCATCTAGCATCTAGTACGACTAGTTGCTCCGATTGCATACGATGCGATCGACACGCTTCCGTGATGCGCTTAAGGATACTCAATATCCTTCATGTATTCCATATTTTATGGTGTAAATAAATAAAATAAAAATCAGAAAAATAAAAACAAAAATAATACAAAGCATTTTCCACCTTGTATATATAACATATACATATGTATATAAACCTATTTATTTAACCCATGTAAATAAATTCATAAAAATAAAATAAAAAATACCCTTTTATTCCAAATTTATGTTGTAAATAAATAAAAAATAAAATACATATAAAAATAATTATATATGTATATATACCTATATATAATAAATGTATATATACCTATATGGAATAATTATACAAAAATAAACAAATAAAAATAAAAATAAAAAATACATATGTATATATACCTATACATAATAATGATATAATATAAATATGTTATTTATTTTTCAAAAAAATAAATAAAAATCACTAAAAATAATTTGAAAAATAATATATATTTTTCATGTTTAAACTTTTTCGAAATAAAGTCATTTATTAATTTTAATTGAATTTCCCAATAATTAACAAATGGAATTATTCTGTTGATACACGGGGAATTGTTGACCCCCGGTCAACTCTCCTCCCAGGACCACCCAGGTCGGATCTTTGCCCCCGACCCGATTTCTCAAAATTTTCGTGGCTTGATCCGATCACCATTTCCTGAAACCCCGGGTCCTGATTACACCTGATCCATCCGAGACCCTCGCCCGGGGTTGATTTTTGGATCCGTGCTTCACTGAACCCTGCCCGACTCCTTCTTGCCGGACCCTACCTAGTATATAGTCTCACCTCCAACCGCAATTTCAATCCATCTTTGGCTCCGTACCTGAGGAGAGTGTTGCAGTGAGGAGGGAGCGGCCCCAGCCACTGATCTGGCGAGCTTCATCGTCGTGCGCCGCCACGAGGTGCGCCCAGCCTCGGGACCTGATGAACCCTTGAGTCAAAGACCCCAGGAGCTCAGCCAGCTTCAGCCTAGTCGACTTCATCCATCAGGTAGCCCCGATTCGCCTTAGGTTCGCCTAATTTCCATTTATGCCCAATTTGCACCGCCGGCATTCGCCGGCCTATTCACTCCGATCCATTCATCCCTTCGATCATCCGACCTCCGATTCATACTCACGAGACTTCTCCCCACATTCTCTGCACCGTCGATCACCTTGGTTCGCCCAGGAACCAAGGCTCGAGTCTCCTCCGTTGCCGCTTCGCCGGGAGACCGCACTCCGCCCCCTTCCAATCATCCATTCCACCCCTCATCGGGTCGAGGCACTTTACCCTCGACCCAGCATTCTTTCTATGTTGTTTTGCAAGTCAAAGAGACCCATCTGAGGGTCCAATGGTTCGAGCACAGGAGCTTTGCTCCTCCTTCGTCGCCGGAGCTCCCTGGAGCTTCTCGGCCTCATCGGAGGAGCCCATCAGCTATGGAAGAGTCCGAGCTTCATTTCGTTGATATCAGCAATGTCCGAGGACCCCACCACCGTGCGTATCGAGCTGGCAAAGTTTGCCGGCGAGCTGTTCCTGGAGGAGGTCCAGCTACCGTCCGATCAGCCCCTCCGCTCCAGTTCTGATCATCGCCGTCCATCCGTGGAGCTTCAGCCACCGTTCGATTCACCTGGGGCTTGATCCGGACCGTTCATCCAGCGAAGAGGCGCCTTCTGTTCTCAGCCATCGGATCTCCATGTGGCGCTTCCTCGACCGTCGATCATTAATAAATGGGGTAATTTGCACTTAGGCCCCTCCTCTTTTAGCATTTACTATTTAGTCTTGTAAATATTTTAGCACATTGTTTTTAATTAGGATAAATTGCATTGTGGACCTCTATGTTTCTTTTATTTGCAATTTATTCCTTGTCTATGTGGGCCACGTGCATCGACACGTGAGGTTTTGGCACATTTGCACTTTTAGTCCTGTATTTCCTTTGTGTTATTGATTGAATCTTTTTAAATCAGAATTACATTTATGCCCCTCTGTGTCTGATTCACGTGCTACGCGCGTGCTTTTTTGGACTTTTTTCATAAGGGCCCCTTGACTTTGCGTTTTTGTTACTGTTTGGCCCCTAGAAGTATGTTTTCTTGCATTTAGGTCCCTATGAGTTGTGTGCCTTGTTTTAATTGAATAAAATATCAAATTAAATCCAAATTAGGTGAAATTTGGACATGTGGCTCCTGCTACTATGTAAAAATTTCCCTAAATTTTTGGGACATTTTTTAGGCTTTTTACTATTTTTTAAAATCAAAAACACATATTTTTCTTACTATTTGAAAAAGAAAATAAATTAAAAATATAAAAACTCCCTTAAAAATTATAAAAAAATTAGGGATAGTTAGTTTTAGCTATTTTAGCTTCTGTCAAATTTTTGTGCTATTTGGATTTATAAAACCCTTAAAATTGAAAACCCTAAAAATCTTATAAAAATTCTAAAGAAATCTATAAAATCAAAAAAAAGTACAAACTCTTCTTCTTTAGTTTAGTTTTTGTCTATATTTTTTATAAAAATTACCTCCACACATTTATAGATCAATTTTTTATTTTTAATTGATCTTTCAAGTCTGGCTGCACAGTAACCCATCTTTTTCCCTTTTCTCGATTTTTAGAAAATTAAATATAAACTGAAAAATTCTGAAAAATTCAACAAAAACACTTCAAAATATTAAAAATATAAAAATAATTTTATTGGAATTTTCTGTGTATTTTTGGGTGTTTAAATAATTGTTGTGGTTGCTTGTTTCTTACATTTTCTTATAAAATTGAAAACATAAAAAAATTAAAAATAATTAAAATCTACCAAAAATATTTTCTCCCTTATTTTTCGATTCTGACTATTTCGTAGGCCATCTCGGCCATCCCGTGCTCCTTGAGTTCGACCCTGGTCGCTATACCAGGTTAATAAAAATAGCGAGGACCGTTGTTTGATCTGATTGTTTTATTCCCTATTTGGTGGTTGCTTATATTTTTCTTGATTGACCTCAATATTCAAGTGATTGAGGTCGCAACGACCTGAGTTATTTATCTTCCTTAGCCGCTCGTTGATTTTTCGGGTCGTCAAGATGCTCCTCAACGGAGCCCTCCAGACCCTGCAAAGATGTGCAAAGGCACAACGAGACGAAGGCGAAGGAATCTTGGCAATTATTAGTATGATTCAAGGTGGAATGGGGTATGTGTGGCAAGGTGAAATGGGTTTGTTGGAGCTAGCCTCCGGTGAACTACAAAGGTGATTAATTAACGCTAATCATGCGGTAAAAAGCTAAACTAATTGCAGAAATGGAAAGCTAATCCTAAAATCAATCTAAAAAGTGTATGAAATGGATCTCAACTGGCTGGCAACCAGGAAGTATGATCTGGACACTGGAGAGCGGCGGAAGTGGCTGGAACTGGCCTAAGGTTGCTCCTTCGATCAACCTAATGGCATGGAGAGGATGACGTCACTATCCTCCAACCACAAAGCGCATCAGGAGGAGAAGAAAACGGTCAAATAGTATTCAAAAAATGGAAGAGGATCTCGGATGGTGTTTTGTACAGGAAGATGAAGGGGGTCCCAAGAATGATGGAGAATTAGCAAATCAGTGGTCCTCGTTCCAAAAAAATCACGCCCATGTGATAGGTCGAGGATCAAGGCAGGGAGTCAATAAAGAAACTAACTCAAATCGATGAATGTACAAATAGAGAAATAATAAGAGAACATGGGTCTATGCGGGGTTATGATAGGATCTACGACCTGGGGTCAGAGTTGACCCGAGGTCAACGGATGGCGTGGCCTGATTGGGCCACATCATCCGCAAAAAGACAAGGTCTGGTTAAATAATCAAAAATAAAATAAAATAGTAAATGGATTTATTATTTTTAGGTTATAAAATAAAGTATCTATTATTTTATGTAGAATTTTATTATTATTTTTGTTATTTTTTAGAGGTATTTAATTACAAAATACTTTTTAGGGTTTCTTTTATAAGTATATTTACTTATATATTAAATGTTTTATTTTAAATTTCTATTTTATCTTTTATTAATTTATTTTCTTATTTTATATATTTACAACTTATTTTTATATACTTAAATATTTTTTATTATATTTCTATGAAGTAATATGTACACCTAATTAAATAGGTATACTTATTATCTAGGTATAGTTATTGTACATTCATCTATGCATTTTACGTACATATTTTATTTTAATATTTTATTTAGGGTTTTATTTTAGTTTTAATATGTACATATATTATACATAGTATTCACAAAATTATAAAAAAATATAAAATTGTGAAAATAATAAAGAATAAATAAAATGAATATTTTAATCATGTATATCGTACAATATGGGTCTAAAACCTAACTTTCACAACTAAACTCCCAAAAATATGAAACTACCTTCATTAAATAGCTTATTAAAAGTTATATACAATCAAAGATGATTTTATACATTTTGAGTTTTTATTTGAGAGATATGGGTTTAGGAAGTTGAGATTTTGGAATCTTATTTAGAGCATAACTTTTACACTGTATATTATTTTTGTATGAAATCAATTTTGTATTTTTCTATATATTATTATCTATAAATTTAATGTAAAAAGTTTCTGAATTTGAGGTATAAATAATAAATATTAAAATAGGTCCCAAAAATGCATTATTGATAAATTGATAATAGGGATTTTTTGTATTAATGTCCCTTATCTCCCCTTCCTTTATTCCTTATCGACCAAGTCATCAAGATGCCTAGGTCTCAGAGTTAGGTTCATAAAATACCTTTGGTATTTTTTCTTTTCTTTTCTTTATTATATAATTTTGGCATTAAAAATAGTATTTTATAAAAGTATTTATATAACAAAGAAAGAATACTAATTTGTACAGATTAAGGGTACTTACACGTATTAGCTTGGGGTTTAAGGCCAAAATGATAGAATAAAGGTGATGAAATGGAGATTCATCATGCATGTGAGGTGGTCGGTGGAAAATGGAGAAGTTGGCCTCTGCTCGCAATTGCATCTCTTTGACTCAACTGCTTGAGGAAGAAGATGCACATCAACCATATGATCTGATGATCAGACGACCAAGAATCAACTGCAAGCGAGTAGTTATGATACACTTGATCAGATGATCAAGTGAGTAGGAAATGAGCAGGTTGAGGTGATCTTGGGATGACTGATCATGATTAGACGACCCAAAAGAGGGACGACTACTCAAATGGGGGCGAGTGAGGTGTCCGGTGATGATTGTGTCATGTGACCCAATTAGAAAAATAGAAAACCCAAAATATAAAATAAATTAAAAACTATTTAGAACAAAATTAGGAAAAATATTCAACATGAAGGTTGTATATTTTTTCAAGATCTATAATTTTTATGTAGAACTTGAAATCAAAATAAGTCATATAAATATTATATTATTTTTGTAAGTATTTTTAGAAAATTAAAAATACTCACTTTATTTTATTTTCTTATTTTTGTATTTTTATTTATGAATAATATACAACATATTATATACAACACAAAACTACTTTTTATTTGATTTATAATATTAAAGAAACACATAAAATAATGGCACAATAATAGTAATATTTATATACAATAATTAAGGTAAGTTATTTACACAAGATCTTTTGTTAAATTAGATTAATTTATTAATGAAATATTTAATATAGATGGATAATAAATTCAAATAAATATGATAAATATGGTAATTATCACCCCCTATACTTAAACTTTGCTCACCCTTGAGCAAATAAAGAATGAATAAATAGTTGAAACCCTGATTATGCATGTGAAATACAAGACTTGACATTTATGCCATGAGTTTTAAATGTGACTCTCAACCTCTAAATTTGAACTAAGTCTTAGTCAAAAGAAACTCAACTTCCCAAACTTGTAGACTCTTTGTATATACATACATACATACATCTATATATACATAAGAGGTATGACTTTAAGTGTAGACTACATATACATGTGTAGAGTCAAGGCTTTGCCTGAGGTTCCAATCTGAAAAATCTTACTTAGGATCCAATCATCAACACTAGAGAATAAATCTAGTCTTGCTTCAATCCACCATCTCTTTAGGTGTCAGACTTAAAAGTGTCGATGAAAAAGTCCGATTATGGGGGATTTAGGTTTGTGTCATTAATTTTATTCTCACATGGGAATAAGGAATATCTCGAATGCCTTATTACATGCATATAGATTTTTAGTATTGATTAGTGTGTCCATCAAGAGAATGTTGAGTCTTTTGTATTGTTTTTTCTGAGAATGCACTGGGGTATGTCTCTTTTGAGCATCTATTATACCTTCTACACCTAGACTTGTATCACTCTATGATGTAGATCCCTTTTTATGGTACTAGCTCGACTCATACAGACTAAGATTGGTCCAAGTTGACACTTAAAATGTTGGGAACACTCGCTACTGGTGTAAGCTCTTTTGGATGTATTTTTAAAATGTAAGATCTTTTTTTCACTATTTTTCTTTTTCTTTTCTTTTTGGCTAGCTCCCTACTTTTACCAAAGTTGGCATACACTAATCAAAAATTTTATGATTTTACTTATGCTAGCACTTAGGTTTACATCAAGATAGTAAAAGAACCATGTTCTCCTACTGGCTAAGGTGTTGAAACTCAGGTTTCATGCAGCCTTTATTAATTTTATCACATCCTCAAGCATCATAAAATTAGGTCCAAACTCAAACCTCTCATCCTAGTTCCTCATACGAAACCTCAACTCATCACATTGTTTATATAATCGCGCATGTGAAATGCAAGGCATATTCTTTTAAGGTAGAGATTAACACATAATATAACATGTATATTTTAAAATTAGGAAGTTCATGTAACTAAGTCATAGACCCTAATGACCAAGAATGGTCAAACTCTAAGTCAAGTGTCACTCTAAATCAAGTATTATAAACTACAGAAGTCTTGTGTGAAAGTGAAAGTATCAAAGAAAAAACCAATTATTAGTTAATATTTTTGTTTGAATTTTATCTCTCTTGTATGTATGTATGTGATTATTTATTTTTTCAAAGAAATTGTAAGTATATATATATATAACAAGGTATTAAAACAATTTGTACCCTTTCCAAAATAATTTGTAAAACATTTGTACAAACCATGTCATATATATATATGTATATATATATAAATTTTCCAAACATATTACAAATAATTTTTACAAATAGTTTCAGATCCTCATACTCATAGCCCATAATAAGATAGATGAAAGTACAAGATATGAATAATATATATATGCAATATATATGCATATGTAAAGCCTTGAACTTGGTATATCTCGAATCCTATATAATAAGATCTGGCTCGTCAAGAGAAAACCAACGAAATTTGTTTCGTGTGAATCGGACTTCGTTTCGAATTGTTATGATTTTCCGAAGAAAGAGAAGTCATTAATCCATAATGACTGTCATTAATACTAATTAAACATGATTAAAGAAATTAATGACGATTGAAAACCGCTAATGATCATTAGTAAACACTAATCAATAGTTAACAAAAGATAAGCGTAAGCCGCGAAAGTTAAATCGCGATTAGTGAAAGTTAATCACGATTAGTGTTAATTAAGCATCATTAGCGAATCTAGAATCCTCTAGAATGTTCTAACTTAGGCTCCAAGTTTGGGATAAGTTTTGGCTAAAACCATGGGCCAAAACCATGGGCCGCTAAACCATGGTTAAGGTCTAAACCATGGTTTTCTAACCATGGTTAGTGGTTTTTTGGGGCCTATAAATAGACCCCCCCTACCCATTCATTCTCTACAACTTCCACTACCACCACCACCCCAAGGGCTAGGGTCGAGAGGTTGGGAGGAGGAGTGGGAGGCGAGGGAGGAGCTGGCGAAGCGCTGTCGGGAGAACGAGGAGGAGAAAGGTATGATCCTCTCTTAGTTGCTTCGTAAGCTAGGCTTTCAATTCATACTCTTGTTCTTCCAAGTTTTGTTTTTGATTCATATTTCTTTCCGATTCATTTTCCTGTTGTGGTTCGAGGAGAAATCTGTGTAACACCCTACTTAGGTGCGGGCGGCTATGCACGTCAGTGACCCTGTGATTCGTCAAACGTTCACTCATCTAAGACGCGTGGTGTCTACCTATTCTCCATCGTTTATGTTTCTATTCTTTGTATTATGCTTTTATAGTTATTTTGATGGAGAAATCTGTGTAATACCCTACTTAGGTGCGGGCGGCTATGCACGTCAGTGACCCTGTGATTCGTCACACGTTCACTCACCTAAGATGTGTGGTGTCTACCGGTTCTTCATCTCTTGTTGTTGAGTATATTCTTTTAGTTTCGTTGTTATTTTCCTCTCGATTGATTTTATAGAGGAAACTCTTTTCGTTTTTATTTTGAAATATTTCTCGATATAAGGGAAAACTCTCCTGAAATTTTCTGAGAAATATGTCCCGATATAAGGGGAAACTCTACCGAAATTTTCCGTGAAATATGTCCCGATATAAGGGGAAACTCTGCCAAAATTTTAAGAGAAAATATGTTCTTGACGTTCTTCGTGTTCTTCACGTTCCTCGCGTTTTTCGTTCGTTCTTCGCATTCTTACCATGTTCTTAGCGTTTTTGATATGAAAAATGAAATTCGATCTTTTCAGGAGCCTTAAAATAGCCTTTCTAAAAACGAAACTCGATAAAGCCTTGCATACAAGAAAGAGAGCTCGATTAGGTAACGAAATCCTTCCTTTTTCTGTTGGGTTTTCATACGAAATTATTGAAATTCTTGATTTTGTGTTCTTTGCTACGAAGAACCCTAATTTTGGTTATTTTTGAAAAAGTCTGAAGAATTGCTTTGTGATTCCGACTAAAATAAGATATACGCATCAAATTGATGCGTTGGCTCTGAAAGTTAGGGTTTGGGAGTTAAAATAGGCATAAATAGGAGTATACATATGGTTATGAATAATATATGTGTGAGTTGATACTAAGTATTACGGTTTATGCAAATCAAAGACTTAACGAAAGAATTACATCATGTGAATTTGTGTGATTTGAGATGGATCCTGAAAAGGATCATGTGTCACGTTAAGGATGACTGGGAGTAGAACTGCAGGTCGGGCATGCAACCTGTAGGTTTGTCGGAAGAAACCCGTATTGGCGTTTCCCTACCTAGGTGGTACACGGTTGCCCTGTTATGATAAGTGCGCACGAAATGAATATTTTGCAACATGTGGTACCAGGAGCTAATATATTTGGGTTGGAACGACGGAAGATGTGGTCGTGCCATGTGGAGGCACGGGTGGTTCAATAGCGGCTGGGTCACGATAACATGTATTTAAAGCCGCTAGGTTATATGATTAAATATTAGCCTGAGGTTTTAAGCAACCGAGTCCTCGAGGACGATGTGCTCTTTTGTTTTTCCAGGCTAAGGGTTGAGACCCTGTTTAATAAATGAAAAGGAAATTGTCAGGGTAGTAATAGAGGATTGGTTGAGGCGACGTGCGGCAGCATAAGCTTAACAAGATCAACACAATCTCCAATCCTGAAGCATCCACAGCTTCGGAGTCCAAGAATGGTGGGGTTCCCCTGGACTAATCCCTGATGTGGAATAGAAAGGAATAGGACTTAAATAATGAAAAAGGAATGAAATTTTTGTGATATCAATGAATTTTGAAAAATTACACAATTTGTTTGCTTTTCTCTTCTTTGTTACTTAGCACTCGCTAATTTTTATCCTATGATTTATGGAAAACCCAACAGGTATCGGTGAGCCATCGTAAAGACTCTAAAAAAATCATCCAGCTTACATACTAGACATCCAGCCAGCTACAGTAGCTTTACTTTCTTTAAGGTAGTTAGTAATCTTTTGTATATTTCCCTTTCAAGCTGATGTACATGTAAATGGTTATAGTGGAACAGTGTATCATTTGAACTTTATTTTGTGAATGGAAAAGTGTTGAAATACTTTCTTCTGAGTATTTTTATTTGCAGTCTATTTCTGAATGTTAGTTGTGATTGCTGAAAAATTATTGCTGAGTAACCAGATCCGGATATGGGAGGATCCGACGGCCCGGGAAACGGGGTCGTTATAGATTGGTATCAGAGCCTGGTTACTCCAGTAACTTATTAAGTAATTAATAACTATGAGCGGTATTCAGAAACTAAGGTTGTATTAAGATCCTTTGATCTTAATAAATGACTGCAGTACCATTCACAAGTCATTGTCCCTTATGTACATCATACTAAGACATATAGGATCTGACCTTTGACATTGACTCATCCCAGGATCATGGCAGATCAAGACATGTCTAGACAATTAGCGGCTACGTTGGCAATGCTCCAAGACATGGGGCAAAGGCAACAAGCATTGGAGGAGAGGCTCAATGCACAGGCTGAGAGACCCGAGGCATCTAAGCCTGCGGATGCTAGGATTGAAGGTTCTGTCCATCTTTCTGAGGAAGAATCTAGTTACCATCCTTCAACTGAGTCTGCTCCTACCCCGGTTGAAGGAGCAATGGAGAAGGCCCTTCTTAGACACCAAACATTACTAGATAATTACCGAAAGGGAAAAATTCCTCAATTCAAAGGTGTAGAGACACCTGCCGAGGCTGAATTATGGCTTGATGACGTCAGTAGGATGCTGAGAATAATACACGCACCAACAGATACTTGGGTGCACTTTGCTGATTACTCCTTAGCAGACTATGCAAGACGATGGTGGAGAGCCATTTCCAAGAAATTAGCAGATCCTGTTCCATGGGATATCTTTGAAGAGAGGTTCTGAGCTCATTTCTGTCCCTCTCATTGGGAAGAGTTAAAGAGGAGAGAGTTGGCTTCTCTGAATCAGGGTTCTAAGACCGTAAGAGATTATCATATCCACTTTACTGAGCTACTACGGTACTCACCAGCTCTAGAAGCTTCACCACAAGAGTGTCTTACCAAATTTGTTAGCGGTCTTCAGGGAGATCTACGAGAAAAGCTTGCTGGTTTTAGAGCCACAACCGTAGATGAAGCAATGGACATCGCCTCTCGTATTGAGATGGAGAGGGATGAAAACCGCCAAAGAAGAAGTTTCCACTTTAATGGTGGACCATCCAAAAGCAAGTCACATTATAACCGTAGAGATCGTCGCTATCATCCAGTCGGGTCTAATATAAGCTCGCCACAGAATTTGGGCCAGGAATTATCTGGAAGAAGGGAATTCTCTAGACCTCCACTATATCCTCGCAACTTAGCAGCAGGAGCTAGCACCTCTGTGCCGGGATCTTCAGCTCAAACGGGAGCACGTGTGTGTTTTTACTATCATCAAGAAGGCCACATCAAGAAAGATTATCCGAAGTTGAGAGGTTCAGGGTTTAAATCAACCCCAATTAACAGTATAACATCCACCTCGAGCAATGGAGTAATACACAGAGGAAGACATGGTAGAGGTCGAGGCTCACAAGGAGCGTCTCCTACACAACAACCACCACAAAGTGTTGCGGGTTCTAGCTTGCATGTTCCTAATGGCCAGCTAAATGCAATTACTGAGGAACAAGCCTACAATTCAGGCACAGTCGTACGAGGTACCGTTACTATTCATGGCTTTTCAGTACATGCCTTATTTGATTCTGGTGCTTCACATTCATTTATTGCTCGACGGTTAGTACCCACTTTGGGTAAGATACCAATAGAAGTACAACAGCCTTATCTGATCAAGGGACCAGGAGGACAAGTATTTATAATCCGAGAAATCCTGGATAATTGTATAATACTAATAGCAGGACATCAGTTACATGTTTCACTACTACTAATCGAAATGGAGGACTTTGATCTTATACTAGGAGAGGATTGGTTAGAAAGGCATCATGCATGTCTGGACTGTTTCCAGAAGA
This sequence comes from Ottelia alismoides, assembly GCA_037367405.1. Lineage (NCBI taxonomy): Eukaryota > Viridiplantae > Streptophyta > Magnoliopsida > Alismatales > Hydrocharitaceae > Ottelia > Ottelia alismoides. The sequence continues at coordinate 178,035 of JAZKJV010003985.1, forward strand.
CAGTAACATTTCACCTTCCTAACTCGATAAAGTTCCAGTTCATTGGAAAGACATCCAATGATAATATCAAATATATCTCTACATTGAAGGCACGACAGTTGTTAGAGCAAGGGTGCCAAGGTTATTTAACTTATGTATCCACTATATCATGGTCAGAAAGAATGATTGAAGATGTGCCTATAGTGTGCGAGTTTACTGATATATTTCCAGAGGAACTACCTGGATTACCACCTGAGCGAGAGATTGAAATTGAAATCTCTCTCATACCTGATACTCAGCCTATCTCTATCCCTCCGTATAGGATGGAACCAGCTGAGTTACGAGAGTTAAAGGTACAATTGCAAGAACTGTTAGATAAAGGATTCATTCATCCTAGTACTTCACCATGGGGTGCACCTGTCTTATTTGTTAGGAAAAAGGATGGGTCGATGCGGTTGTGCATTGACTATAGACAACTAAACAAGAGTACAATAAAGAACAAGTATCCTCTGCCAAGAATAGATGATCTCTTTGATCAGTTACAAGGTTCAACTGTGTATTCCAAGATTGATTTAAGATCTGGATACCATCAGTTGAAAATTAAAGATACAGATATTTCCAAGACAGCTTTTCGAACTAGATACGGACATTATGAATTCTTAGTTATGCCTTTTGGACTAACAAATGCCGCAGCAGCCTTCATGGATCTCATGAATAGAGTATTCAAGGAGTTCTTAGATCACTTTGTAGTAGTCTTTATTGATGGTGTGCTTATTTACTCCAAGGATAAGTATCTGCATGAACACCATCTCAGGCGGGCACTTGAAACTCTAAGGAAGAACAAACTGTATGCTAAATATAGCAAATGTGACTTCTGGCTATCTGAAGTATCTTTCTTAGGCCATGTTATTTCTAGGGAAGGTATATCAGTTGATCCTACAAAGGTTAGTGCAGTGATGAGTTGGGAACGCCTGAAGACTGTCACAGAAATATGATCTTTTCTTGGTTTAGCTGGATATTATAGAAGATTCGTGAAGGACTTTTCACGAATAGCATTGCCAATGACTAGACTAACTCAAAAGGAGGTCCCATTCTTATGGTCTGATACATGTGAAGCTAGTTTTCAGACACTGAAAGAATGCCTAACATCTGCACCCATCCTTACTCCACCCTCCGGGAGTGAAGGGTTTACAGTGTACACTGACGCATTGGGGCGGTTCTTATGCAACATGGTAAGGTAGTTGCGTATGCATCACGACAGCTCAGGACACATGAGAAGAACTACCCAACACATGACCTTGAATTAGCTGCCGTAGTTTTCGCTTTCAAGATATGGAGACACTACCTGTATGGTATTACTTTTGAAATCTTCACCGATCATAAAAGCTTGAAATATTTGTTTGATCAAAAGGAGCTCAATATGAGACAGAGACGGTGGCTAGAGTTGTTGAAAGATTATGATTGCACTATCTCCTACCACCCTGGTAAGGGGAACGTCGTAGCAGATGCACTTAGCAGAAGAACTTATTCACCCGGGTTAGTGAATGTTATCCACTTCTGGGGTTTACTATCAACGTTAAGTGAATGGAAACCATTTGATAGTAGTGCCGATACTATAACTATTCCTCATCGATACAAACCAGAAATATGGGATAAAATAAAGAAGGGACAGGAGGATGATCCAGTCCTTAAAGACTTGAAACAACAACTTGAGAAGAATGAGATAGAGGGATTCCAGATACAAGATGGTTTACTGTATAATCATCACAGAGTTTGTGTACCAAACACACCTGAACTAAGGAAATACATCTTACGAGAAGCTCATTGTTCTAGATTAAGGATCTTCATTCATACTTTTGGTGGCCGGGAATGAAGAAAGATGTTGCTGAGTTTGTGAATTCATGTTTCACTTGCCAGCAGGTAAAGGCTTCAAACCAAAAGCCACCGGGATTATTGCAACCCCTCCCTATACCTGAATGGAAATGAGAAAGCATTTCCATGGATTTCGTTACTGGCTTACCTCAGACGACTGGTAGTAAAGATAGTATCTGGGTTATAATAGATCGTCTGACAAAGGTAGCACACTTCATTCCGATAAGCTTATCTTTCACTCCAGACCAGCTGGCTGAGTTATATATTACACATGTGATTCGCCTCCATGGTATCCCGAAGGAAGTAGTTTATGATCGAGATTCACGATTCACCTCACACTATTGGGAGAACTTCATGAAAGCCCTAGGTACACAACTATGCTTGAGTACAGCATATTATCCACAAACAAATGGTCAGTCAGAACGTACGATTCAAACACTAGAGGATATGCTACGAGCATGTGCCTTAGAATGGAAGGGATCGTGGATTAAACATTTGCCTCTTGTGGAATTCACCTACAATAATAGTTACCATACAAGTATTGGCATGGCACCATTTGAAGCACTATATGGACGAAGGTGTACTACTCCTTTGTGTTGGCAAGAGGTCGGAATAAAGAACCTTTATGATTCAGATAGACTTCAGGAGACACGGGAAGCTGTAGAACTTGCTAGAAAAAAAACTATTAACTGCCCAGAGTCGCCAGAAAAGTTACAGTGATACCAGGTGAAGAGAACTTGAATTTGAGGTAGGTGACTTTGTATTTCTCAAAGTATCACCTATGAAGGGTGTTCAGAGGTTTGGCTTACGTGGGAAGTTAGCACCCAGGTTCGTGGGTCCCTTTGAAATTATTCAACGGATTGGAAAAGTTGCCTATAGACTTGCACTTCCTCCGCATCTTTCAGCAATACATGATGTATTTCATGTATCAAATCTGAGAAAGTACATTAGGGATCCAGAGCATAAGATAAGTTATGATGATTTATATGTTGAGCCAGACTTGACATACCAAGAGATACCTGTGCAAATACTTGAAAGGGATATCAAGAAGTTGAGAAACAAAGAGGTGCCTCTAGTTAAAGTATTATGGCAAAACCAAGAGTTTGAAGAAGCCACATGGGAACCTGAGGCAGAAATGAGAGAGAAATACCCGTACTTGTTTGAATGATAACATTAAGTATTATGTATATGTTCATTTTAAATAACATGACGTTCATTCTCTTTAAGGTTGTTATGTTTTCAATCCTCTTTAAGGATGTTATGCTTGCATTTTTAGTCTCGAGGACGAGACTTCCTTTAAGGTTGTTATAATTGTAAAGCCTTGAACTTGGTATATCTCAGATCCTATATAATAAGATCCGGCTCGTCAAGAGAAAACCAACGAAATTTGTTTCGTGTGAATCGGACTTCGTTTCGAATTGTTATGATTTTCCGAAGAAAGAGAAGTCATTAATCCATAATGACTGTCATTAATACTAATTAAACATGATTAAAGAAATTAATGACGATTGAAAGCCGCTAATGATCATTAGTAAACACTAATCAATAGTTAACAAAAGATAAGTGTAAGCTGCGAAAGTTAAATCACGATTAGTGAAAGTTAATCATGATTAGTGTTAATTAAGCGTCATTAGCGAATCTAGAATCCTCTAGAATGTTCTAACTTAGGCTCCAAGTTTGGGATAAGTTTTGGCTAAAACCATGGGCCAAAACCATGGGCCGCTAAACCATGGTTAAGGTCTAAACCATGGTTTTCTAACCATGGTTAGTGGTTTTCTGGGGCCTATAAATAGACCCCCCCTACCCATTCATTCTCTACAACTTCCACTACCACCACCACCCCAAGGGCTAGGGTCGAGAGGTTGGGAGGAGGAGTGGGAGGCGAGGGAGAGCGCTAGCGAAGCGCTGCCGGGAGAACGAGGAGGAGAAAGGTATGATCCTCTCTTAGTTGCTTCGTAAGCTAGGCTTTCAATTCATACTCTTGTTCTTCCAAGTTTTGTTTTTGATTCATATTTCTTTCCGATTCGTTTTCCTGTTGTGGTTCGAGGAGAAATCTATGTAACACCCTACTTAGGTGCGGGCGGCTATGCACGTCAGTGACCCTGTGATTCGTCACACGTTCACTCATCTAAGACGCGTGGTGTCTACCGATTTTCTATCGTTTATGTTTCTATTCTTCGTATTATGCTTTTATAGTTATTTTGATGGAGAAATCTGTGTAATACCCTACTTAGGTGCGGGCGGCTATGCACGTCAGTGACCCTGTGATTCGTCACACGTTCACTCACCTAAGATGTGTGGTGTCTGCCGGTTCTTCATCTCTTTTTGTTGAGTATATTCTATTAGTTTCGTTGTTATTTTCCTCTCGATTGATTTTATAGAGGAAACTCTTTTCGTTTTTATTTTGAAATATTTCCCGATATAAGGGGAAACTCTGCTGAAATTTTCTGAGAAATATGTCCCGATATAAGGGGAAACTCTGCCGAAATTTTCTGAGAAATATATCCCGATATAAGGGGAAACTCTGCCGAAATTTTAAGAGAAAATATGTTCTTGACGTTCTTCGTGTTCTTCGTGTTTCTCGCGTTCTTCGTTCGTTCTTCGCGTTCTTAACATGTTCTTAGCGTTTTGATACGAAAAATGAAATTCGATCTTTTCAGGAGCCTTAAAATAGCCTTTCTAAAAACGCAACTCGATAAAGCCTTTCATACACGAGAGAGAGCTCGATTAGGTAACGAAATCCTTTCTTTTGTTGTTGGGTTTTCATACGAAATTATTCTTGATTTTGTGTTCTTTGCTACGAAGAACCCTAATTTTGGTTATTTTTGAAAAAGTCTGAAGAATTGCTTTGTGATTCCCACTAAAATAAGATTTACGCATCAAATTGATGCGTTGACTCTGAAAGTTATGGTTTGGGAGTTAAAATAGGCATAAATAGGAGTATACATATGGTTATGAATAATATATGTGTGAGTCGATACTAAGTATTGCGGTTTATGCAAATCAAAGACTTAACGAAAGAATTACATCATGTGAATTGGTGTGATTTGAGATGGATCCTGAAAAGGATCATGTGTCACGTTAAGGATGACTGGGAGTAGAACAACAGGTCGGGCATGCAACCTGTAGGTTTGTCGGAAGGAACCCGTATTGGCGTTTCCCTACCTAGGTGGTATACGGTTGCCCTGTTATGATAAGTGCGTACGAAATGAATATTTTGCAACGCGTGGTACCGGAAGCCAATATATTCGGGTTGGAACGACGGAAGATGTGGTCGTGCCATGTGGAGGCACGGGTGGTTCAATAGCGGCTGGGTCACGATAACATGTATTTAAAGCCGTTAGGTTATATGATTAAATATTAGCCTGAGGTTTTAAGCAACCGAGTCCTCGAGGACGATTTGCTCTTTTGTTTTTCCAGGCTAAGGGTTGAGACCCTGTTTAATAAATGAAAAGGTAATTGTCAGGGTAGTATTGGAGGATTGGTTGAGGCGACGTGCTGCATCATAAGCTTACCAAGATCAACACAATCTCCAATCCTGAAGCATCCACAGCTTAGGAGTCCAAGAATGGTGGGGTTCCCCTGGACTAATCCCTGTGGAATAGAAAGGAATAGGACTTAAATTAATGAAAAAGGAATGAAATTTTTGTGATATCAATGAATTTTGAAAATTTACACAATTTGTTTGCTTTTCTCTTCTTTGTTACTTAGCATTCGCTAATTTTTATCCTATGATTTATGGAAAAACCCAACAGATATCGGTGAGCCATCGCAAAGACTCTAAAAAAATCATCCAGCTTACATACCAGACATCCAGCCAGCCACAGTAGCTTTACTTTCTTTAAGGTAGTTAGTAATCTTTTGTATATTTCCCTTTCAAGCTGATGTACATGTAAATGGTTATAGTGGAACAGTGTATCATTTGAACTTTATTTTGTGAATGGAAAAGTGTTGAAATACTTTCTTCTGAGTATTTTTATTTGCAGTCTATTTCTGAATGTTAGTTGTGATTGCTGAATAAATTATTGTTGAGTAACCAGATCCGGATATGGGAGGATCCGACGGTCCGGGAAACGGGGTCGTTATAGCATACCCCCTATACTTAGCTTGTGCTATGTCGTCATGGCACAAAGTGAAATTAAAAACATATATCATACTAAACATAAAGAGGAAGAACAACATACAGATGTGGAACTGATACGACCCCCATATACTTACGCTTCAAATTGCCTAAGTGTAGAACTGAAGTACGAAGAGACTGGGTATGAAAGAATAGAAGTAGAAAGACTTTGAAAATAAGGGCTTGGTCCCCCCTATTATTTCGCTGAAAATAAATACGAAGTAGAAAAGTAACAAGAGAAGGATTGAGAAGACGACTAAAGAGTCCTAAAGGGATGTAAAGAAGTAAGGTTATAGTTTCTCCCTATAGGCTTTAAAATAGCCTAAGGAGTGAAAACCTGAAGAAGGAAGAATCTAAACCATAAAAGAATAGAAAATTTGGGAGTTAAATGGAGAATATGAGAAAGAATGGGTGAATATGCTAGCTATTGAATCAACACTATTTGGATCTTTAAATTACGGCTTCATGTAGAGTATTCTGAAATGAATCAACATTTGTAATCCATGTTAAGAAAATATGCTCAACATGGACTGATTGTTCATTGATATAAACAAAGTGCTTCAACAACTACCAATTCACTAGGGAAGAACGTGCACCATCTTGGAGATCAGATATCTCAACGTTATCGTCGATGTGCACTTCTTTCACGATATAGGGACCAGTTGTTGGACATGCGAGCCCACGGCGAGCCATTATACAATAAATATTATTGCATATATCATTCCCTGATCTGAAATGAAGAATGAATAATTTGCATAGCATGTCCCTTAGTACAATTAGGGTTATGTACCATGGCCATCTTGATGATCATACAGCTGTTGATTCAACTGTTGAATCATAGAGGCTAGTGCTTAGATGAATATCGAAAGAGTTAGATTGAGGACTCATCAAGCACCGTCAAGTGATTGTTAAGAGATGATCTCCAGCCTGAGTAGGAGATGGCAATCCTTTCTCAGTTAGGCTGATGTCTGACCGACCTCTTGATCCAGGTCCTCTGCATAGGAATAGAGATTCGGAGGTGTCAGATTAGTTAGGTCAAAGAGTTGACTTAACGAGATCGAGACAACCAAAGTCCTATATCGTATGCTGTCACGATACAGGCATGCATCCTCTGACCAGAGACAGATGTGTTACTATATGTTTGAGTATGTGCATTTGGCAGACCAATAGGTTGATGACCTAACCAAGGTCTATACACCGGCGCACTGGTGTGCATATAAGGGCATATGAGTAATACGATCTCTCAAAGGGATCATACAGGTTCAGTTACTGAACCGGAAGACATGAGCTCACTCATGAGATATTGGGAAGAATCAAATTCCGTGCACACGGTCGTCTCGCTTTGGAAGCTTGACTGAATTTGTAGGTTTGATATATACTTTTGGAAATTATATGATCAAGACCTAGGTATGATATACACTTTTGAAAAGTGTATGATCGATACCAACTCCCAATGATCGAATGAGAAACTTACTGATAAAACCATGAAGTAGACAGTATAAAGTTGATCCAATACTTCGGGTTTAATCTGAGTCTTCCAGTATGCAGGATGTACAAGTATTGGGAATACCTGAGGGTGATGTGATCATAAACGATTGTATAACCATGACGCTTCCATTCCTAGGGAGTGATGAAACGGGTCTGGATTTTAGTGACTCCTCTCAGTAGAGAAGTGATCTGATCTTGGTCCAAATGTTGGACATTGATCTGAATGTGATTCAGATACAATGAGAAGATTAGATTTGTGGTCTTGATTTAATCAAGCATCTATGGGAGGCCCTCGATCTGGATTTGATATATGATCTCAATATCCAAGTCACTATACGTGGAACAATACAATCGCCCTATCCTTATCTCCAAGTATTCGCGGAGAAAGTGCATTATCCTTGAAAGGGTTCAGGATAATTTCATTGTTGATATTATGTATCCGAGCATTGAGAAAAATGGATAATTAAATGTGATTTAATTATGATGAGTAATATGAATTTGATTCATATTACGAAGAGAGTTATCTAAAATAATTGAATGAGATTTAATTATCAAAGATGTGAATAATGTGAATGTGATTCATATTATTTGGGCGTATGAGAATAGAGATCCAAGATGATTAAATATGATTTAATTATCATGGATATGAATAATGTGGATAGCAATATCCATATTGGTCGTATATATTATAAATGTGATTTGTAATATATAAGAGAGAGCTATTTGTAATTTACATTTGTTAATTAAATTTTGATGTGAATTGGATTCCCATTGGACATTAAATTAAAAATGTAATTTATATTTTATTTTGGGTTGTGAATGCGATTCACAAATTTCTAATGGCATGATTGCAATGTTCACAAAATAAATTGGATTTATTTTTGTGAAATAATAAACAACAAAAAATGTTGAAGATATTAGAGAGAATTATGAGATAATGCATTCTCATATAATAGGAGAGGCATCCACCTTCCATATAGGAAGAGTGGACGGCCACAATTCCCATAAGGAATGTGGTGGCCGTCCACCCTCCTTATGGAAGGTGGCTTGCCTCCTTTCCTATTTCTCTAATTGAAATTGATTTGATATAAATCAAATTATATTCTACATACATTTGATTTTTATTAAATTAATTGTTGGTTTTACCAACATAACTCGTAGCCATTGAAAGAAACACGATCAATGAGAACCACTGGATTTGTGTTGTACCATGGATTGAGATCCATGGATCCCAAAATGTTATAAAAGGAGAGGCACCCATTGCTCTCCTTTACACAATGCTTGAGAAACACATCTCTCTCTCTCTTTCTCTCTACACGACAGCCCTCTCTCCCTCTCATGGACGTCCACCATGGATGCCCTAGAGAGGCTCTCCATCGCCGCAGCATCGTCGTTATGCCGCCCGATCGTTTGCTCATGGATCTCTGTCTCCTTCGGTGCGCCTCACTCGTGAAGAAGACATCGGATCTCGTGTGTCGAGATCAGGAGATCCGCCGCTTGGATCATCAACATGGATTGCGAGAAGCACGCGGTTCATCCCCGCGCTCGCAAGCGTCTCCTCCGTCGGATCGGACTTGAGACAGGAGGTCTCTTAATTTAGATACTCGATCACAACCACGCTTCAAGAGGTAACCCTAATACTTGTTTGTGGTTTAGACGAAACGATCCGAGAAGTGTTCTTGGATCATGTGGTTTCGTCATATGAAAATTTTTTAAATTTCCGCTGCATAGAACAACTAGTCCGACTAGTCATTCTTTGTCGTATTCGATACGACGCTCACGCTTCCGTGATGCGCTTGAGGATTTAACCATATCCTTTAAGTGGTATCAGAGCCAGGTTGGTGGTTTTGGATATGATCCATTAACCGAGGACATCTTGGGTTCATTAGGGTTTGCGAAAGTTTTCTTTCATTTTATTTTCGCATCTATGTTTTGAGATTATTTTCGGCACTGTTTAAATTTTTTAAAACAAAGATAATAATTTGATTTTGTTCCACATCAAATAAGGAAACCATAGGATCTGAGTTTACGTGATTTCGATTCCGCTTGCTCAAGATATGCTCATTTTAGTGAACATGTATCCACAGTTTCGGGGACTGCGAATCTCAACGTAATTAAAGAGTTAATTGCGGATTTGAGATGCCTTGAAATACATGCAAACCACTTAGGTTATGTTTTAAATCAAATTAGCAAACTTTAGGAACTTACTTTGCTTAATTTGGATTTAAATTGATTGAGATATGATATTTTTAGTAAGTGAGGATCACTGCAGGAAATACTTTCCTAATCAAGAACCTAGTGATTGTCATTTAATCAATTAGTGAAATTAAATTGTTTAATTTCCTGGAATAATTGTGCATAAATATTTTTGAAATATTTGATGATAATTATTTCCTTAAATGGCATTGCCTTAACCAATAATTGATTAGATGTGATCTAAATCATAAAATTGGTTACATGATCTACATTCCAACAAACATGTTGCTTGAATAGGATTTAGGATTTGTTTAGAAAATCTCATTATAATCAAAATTATTTTGATTATTATTATATGGTATAATTTCGGTTGAAGAACCGATGATCATCTCAAGTACAAATTGATCTATTTGGCATTATCCTTTCCTGAGGTGGATATGGTGTCTAGTCGGAGAGCATTGGGGTAGCGGGTTGCAACGTATGCGGTCCGTCCCACTGTCGTCGGTACTGGCTATGACAGCGTGTAGGGACTCGATAATGAAGGAGAAATCAAGATGTATTTCTAATTATTAAAATTCGAAATAATACGTATTTGAGATAATACCATAATTCAAGTAACAATAAAGAATGTTTGTTGAAAATTAATTGGATCATTAATTTAATATGATTAGAGTAATTGGAATCCAATTAAAAATTAAGACACTCTATTATAAATAGCGTTGTTATTTCCCTTGGAAGAATTAATCTTAATGAATATGATTCATAATGATTAATTAGAATTTGAACGTGATATGGAGGATCACATAAGTGATATCCATGGTCTCCCGTCAAGGCAAAGGGTTCCGTCGCCAGGGATTGTATGTAGGAGACGCCTGTCCGAAGTGACAGCTTCTGTATGCAAGTGCATCTGGATCGGGCTCTTTGCTTCTCGAAAGAGTAAGGCTGTATGCATAGTGACCCCAATGTCGGATCCTCATATTATTGGGGCGATATTGGATTGCGCATAGCGAGTACTATTCCTGTTGACGGTTGGTTCAATTGACGACGGGTCAACATCACCTTAGGGGTGGTGGGTCCGGGTGTTAAAGATCGAATTGGGAATGCAAGTTGGACTTGCAAGGCGGAATGTGTTCCTGCTTCTTTTTATCTGAGTTGCAGATTCTCATATTATTGGGATGTAACAAAGATAAGGAAGGAGATCCCAGATCTTGCTGAGATATAATGGTAAGTATATCTCTTACATTGAAAGTGACTAAGGGAATGAACTTTCAGTGTTGACAAGGCAAGACAACTTTGATATAAAAATTCCTAAATCAAAGTAAAATGTGTGTGTATATATATATATATTTATATTTATATATATTTATGCAAATTTCTTATTTCAGATAGTCCTTCATTAAACCCACTCAATGTTATACTCAATGATAACTAGTAAAATATCATGGATTGAACTCATGATCCAGATATTGTACTTGCAGTTGGACACATAATGTATGTGGTTGAAATATGCAAGTTTCCTCGTAATAATGAGGAATGACAATTAAATAGATAATAGGACTACAACCCTAGGGTTTGTATGTCTCTGTAGTCTTGATCTCTCATCGGATGTACTTTGAAAGTGACATGTCGATGACGATTGCAATTCTCAATTAATCCTTATAAAATCTTAAGAAGATGTTCTGACATACATATGTGCTCTCGACATTTAATCATGAATGACATGGTTCTCTGCATCATGCAGAATGGTGGCTCCATAAGAGATGATGTATTCAAAATGTTTGAATACCTACCTGAACCAATGTTTCAGGAGTCTAGATGGATGTAGACATGATGAGTGTCATCATTCTACTGTCGATTCTCTAGTCATTCATGAAGCTTCATAATATTCATATTATATGAATTTAATGAAGCATGTATAAATGTCGAAATACTCTCACTTTGAATTCTTTTGAATTTAACATAAGAGATCATTTGTCTTGAGCAATGGTTGCTTATAGATAAAGGAAGTGCAGTGGAAGCATGGGTTGGACCTAAGTGAGAAGTATAGTCAAAGAGTTGGTTGTACTTCTGTGACTTCCTTATGACATCCAAAAGAGTTGGATGAATACCAATACTACAATAAGTTGATGTGTTGATAATATGACTATCAAGTCTATCTAGAATCCTTAAAGAAGGACTCTGATAGAGCATCAAAATAATCTACATAAATCATTGAAATTGACTTTCTTATTTGATAAGATAAAGTCTAATAATTATATCTCAATCTTCTAACAACACTTGCAATGGGTTGCATATGTTTTAGAAGACGGGAAAATTTGATCTTAAGGTTTATAGTTATCCACATGGATATTGATGCAATTGTTGTAACAATCTATGTTGGATTAATAGACTTGTTAATTTTAGTGGGAGAGCCCTTAGTCTTAGAGAATGTCTCTATGACCTAGATATTAGAATACACTCATTGTTTATTTCTAAATGTTGGAAATAAACATGAATTCTGTAATAAATCTATCATAAAGAGTTATGATGGAGATATTTCATATAGTAATCTAAAATCTGGTGGACTCCACTAAATTAGAAAATTAATGAATGGTTCATTAACATCTCTAATACTGAAATTAAACCTTAAAAGATCAATAGGAAGATAAAGATCATTTGATCAACAGACTAGTAAGAGATGAAACTTTAGATTGTCTAAAGGTTCAAATCTTACATACTTGTGGATATTGTATTCAAAAGTAAAAATGTCCAATACACCCTTCCTTGGGAAAGGTGTAAGATGTCAAGGTATTCAGGATCTCATACATATTGATGTATGCGGATCATCTATATCATAGTAAACATTATGGATATGTGATATCTGTTGATGATTATGTATGATATGAGATTTCTTCTCTTCACCTAAGAAACCTTTGAAATGTTCAAAGATTTCATTAATTTTGGTTTAGAACCAAAGTTTGAAGGACGATAAAATGAATTTGATCTAATCTAGGTAGCATGTACCTGTCATATGAATTCAAAGGATACCTTATGGAGATATGAATATCGTTTCTATCTCAATCCTCCTAACACATCTTAACTCAATAGAGTTATAGGGAGATACAATTGGATCATGTGTGACATGATCTTATCAATGATAAATTTCTAGCATAATTTCCGCTTAGTTTCTAGGTATATATGTAGTAGAGACTACAATATATACCCTTAATATGATTTCATGCATGCAAGCTAGAATCTAGCACTAGAGAATGCTACTTCATTAGGAAAATAAAGAATGGTATTGGATACCTACTTTATGACCTTGAGATTCTTAAAAGATCTCATCTCTGAGAATGTGATTCTTAGAGGATGACTCTCTTGAGAATCAAGATGAAAATGAAGTGTAGGAACTCATTTAATCTTGAGAAGATAATGAAGCTCCTGAAATTGGAAACTAAAAGGACAATTAAAGATGAAACACTAATACCTCTTCAAATGAGTTTGAGGATGGATTCCATGTGTTAGAGAAATCCGACAATGATTGAACTTCATGTGATGAAGCTTCTGAAGATCATGGCATGGATAGATGGATGTTAGCAATAAAAAGTCTAATGTAGACTTCATATACAAGTGTTGTATGTGGACCCTCGAGGATCCACCTATATGGGTAAGACCTATAAAGGTGTAAATGGATCTTCAAGAGAAAGGGAACCTGATGAGAAGGTAGAGACCTTCAAAGCACGGTTCGTAGCCATGAGCTACACACCGGAAGAGAAGACATTGCTTGCGATGAGACTTGCTCTTCGGTAACCATGCTTAAAACCATCAGAATATTGCTAACCTTAGCTACACAACTTGACTATTGCATCTTCAAGATGTAAGTCAATATTGCATTCCTCTATGAATACCTCTCTGAGGATATTCACATGCAGTAGCCTCAGGGCTTCCTGGTTAAGGAAAGCAAGGTTTGCAAGCTAGGGAATCCATCTATGGACTCAAATAAGCTTCTTGAAGTTGGACCATAAGATTTGATGAAATTATAAATGTTATGATTTCAGATGGAATCTTGATGAGCCATGCGAAGCTTAGTGGGAGTGCCTTTGTGTTCATCGTGCTAAATGTAGATGATATCCTAATCATTTAAAATGATATAAGGATAATAATAAGTGTTTTCTAATCTGGTTGTTCCATAACTTGAGATATGATCTCAAGGATACCTCCTGGATCTTAGTTCTGAAGTTGTTCAGAAGCAAAGAGTAGAGGATATTGGGATTGTCACATTGATGGTACACCTTGGAGGTGTCAGATTAGTTAGGTCAAAGAGTTGACTTAACGAGATCGAGATAACCAAAGTCCTATATCGTATGTTGTCACGATACAGGCATGCATCCTCTGACCAGAGACAGATGTGTTACTATATGTTTGAGTATGTACATTTGGCAGACCAATAGGTTGATGACCTAACCAAGGTCTATACACCGGCGCGTTGGTGTGCATATAAGGGCATATGAGTAATACGATATCTCAAAGGGATCATACAGGTTGAGTTACTGAACCGGAAGACATGAGCTCACTCATGAGATATTGGGAAGAATCAAATTCCGTGCGCACGGTCATCTCGCTTTGGAAGCTTGACTGAATTTGTAGGTTTGATATATACTTTTGGAAAGTATATGATCAAGACCTAGGTATGATATACACTTTTGGAAAGTGTATGATCGATACCAACTCCCAATGATCGAATGAGAAACTTACTGATAAAACCATGAAGTAGACAATATAAAGTTGATCCAATACATCGGGTTTAATCTGAGTCTTCCAGTATGCAGGATGTACATGTATTGGGAATACCTGAGGGTGATGTGATCATAAACGATTGTATAACCATGACGCTTCCATTCCTAGGGAGTGATGAAACGAGTCTGGATTTTAGTGACTCCTCTCAATAGAGAAGTGATCTGATCTTGGTCCAAATGTTGGTCATTGATCTGAATGTGATTCAGATACAATGAGAAGATTAGATTTGTGGTCTTGATTTAATCAAACATCTATGGGAGGCCCTCGATCTGGATTTGAGATATGATCTCAATATCCAAGTCACTATATGTGGAACAATACAATTGCCATGTCCTAATCTACAAGTATTCGCGGAGAAAGCGCATTATCCTTGAAAGGGTTCAGGATAATTTCATTGTTGATATTATGTATCCGAGCATTGAGAAAAATGGATAATTAAATGTGATTTAATTATCATGAGTAATATGAATTTGATTCATATTACGAAGAGAGTTATCTAAGATAATTGAATGAGATTTAATTATCAAAGATGTGAATACTGTGAATGTGATTCATATTATTTGGGCACATGAGAATAGAGATCCAAGATGATTAAATATGATTTAATTATCATGGATATGAATAATGTGGATAGCAATATCCATATTGGTCGTATATATTATAAATGTCATTTATAATATATAAGAGAGAGCTATTTGTAATTTACATTTGTTAATTAAATGTTGATGTGAATTGGATTCACATTGGACATTAAATTGAAAATGTAATTTACAT
This sequence comes from Ottelia alismoides, assembly GCA_037367405.1. Lineage (NCBI taxonomy): Eukaryota > Viridiplantae > Streptophyta > Magnoliopsida > Alismatales > Hydrocharitaceae > Ottelia > Ottelia alismoides. The sequence goes on from JAZKJV010003985.1 coordinate 193,240, forward strand.
TTTATTTTGGGTTGTGAATGTGATTCATAAATTTCCAATGGCATGATTGCAATGTTCACAAAATAAATTATTTATATTTGTGAAATAATAAACAACAAAAGTTGTTGAAGATATTAGAGAGAATTATGAGATAATGCAATCTCATATAATAGGAGAGGCATCCACCTTCCATATAGGAAGAGTGGACGACCACAATTCCCATAAGGAATGTGGTGGCCGTCCACCCTCCTTATGGAAGGAGGCTTGCCTCCTTTCCTATTTCTCTAATTGAGATTGATTTGATATAAATCAAATTATATTTTACATACATTTGATTTTTATTCAATTAATTGTTGTTGGTTTTTACCAACATAAATCTTAGCCATTGAAAGAAATACAATCAATGAGAACCATTCGATTTGTGTTGTCCCATGGATTGAGATCCACGGATCCCAAAATGTTATAAAAGGAGAGGCACCCCATTTCTCTTCTTTACACAGTGCTTGAGAAACACATCTCTCTCTCTCTCTTTCTCTCTACACGACAGCCCTCTCTCTCCCTCTCATGGTCGTCCACCATGGATACCTTAGAGAGGCTCTCCATCGCCGCAGCATCGTCGTTATGCTGCCCGATCGTTTGCTCATGGATCTCCGTCTCCTTCGGTGCGCCTCACTCGTGAAGAAGACGTCAGATCTCGTGTGTCGAGATCAGGAGATCCGCCGCATGGATCATCAACATGGATTGCGAGAAGCACGTGGTTCATCCCCGCGCTCGTAAGCGTCTCCTCCGTCGGATCGGACTTGAGACAGGAGGTCTCTTCGTTTAGAGACTCAATCGCAACCACGCTTCAAGAGGTAACCCTAATACTTGTTTGTGGTTTAGACGAAACAATCCAAGAAGTGTTCTTGGATCATGTGGTTTCGTCATATGAAAATTTTTTTAATTTCCGCTGCATAGAACAATTAGTCCGACTAGTCGTTCTTCGTCGTATTTGATATGACGCTCACGCTTCCCTGATGCGCTTGAGGATTTAACCATATCCTTCACCCATCCGTTTAGACTTTAACTTTCCATGAAAGCCCTTTACCAGACGTTGAACGACCATACCTTCTGTCCTGTGACAAAGTTCTTAATCTGTGTTGGCCATGCCGCTTCTTAACCTTATCCTTATATACCACAATGTTGTCGTACATGCGATTTCAAATCTCTATAAGCTCATTGAGTTCTAGGTCTCTACACATCTTTCTCATGTGACAACTCCAATTTATTTTATTAATTTCCCACTTAAACTTGTGCATCCATTCAATGAGCAAATAACATGGCTTGCCATAAATCATCCTAAATGGAGACGTGTTGAGCGGTGTCTTATAGACTGTCTTGTAGGCTGACAGAATTTGGCCTAATAACTGAGACTATTTTTTTCTATCATGGCATACTAACTTTTGTTGTATACTCTTTACTTCTCTATTTGAAACCTTTGCCATGTCATTCGATTGTGGGTAGTAAGGACTAGTTACACGATGATTAATACCATAGTCCTTAGCAAGATTTTTCATTTCTCTATTCACAAAGTGGCTATCCCTATCTGAAATCAAGATCTTCGGGACACTCAACCTAGAAATAATGTGATCTTTCACACATGTATATATAGTCTTTCTGTCTGCTGATCGGATTGGGATAACCTCCATCCACTTAGATAAGTATTCAACCACTAATAAAATGTGCTCATGTCCATTACTGTTTGGGAAGGGACCCATAAAATCAATCCCCCGTGCATCAAAAATATCACAAAACATCACATGCTACATGTTCATCTTATCTGTAGATCAAACTATCCCTCCCATTCTCTGACAAATCGGGTATGAACTTACAAAGTTAATGGCATATCAAAACAAGGTTGATCAAAAGAATCCACATTAGTGAACCTTATGAGCGGTTCTCTTAGTGTCCTCCTGCCTCTAGAGTATGGCACTGAGTAAGGACACTCTAGTATTTCTCATGAGGAATAAACCTTCTCCAAATACAATCTGATCCTTCAAAGGAAAGGAATGGATCCTCCCAATTGTATATCCTCGAATCTGACTTCAGTCGGTCAAGACATATCTTAGTCCACCCTTGGTGAACTTTCTTGGAGACAAGAAAGTTCACCAGGTTGGCATACTATGGGAGTGAGTCGACAACATAAATCGACTCGTCAAGGAAAGTCTCCATGATAAGTTCTGAGTTAGGGGAATCTCTACAGTCAAGTCGAAAAAGGAGATCCACCACAACGTTCTTAACTCCACGCTTATCTTTGATCTCCAAATCGAACTCATGGAGTAACAACATCCACTTAAGAAGATGGATCTTCGTGTCCTTCTTTTCCATTAAATAACGAATTGATATGTGATCAGTCCCAACATTATACCCTCATGAATCATAAAATGACTCTTTCCCAGGAGAACACCAAATTTACCTCTCTATATTGCTCTAAGAACTTGATCGAAATGTGTCAAATAAGTATCAAATGAATCTCCATGGACCGAAAAATCATCCATAAATACCTCTAGAAAATCATTCACCATCTCAATAAATACCTTGACCACGCATCACTGAAAAGTGCTTGTGGCATTACACATCCCGAAGGGCATATGCTTGAACGCGTACTTGATTGTAGCCATAGTACCCATCAAGAAAACAAAAGAACTCTTTCCCTGCAAGTCTCTCTAAATCTGATCAATAAGTCACAGGGGAAAGTGAACTTTCTTAGTCATGACATTCAAGCATTTGCAATAGACACAGACGCGCCACGACATGGGTACTCTTGTCACCATCTCTTCTCCTTCCTCTTTAGTGACCATCTGAATACCCGACTTCTTCGAGACCACATGCAAAGGGGCCATCCACTTAGAAACAGAGATGAGATAAATGAATTTGCTTCATACCACTTCTTAATCTCTTTCTTGACCACTTCCCTTAGATTTGGATTCAATACTCTCTAAAATTCACGGGAAGTTTGACTAATTTTTTCAACATAAATATGGTGTGAACATAGAGCAAGGTTTATCCTTATGAGATCCGATACAATCCATCCTATTGTCTTGTTGTTCTTCTCTAAAACCTTAGGCATACTAGACTCATGCTCTAAAATCAACCTAGAACTAATGATAACATGGAATCTTTTCTCTTGACTCGTAAGGAACGTATACTTTAGTATAGGAGGAAACGACTTCAGCTCTAGTAAGGATGAGTGGTCTAACAAATCAGGATTCACCGCCTCTGGTTATAGCTTTGTGCTGTAAGGAGGTGGATATATTTATGTTGTGGATTGCCACCAACATTGTTGTGTTGTGAGTCGAATTGCCAAAGAAGCATTATTTCGACCAAAGCCGCATCCGACTCTACATATTCAACCCTTGACTGTTACGAAGTAAAGGGAATCAACATATCCAAAGGGACCTCTAAATCATCATGGGAGTAGTGTAAATCTATCAAGAAACTTTGCAGAACCTCACAACTGCATCATGAATAAGGTCCTCTCCAGATGAGATGGTCTCACTGTGAACTATGGGAGTTCGATTCCAAGGACTGACTACCTGCATCAAGCTACACTCTACCTCAGAAGATGAGTAATCTGGAATGGATTGTGAATCAGGTCTCTTCTACTTTGTTTGCTTCATCTCAAGTTCCACTTCTTTGCCTGGAGAAGAAAACTTCATCATTCTTGTCTGATAGTCAAATACAGCACCAACAGTCCCGGAAAAGCCACCCAAGGGTGATTTGTGACTCCCTCCATTATTTCGGGATCTCCATATCAAGGACTATGAGCTCCACCTTATAATCTTGTCTCGAGATTGAGATGACAACATTTTTAACCTCTCCCTTAGTCTCTTGGTGGGTTTATCTACAAATTGGAATATGACCCATGACTTCCTGAGAGGACCTTACTCTAGTCAATCATACAAGGCTAATGGCAATAGATTAGTACTTGAACCGTTGTCTAAGAGAGTTCTTGCAAATGAGATGTCATCTATTTGACTCAACACGTAGTGTACGCCCAAATCTCTGTTCTTTATAAGTAACTAATGACTCTTATACATGCAGTTGTGGTGATTGTCAGAAAATGTGTATGTTTGTTGCTCTTCACCTTAGTAAGTGATTTCCTACGTACTATAGCAGGAGTGCTTCTCTCCTTCATGTATTTTACAGAAGTAGGACGGGTCGTCAAATACTCATTATATGTCACTTTAACCAGGATATTCTGATGACAGAAAGGTGCCATATCATGATCATAGTTCTGAATCTTTTTAATGGTACACTTTCCTACCATTAGAGCATGAAGGAAAGGGATTAAAGCATTAGAAGAAGAAAAAGACTCGGAGTCATGCAATAAAACATCTTTTCCTTTATTATCAGAAACTGAGTTATTCAAACATGAATCTCTACAATGCAACTTGGAATTTAAAATGCTATTGTATACTAAAGGTTGGGGAAATCTTATTGTAGGCATATCCTCCTCAACTGAAGGTGCAAGGTCCTCTGTAGATGATGACGCTGCATCTCCATGTTATGCTTTAGTGCTCTTGTTCCTCTCTCATATGGTTGTGAATCTCCTTATCGATTGCTGATGATCTTCATACTACATCTGAAAATGTTGGTCTCCTCCAACCTCTAAGATCTTCTCAGGTGGAGCCTCAGAGCCATCCTCCTCCATTACTTGTGCCCGATCAGGTACGTCCACAGTCCTTTTGCTCTTGAGTGACATGTGCATAATATCGTTAAATGAAAGGATATCATGCTCAAAGTTAGGTAAACCTGAGTAGTATACCTGACCACCATGCTACTGATGTGTCATGTTCATGTTGTTGGGGTTAGCCTGAACCTGGGCAGGAATGGTGGTAGAAGGGGTGGATCTCTCATCCCACAATTAGGATAGGCAGTTGATTTCACACCGCACATCCTGAATCTCATTCTTGTAGGAACAGATCTCATTGAGAATTTACTGCTAAATGTCTATAGGAATTCGTAAAGATGATTGCTGTGTACCTAGGTACTTCCTATGTTGTCCAAACTGAGAAGGGGAAGAATATCACGACGATTGCCCCTAATGGCCTTGATACTACTGTTGACGTTGTAGGTATCTCTGAAAAGATGGGCCATGCTGACTTGAATGATATGAAAACCGACACACATACGGTCGATGTTATTAGTGGGAGTGGTAAACACCAGGGCCTGGCTACTGAGTATGAAGATGTGTAGGGGTGAAATTGGTGTTGTGAAAAGTAGAGGGGACACTGGTAAGGCCGTTAGTCCCTCGCTCTTGCATATCTGGTGGCATTGTCCTGTGAATAGAATACCATTCACCTCCAATATCTGAGGATGCTCTTCTGCATCTATCTCGGCAGATGGATCATGTTGTGAAAGATGATCAAAGGAGTTCTACCCTTGTATAGGGCCCTAACATATGATGTTCATGTACGTGATGTACACGATGAATAGTAGCAGAATACATAGTCACGATGGGTACGTTTATCCTAGGCACCCTCTTAGAAATTTCCTCCGTCTGCCTTTGGACCTTGGGTAGTCTTTCTAGCCCATTCAACCTTTTGTTGATCCTATCGACTATTATTAGCTTGCCTACTATAATTCCCATACTGGGAATCAGGTGCTCTAGGAGATCGACTACAACCTTCTTTCCCTCTCTAGATAAGAGTGTAATAGGGGGACTCTGAATAAACTATGCTGGCTACCTGAGAGCGGCTCATCTCGGCCATTTGTTCGAATACCTTCCGTATGGCATTCGCTCCCTTTGATGTGTAGTTGCCTCCATAGGAATCACTAATTAGACCCTACATCTCAGGGTTCAGTCCACTATATAACGCTTGGACCAGGATGTTATTATCCATATTGTGATAGGGACACTTTTGTATAATATCTATGAATCTCTCCCAAGTATCATATAAGGGGTTCATTGGGAAGTTGGGTGAAGTGGGTGATGTATGTCCTCTTCTAATTGTTTCTACCCAAAGAGTAGAACTTCTTTAAGAATAGGTCCTTGAACTGCAACGTTCTTCATCCATTAGCCAGTCTTGTCTCCCAAGGCAAAGGTAGGGCTTTGAGCCTGATGTAGTCTTGGCTAACCTTAGGATACTTAAGGTTATCGCAAACTAACTCAAAGTCCATAAAGAATGCGTATAACCCCTCATGTGCATTCCCGTTGAACTTCATGAGCAATGATAGAAAACGCGGCTTCATCTTGTATTCAACATTTGGTTGAATTGGACTTAAATAATTGAGATTTCTATACTATTTTGGGTTATAAATCGCATCCATAAGTGCATATGTACCCACATGTAGTTGGTCTATCTGTGCTCTAAATAATGCATTCTGCTACTCATAAGCCGCCAATCTAGTAAGGATTTGCTTTAACAGATTGTCACGTTCCTCCTCATCTTGACTCTTATTTGGAGGCACCTCTATATAATCTTGAAAACCTTCATCAACAAAAGGGTGGAAGTTAGATCTTGATGAGATAGTTGAAAGTAAATCCATTTCACCAAGGCATGAGTCCTCCTCAGTAAGAAGTGAAGAAAGGAAGGGATTGGTCAGGATATGATCGCTCCCTATGAATGAATCATGAAATCTCGATAAAGACAACAATAATATTGAATCTAATGAGGTACATGAATAGAAAGGGGTTGGTCTTCCGAAGATGCGATGTTTGGGCAATTTGACGAGTGGTTCACAAAGTTCGAAAAAATCCTATCAATTATCCATCTTGGATTTCAAAAGGATGTGTAATAGAACACAGAATGGATCAAGGAGATTTAATACTATGGTGCACTTGAATATGCGGAATCAACTTACACAAAACAAACACAATTCAAACTCCTATGTTTACCAACTTTACACGAGAAGGCTGTAAGAGTTCAGTAGATTTATCTTGTCAATTTAGTTGGTGGCAGAACAATCTTATAAGTATATTACACACATGGAGTTGCCTTACGTCCATCGATGCTCTTGATTTCTATCAAGCAAATAGGTGATTTTCCCGATCTACCGTATTCAATATCACACCCCTAAGAAGAATATCAGGCGTAAACAACCGAAATATTTTTCTAAGGTCGAAGGCAACCACTTGCATCTCCCAAATATGTGAAAGTTGGACCTAGAGACTTAGGGTAGGATTCCAGGGATTTGGGCTCTAACCGTAGGGATCTGTCCTCACGCATTCTATCCAGGATAAGTACATGTGATCAATGAGAGTTTTGCTCGCTTGTACTACAAGGTAAACTTTATTCCGAGTTTATTATGGTCGCCTTGCTTAGCAGTCCCAATTTTAGATGTAGGTATCACTTGATAATTAATATGAACACATGAAAATCAATATCTAACGACCAGTCCCATTTCCCTTTTAAGTTGTAAAATAATACAAGGAATCAGAAATCAGAATGTAGGAGGTGAAATAATGATGTATGCTCAGAAGAAGTATACTTACAGTGATTCACAACTCTTTGCATACGGGATGTATGAGTTGAATTTAAACGATACACTATATGGATGCAAGGTGATAAAATCGCACCGTAAGCATAAGTTCTATTAGTGGGGTAGAAATTAGTTCAATTTAGAGCTAAGTTGAACGTACTTAGGTGTGTCTATTAATGAATCTTTAAGATAAATGAATATTAAGATGTCTATGTGTGTGGTCTACTTTACAAACGGGCACAATCAAGATGACCTAAATTTGACTATTTCAAGTGAGTGCCTAATCCTAAAATCACCACTTAAGTCGAGTCCTCTCGGGTCCTCGTCACAACATAAAATAAAGGAATATACGCTCATGAACTCTTGATCAAGAACTGATGTAAATAAGGCAATTAATATTACAAATATTACAACTTAAATATACACAACAAAATCACTAACCTAACTGCCTAAATTATCTCTATCTAAACTAGTTCTCGTGGTCTCCAGATCTTGAGCTCCAAGATCTTCGCCTCCACAATACTTCGATTGTCATAGGCTTCATGGACCCTACCACAAAACAACTATGATTAGACATAATCAAGAGATAAATATCAAGGTAGACAAATAGTAAAAACAAACAAACAAACACATAACAAGTCAACTGAACTATAAAAATCAACACAAAAAACACTTAACCTAAAATACACTAAAATTCACCAAAATAAATATCTTAACCAATATAAATCAACTAATGATGTCATTTCTCTGACAACAATGTCATATGATGAATCCTTAAATGACCATTTTAAAATATATTTGTTGTGACATGACCCTTAAACAATTTATCAGAACTGAGCAGATATCTTCGTGAAGAGTGGCTCGGCTAAAAATATATGAATAAGTCCATGGCCAAACACAAAGAGATGAGCAATTAGTTGATTAAACCTAGATGTTAAATATTTAAGTAAGTGTATGATTAGTGAAATTCTAGATCAAGTTATGCAATACATAATGCATGCATGTATTTTTATTTGATTTTACATGTGATTATTATTAATATGACAAAACGATGAAAATGAACGCAAGGTGACAATACACACTACAAAAACACACAATCATGAATACAAAAAATAGATCCTAAGTAAACCTCGATTTTATAAGTCCAATAAGTTTTTTTAAAATCAATGAAATTAAATTCAAATCAATATTTGATCAATCTATCCATACATTCATTCAAGTAATTGATCTACTTAATAAATGCACATAAATTCACTGAGTAAATAGCCAATTAATTATTACAATCAATCCTAGTGAAAATCTAATTAGTCAAGTTAACAATGGTGCAAATCAAGTGATTAGGCTTAAATGTAATTAATTGAATTAAATGAATCATTGAGATCCATAATTCTTTCTGATTTTTAAGGCTCTATAAATTAACTAATTCAAAATCCACATGTATAAAATCAAAGAGAATTTTATTAGCGTTAAAACATGACCGATTTCATTGAAAATGGATTTATAAATCTCAAGGTATTAATGTTCTAACATTGGGGCCTTTTTTCAAAGATAATATACTTAAAAATTCATAAATCAACATATTTAGTTCCGGAACAAGGACGACAATGCAATTAAATGAACTGCTAGGGTTCAATTAATAAAACTTACAAATGTGGGGAGGAGCATATCTTGTAAATAAATAGAATCGGCAAGGCCTTCTTGTAAAAATTCCACACGCACATGCACTGAATGCGTGCTATGTAGACTAGAGTGTAATTTAGGAAACTCTGTGGATCCTATCTGCAAATCTCCCACAACGCACGCATAGAGTGCGTGTTGTGGAGGCTCGAGTGTCGTTCACTAGCTCGGGATGTGTGGCATACTCACATGCTTCGCTTTTGGCTAGGTGGCTTTGAGGTTGTTGGTTCGGATAAGTGGTTCAGAGTGAATAATATCCATGCGATCTAAAACATAGCCTTTTATCGAATGACACATGTATGCTCCTAGTCGTCTACCGCATGCGGTGGAGGCAAGGTTGGGCTCCAACAAAGAGGCTAAGCCTCCTCCTTCATCTTCTCGCTAATCAGAAGGCCTGGAAACCTTCGTAATGCTCCCATGAAGTACTGATCCCATGAAGAATTTGCATGGGATGGAATGCTATATCAATGGAGTCACATTGGAGGTGATGCGGTTAAATGGAGCTCAGTCAAATTTCCGTTCATTAAGTCTTCTCTTCGCACCTATAGATGTTAGCACGAATGGCCAACCTAGGGGAATCTATTGGAGATGAAATGGGATGGAATGAAGGTTCAAATGAAGGTTGAGGTTCTGAGCCCTAATGGGTCCTTCCCCCTTGCTAGAGGAAGAATTGATCGAGGTGGACATACACATGGAGAAGAGAATCGAGGTTATGGAGATATATGCGTAAACACATGATGGATCGTAAGGGTGTGTGAATGATTGGATGAGTGAAAGAGTAATTGAGGTGTGTGCAGAAATAAGGAGAAAAAAATGAAGAAACCAATAACATAAGCTTAACCTGGAAATGGAGGGAAGAAGATGATGAACTAAGGTTAAGCGTGGCCTGAGTTAGGAGCTAAGAATGGTCCATGGATTTTCACTTAATGACTCTGGTAAGGAATTGAAGCTCGAGCAACCACATGAGGCATTGCAACTTGGCACCAAATGCCAAGGATCTCACCCGAAGAGCTCTCCTTTTTCGCTCACTCTTGATCCTATTCTAACACAAAAGGAAGAGTAATGATTGGAAGAATCTTTGAAAATGGCATATCCAAATGGCCATGGAACAAAGGCGAGGTTTTGATCGATGAAGATGGGTGGTCCACAGAGGTTACTGGGGTGGTTTCAACCTCCTTCTGATGGTGCACGTGAGGTTGGGAGAAGGGTCGTAAGATATGGCAAAAGAGAGGGAAGAATGAGGAATAAGACGGTGCAAGTTGTTGGTAGTTGCGATGCTCGAGTTGATCGGTGGAAAATGGAGAAGTTGGTCTTCGCCAATAGCTGCATCTCTTTGGGCTCAACTACCCGATGAAGAAGATGTACATCAACATTTGATCTGATGATCAGATGACCCACAATCTGGCGCAAACGGGCGGTTGTGATCCACTTAATTAGAAGATAAAGTGGCTAGGAAATGAGCAGGCTGAGGTGACCTTAGGTCATATGATCAAATGATCAGATGGGCCAAAAAGGGATAGTTACTCAAATGGGAGCAGGTGAGGTGTCAGGTGATAACTGGACCATGTGGCCCAACCAGAAAAAATAAAAAGCTTAAAGTACAAAATAAATTAAATAAAAATATTTAGATATAAAATTAGGAAAAATGATCAACATGAAAGTTGTAGATCTTTTCAGGATCTAAAATTTTTATGTAGAACTTGAAATCAAAATAAGTCATATATACACTATATTATTTTTGCAAGTATTTTTAATGAAATTAAAAACATTTATTTTATTTTATTTTCTTATTTTTTGTATTTTGATTTATGAATAATATACACTATATTATGTATAATAATAACCTACTTTTTATTTGATTTTTAATATTAAAGAAACACATAAAATAATGGGTACAATAATAATGATAACATTTAAAAACAATATTAAGGTTAACTATTTACACAAGGTCCTTTATTAAATTAGATTAATTGCTAATTATAATTAATGAAATGTTTAAGATAGAGGGATAATAAATTCAAATAAAGATGATATATCTGTAATTTATCAGTGGACCAACAGCTTCCTCGACAAGCCACGTGGAGCTTCAAGGCTCAAGCCTCCCTCACCATCCGATTTTCATCCAAGGGTGATAGATAAACCCAAATTACAACCCTTGGATTGAGCCTCAAACATCCGATCCGAATCATTCACTCGTACCTTCACCGCAATCATTAGATCGAAACCCAGATCTATCTTGAACCTATGTTCCAAAGCCTTGAGCATCAGGTATGCCATAACAGAGAAGTCATGTCGCATGGAGGGTCGCCACCCAAACTAGGTCTCGGTCATGTGCTTCACGCACTTGACCTAGGTGAATTTACGCCCGTGATTTGGGGGCATTATTTTGAAATTAGTTTGAGATAATTGAGCAATTCTTTTGTGAAATTAATTCATTCCTTAGGCCTGGACTTTAATTGAGATATACACATTATTTGGATCGCTTGTTTCTCATGCATCAGTCATCTTGCATTCATTCATCATTTTAAAAAACTATGAGAAAACTGCATTCTTTATTTTCCTCTCACACATTGTATATCATTATTTTCTTGCATAAACTATTTACAAAAAATCATGCATCATATTTGACCTTAATTAATCACATCTCTATTTTAAAAACCCGTAAAAATTGGCAAACTTTTAATAAAATTAATAAAATCTATATTTGAAAACCTAAACCATATATTATTTGAAAACTAATTCCAAACCCTTATATTACCTCTATGAGTTCGACCTTAGGACTTGCTCAAGTAAAATAAACAAACTGACTACATTATGATTAATTGCATAATTAATTTTCGTAGTGTTTTTTGGTTGACTTGCTCTTTATCACATGCTACAACCGACTTATTTCATCTAATTAAGAGTGGTAAAGTTCTTTCACCTATGGAGATCCTAGCGTATACAAGAGCAAGCAAGGAGAGCATGACTGTGGCACACAATTTATATGCATATATGGCCTCCTAGACCTTGGAAGTCCTCCTTCCACTTATTAATGGCACATAGGACATAGATGGAGCCGTCGACTCAAAAGAGGAGACCCACCTCTGCATCATCAAAGCTATGAAGTTGGTGATGGTGGGACATTTACAAGTATACAACTAACGACAATGTATGAGCACTCCTCTAACAATACCTTCCTCATCATCTTGTTAAAATCACTAAGATGTGGACTGTAAATGGGCAATCCCACGACCAAGCCTTGCAAAAGGAGGACATAGGCGTCTTGGATCTACCTCTTGTGATAACTTGTAATCCTACCTTCTAGGCGATGGGTATTAATGGAGAAGATAGGTGACCTAAACCACGCTTTCGGTTGTAAAGGAAGAGAAACCCCAAAAGGAGAAGATATGCTACTTGAAACCCTCTTTTTCACCTAGGTAAAACAAATGGGACATAACATTGAAGAGAGAGCACTTTTCGATTGTCTTGACACTTCAAACTTGAGTCTAACACACACTGACGAGCATATCAAACACCCTCATCTAATCTGACCTCTGTCGATTCTACCACGAAGATGCCACCAACTGCTTTGACCTAGTTTAATCTATTGACCAAACGAGCCCTTTGTGACTGTTCGTGTCGGGGCACAAAACCTACACTTCTCTCATGTGAGGCCCACCCCCTATCTTTTTTATTATATCAAATAAATCATTTCTCTTTCATCCATTCCATCAAAAAATAATATATTATACTATCATATCATCTAAAAATTATAAATAGTCAACTTTCTACTCACTTTTTCAAACTTTAATACAGTCACATCACAACTATTACTTACTTTTTCAAACTTCAACACAATCATATCATAACAAATCCATTAAATCCAGAATACTCTATCCAAACACTAAAACACAAAAACAAATTAACCTCTTCCAATTTATCTTAAGATAAACCGACAACCAAAGGGGTCCTAGCAACCACATTCTCTGCCCCTCCACTCCCACACTCACTTTTAGGGCTTGTTTGGTTGCTGGGTTGGACTAAGTTGGGTTGGATTGGGGTACCCGTGTGAATAGTGAACTGTACTCTTGTGAATAATAAACCGTGAAGAGGATTGAGAGGGTTGAAAGGAGGGGTACACCTGTCTACCCAACCCAACCCAGTCCGGCAAACATGCCCTTAGCTCCCTATCCCCTCCATCGGAACAACCTTGTATATAGATATATTTAAGGTTTGAAGGTGACGACACTCATTCTCCACCTCAGTCTCTCAGCCAACCCCGTTCCGACGAATCCCAGCTGCTCCCTCCGGCTGCCGCTCCTCGTCACGATGATCCATCCAATCTCAGCCCGAATCCAATTGGGGGTTGCTGTTGCTCGCAGCGGACGACCCTTCTCCTGTTCCTCCATATCAAGCACTGGTTACGGCGAAAACAGCTTCCGTCAGATGAACATCAATTCAGTGACGACCGGGAGGTCGGTTAGTCCAGCGTCCTCCTTATTTTATTTGCTAGACAGATTGGTAGCTGCCGGTGATTTTGATTTTTCTTTGAAAATTTTTTGTTCAGAATGGCCAAGAAGGTGTCCGCTTCGCAGAAGGATGGCAATGCCGACAACATTCGGGAAGCAACTCTACTTGCTCAGCGAAAGGAAAGGATCAAGCTTGCTGATTATGCCAGTGAACTTGGAAGGGAGTACTCTATTTACGAATTCCTCAGTGACCCATCTGGAGTGGAAGCCGTTCTCAACACCAGAGCACTCCAAAGCTTCCAACCTCTTGATTCTCATACGTACAGGTTTGATTGGATAGCTCCCTGACTCTTGTTTAGCGTCCGAAGAATTTTTTTTTTGGAATCCATTTTGGGAACCAGTTTCTTGTTCTGCTCTACGAGCATGTCCGAGGATTAAAACATTATGCATACTGGCATGTCGGCTCCAAGTAGTTTACCGGACAAATTGACAAGAGGATTAAAACATTATGTATACTGGAAACTACAATACGTTATGGCCAGATTGTGCTCAGGTAGATTCTTTTATGTTAAAACGGAGAATCTGATTACGCGAGAGAATGTGGGCTGAGATTGAACACCAGTTTTTTATTGTTTTTTCCTGGATGGAAATGAGACACAGAAGATCCATCTAGAATGGAAAGATTGTAATTATACCAATTTGGATTATCATAGTGTAACATGATCCATGAAATCCTTTTCCAGGCAATCTAATTGCAATTGAATGCTTATTTTGGATAATGCAAATATAATGGTCATAATACATAAAAAATAAGCGAGACGTTCTTCGTTAATATTGCTAACAGATTCATGAAATGTTCCAACTAAAGCTTATCCGATATTATTATGAAAATGTATATTAAACTTAATACAAGTCAAACCAGAATCTAATTCCGCGGTTACTTTATGATGATCCAACCTTGGCCTTAGTGGCAGACATGGCTTGCTGAAATTTAGATTATAGTTTTGGGAGAGAGTCTTAATTCCTGTTACCATCTGCAGGTGCACTTTACATAAGATAAGGTTTATGAATTTCGAAGTGATCCCTATTATAGACCTACACGTGACATTTACGGACAATGGCTGCACAGTTGAGATGCTCTCTTGCAAGGCAAGTTTTATTTATTTATTTAGCGCTAGCATGGCAAGTCAGCTTTTTCCAATAGAGACGGGCATGCCACTCAAGTTTCACACACGAGACATAAATCAGGTTGATAAACCATCAATAAGTTGATTTTGCGAGAAACAGAAGTTCATGGAGGCTACATCCTTGAGTCTCATCTATTTGTTACGTGCCTACATGGATACGATTGTTGGTAAGAGTAAAATATTCCCACAGAAAAACTAAAACAAACATGCAGGCCTTATTCCATTCTTATATGCTCTTTAGGATTTTGGAAAAAAACATCTAGTTAAGCTATAATTCCTACAAAAGCTACAAATAGTATTGAATTTTTCTTACATTTGGGGATATCTTTTCGTTGCTATTTGAAGCAGTTCTAGAGATATGGAAGTACCTCGTCTAGTTTTCAAACTTTGGCCGAGTGAACATTTGTTGTACACTTTTTCTTTCATTATCAAGATTTTGGAAAGATTCTCCTTCCCTAGAGGGAAAACAACCAATGGAGAAATTACTTGAAAAGGAAATAAGAACTACATAAATGCTATTTTCTATATCACTCCCGCTCAAGATGGAGCATAGATATCTATCATGCTCAGCTTGGAAGAAAAGTTTTGGAATGGTCTCCTAGGTAGGGCCTTGGTGAAAATGTCTTTTGTATGTTCCCCTAAGCTAACATGGGAAGTAGAGATGAAGACCTTTTGTATCATATCTTTAGCGTAGTGGAAATCCACCTTGATGTCTTTGATCCTCTTATAGAAGTTGGGATGTTGACAATGAATAATACAACTTGATTGTTACATAGTAGCTTCATGGGAAAAAGTGCGTCAATAGCCAGGTCAGTCAAAAAAGACTTGGCTCACATCTTCTCAATGCTTCCTTATGCCATGACTCTATATCGTGTAGTCCAATTTTCTATACAAGGAGAATCTTTCTTTACCCATGGCTTTTCCTTGCTACACTAATGGAGTTTTCTACATAAAATTGTCATCTTCTTCATGCGATTTCTTGTGGATTGTTTGTGTATTTGGTTCATTCCTCAACAAACTGATTCAGAGGCATTGAATTGGTGATTCTCTGTTCATTTTATACATGTTTGTGAGTCTTTTCAAAGATCTATCTGGTTGACGGCTTTTGCTTGGCATTGAATCCTTCCATAACAAATCATTTTTTGATCCGATCCAACACTTACGATGATATTGAAGTTTGAGATCGATAAGTTCGATTGAAGCATCAATCTTGACATGTGGAAGGTCACGATCGGGTTGATCCTCATTCAACAGGATGTCACAAAGGCACTAAGAGTCCTGGAGAAGATGTATATGATATTGGCTAAAGACGAGAAGGAAGATAATGATGCAAAGGCGATGCCAATCATTTAACTTGCTTGTCGAATGATGTTCTTCAATAAGTCACGAAGGAGACCTCAACGGCAGTTATGCGGCTGAAGTTTGAGAGAACATACGAGTCGAAGACCCTTACTAGTCACGTGTATCTCAGCCAATGCCTCTTTATGCCTTGTATGACCAAATATAAATCTATTACATCCCATCTTGATATCTTTGGTTCTATCATCTCCGAGTTAGAAAATATGGAAGAGGATATCGAAGATGGAGATCACGTGTTGTTGCTATTATAACTATTGCATGCCTTGTATAAACACTTTAGAGAGACCTTGATCTACGAGAAGGACAAACTTAGGTTAGATAATGTGAAATCATCTGTTCTCTCGAAGGAGTTGATTGATCGTGAATTAACGAGCCAATCATCAAGCGATAAGAAGATTGCAATGCTTTATATGAGGGGCAATTGCATGGAACAAAAGAAGTTTGAGAAGTCACACGATGAAAAGAAAAAAGACAGAGTATGTTTGGTCAATAATGCAAGAAGAAAGAGCATACTGCTAGAATCTCCAAAACAAGGAGAAAGTAGAAGTAACATGGTAAAGAAAATTTTGCAGTAGAAGCGAGTTATCTAGAACATATAATGCAGAGATGAGAGGTATGTTTTGATGGTCAGTACACTATGTAGATCGAATGATGCTTGGCTTCTCGATTTTTGGAGCTCCTACCATGTCACACTCAATGGTCATTAGTTCTCATGCAAATCGAGTGATGAAGGAGATGCTGTTATGTATATTGATTCACAGTCTAGGATTGTAGGGCTGGGGAGTATTGAACTGAAGATGCACAATGGAGCAAAGAGCACCTTAACATATGTTTATCTTGTTCCAGATATGGCAAAGTACTTGTTATCTTTTGATACCCTATTAGAGAGAGGGTGGGAGTATGATATAAAATGTGGTATATTGACATTGCCAAAGATTGACATTTTGTTATGTTTGCCAAGAAATCAAAAATCTATATGCTTTGCATGGAGATACTATTAGATGTACCACCATCATTTCCACTATTTTAGGGATAGACCACACCGGATTGTGGCATCTCAGGTTGGGGCATTTACGTGAGCCATGCATGAGTACTCTTGTCAGAATAGGATTACTTTACAATCAGGGCATTTGCAAGTTAGACTTTTGTGAGCATTTTCTCAGAAAACAGGCTAAGGGTTTTGGTGCTGCTGAACATAGAACAAAGGGTGCACTCTTGATTATATTCACTCCGATCTATGTGGGTCATCATCCCAAGTTCCCTCCAAAGATGGTGGGTAATACATGTTGACTTTCATTGACGATTATTCCAGAAAGGTCCTCTAAATCCAAAGATGAAGTGTTTACATGCTTTAAACAATGTTAGACATTATTAAAAAAGCAATTTGGAAAGATGATCAAGAGGCTATGGACAAACAATGGCTTAGCATTCTGTTCTACATTATTCAACCCCTTCTGCAAAAAATGAAGGTGTTATCGGACATCAAGCAATCATACTTCACAACAGAATGGATTTGCAACGTGCATGAATAAAACTCCACTAAAGAAAGCTAGATGTATGACACTGAAGCACTTTCTACAATGACCATCCTTATGAATCAATTTCCTTTATTGGTTTTTTTACGATGTGAAACTTGAGGAGGTATGATTTGGACATCTCCTTGATTATTTTGATTTGAAGATTTTTTATTGTACTGCATATGCACATTTTTTTAAGAAAAAAGGAACCTAAATCTGTTAAATGCATATTATCTGGGTATGCCTTTAGTGTGAAGAGATATAGACTATGGTATCTTGATCTAGAGTCACCTAAATTGATGATTGATAAGAATTTCATCTTTAACGAGTATGCTAATCTCTCGAGAAAAGTTCTGCAATCTTTTTTTGCTGTAGCTACAGAGGTGAGTGCTGACAAGCAGGTAGAGCATGAGGTTGACCCAATCCAATCACATCATTGTCATTTATCTGAGTTAAAAGAAGAGGGAAAAAACATTTGGTTATGACTAGGAGTGCACTGCAAAGTTTAAACAGACGGGGGCAAAGATTGGTCAAGCCACCTTCCAGATATGGAGCTTCAACTTTTGCATATCGATGAATCTGTGATTCATCACTCTAAAAGTTGAAAATAGAGCTTTGTTCCCGAGTAATTAGATGCATATTTCTGCTTATATTGCATAATTAGCATTCATGCATGCATAAGTAATATCTGCATTTTAGCATTCATATTTGCATTAAATAAGAAATCCAATTCACTTGTAAATACTCACATGTATATTCACCATATTTCACCTATTTGTATATATTTTATACTAACTCCAAATCCAATAAAATCAACTCCATAGTGTATATATTACTAATAATAATTAAAGAAAAATATCAAAAAATACTAACTTGTAAAATCGACCAATAAGACCCCAATCCAAGTTTGAAACTAAGAGCCTTAAAATGTACATATCTCTCTCATACAGTGTCCGATTTAGGTCTACTCACTTTTAAAGTAATATACATTCAGAGACCTTCAAAACAAGACCAATTTCATTAAAATCGGAGCTCGTATGCAAATTTTGAGTTTTGGGCCCCTTTTGTATATTGTACATATTGACCAAAATGCCCTTGCATTTTATCCGTTTATTTTCTTAATTATTAAAAATCCAAAAAAATAGATTAAGTTGTAAATATTCTTTTCATATTTTCTCTATTTTTATTTTAATTTTTGTCTTATCTAAAAATGATAAAAAAATTCAAAAGACAAAAATGTGGTATTTTATACCTATAAGGTACCATCCAAAAATATTTTTTGTACAGATGGTTTCATTAGATTTTCGGACCTTCACGAAAGTTGTAGATCTCGTCGAGACGAGCAACTTTCGTGTTGATCACTTTTTGATTTAATCCCTTTTGTTATTTATTTTTTATTTTTCTTTACATTTAATTTTTGAATTTTCTAGGTGCGACATGTGGCAGCTCCTGGAGCTGCCACATGTCACCCCTTTTTTATTTTTTTTTCGGATTTATTTTTATTATTTTCGGATTTATTATTATTATTATTTTATTATTACTATTTTAATTATTTTTAGTAGCCTACTATATTACTACATTTATTATTTATTTTATTCTCCTTTTACTTCTTCTCCCCTTACTTGTCTTCCACTCCAAGCCACCAACTCACCACTTCCTCCGCCATCCCTCCATCTTCTCCACCTCTTTTCTAACTCACTCCTCCTCTTTATATTCACATCTCATCTTCCATTTTTCATCATCTGCCATTTCTTCAATTGAGAGGAGAGACCACCAGCCCCCGAGTGTTGTCGGTGACAACTTCAATATTTTTCGGTCGAGCAACGACGGTTTCAAAGGCGAGATCCACGAGGACTCCTCCTCGTGTCGTTGTGCGTCTCTTCGGGTCACAACCGAGCTTCTTCGATTTCTCGCCGAATCGAATCGAGGCGACGACGATCGGAGTGCAACATTGCTCCTTCACCTTCAGGCAAAACCACCACAGGTAAGTATTTTCTATCTTCGCTTTGTCATTTTTTTATCTAACATTATTTGTTTATCTTGTTCATGACACAAAAACCACATCATCATCTACCATTATCACCACCACCATCACAATCCACCTATTCATTCACATTTTATTTTCTGTTTAAAAAATTACAAAAAATCGAAACAAGAAAAAGTTGCAGGATCCACTGTTCTGTTCTCCAGGCTGTTGCGGCACCGCACGCGTCCACGAACCACCAGCCAGAGTCCGCAGCCGCGCGGCCATCCAGCCCGTTGCCGCCCATCGCCGAGCACCCCCCGCCACTTGTCGCGGCCCACGCGTGACCACCGTGCACGGCCGCCAACGCCCGTCCCGCGGCCGCCTCCAGCTCTGCACGCGCGCGCCCAGGCATCTCCCAACCGCCTTCTACGGCTCGCGTGCTCTGCCCCCTTGCGTTGCCCATCCGCCAGCTACGCCGCGCGGCTCGCCGACGCTAGCCCCCACCGGGCAGCGCACGCCTCCAAGCACGCGACCTCGCCGCCCGCGCGCCTCTCCCTCTCCCACCAAGCCGCCGCTTCGCCTCCAGGCCGTCCAGCCCCCACGTGCAACTGCCATCGGCGCCTCCGCCTCCTCCCTCTTTGCAGCAGCAGCGCCGCGTCGCCCGCACCACTATCTCCTTGCGCGCGCGTGCCCTAATTGGGTGGAGAACCCATGTTTCCAAGTTCTTAATTTGTTTTTCTTTGTGACAATTGCAAATTGTTTCCTGCATAATTAGATAATTGCAAAAGTGCCCCTGTACGCATTTTTACTTTGTTTACTTCATTTCTGTAATTGCGAAGACACCCCTGACTCTGATCATTAATTTGGATATCAGTTTTGCATCATGTTTTTTTAAAAAATATCATTTTGAAGAGCATTTAATTCTTTATCTTTTGGATATTTATTTGTATTTTTGTGAGCATCGGAATATTTATTAAAAATCAGAGTTGCAAATTCAATGATATTTTACCCATTTTTGCTCTGAAATTCGTACATGATCATTTTTGCCTCCAAAAATTGTGGAAAATTTATGGATGATGTCTCTAGTTGTGTTTTAATTTCTATCCAAATTTCATACAAATTGAAGTTGTCTTTGGTATAAAATAAATTATTGAGTGATTTCAGTAAATGATTTTTAGTTAAATCCACAAATAGCATTTTTGTGAAATTTCAAGTTTCTTGGATTGTTAATGAAAATACCTTTTCTAGATAAATAGCTCTCTGGAAAATTTGATTCCGTGGATTAACTAGGAATTAAATACTAGCAGTCACTCTGTTTTCAGTAAAAATTCATAAAAAATCATAAAGTGTCAGAAAATTCTAAAAAAAATAGTGTTTCATCATATTTAACTTCCAGTAAAATTTTCATAATTTTTGCATTTCATTTGCACAAAAAATTGCATAAAAACCCAAAAAAAGTTTGCATTTTTCATTTGTGCATCTTAAATCTGAAAATTCCAAAAAAATAAATCTGCATCCATCATTGGATTAGGTTTTCAGGAAAAATATAACTTGGCTGATTTGGATTAATTTGGCATCAAAGATTAATTTGGCTAAGTGGATCGTTTTCTTATTAACCTAATTCATCCGCATCGGTGCATTTCCATTTTTTATTGCATAAAAAATACCAAAAAAATCCCACTTGGAAAACCGCAATCTAATTCATCTAATCTGATCCCGAGTTGTTCCTTTGCCTCCTTGAGTCGACCCTGGGGCTTGCTCAGGTTAAACAAACATAAAACCGCACTTAATTTCATTCGACGATTCATCGATCCGTGTGATAATTTTTGATCGATCCGGATTTATCTGTCTGCAACGAAATCATCAATTAGACACCATTAAAAGGGTAGATCTGCGATCAATCACATATGTACTATTTGTTACAAAGGACCAGTCATGTAGGAGACTCAAGCAAAATTTTTGAAGCTTTTTTATCATAGTACTCCGTTGAATGGTTTTGTTGTCGATGAAAGAGGACATGGAATCTCTCAATAAAAATCACGCATGGGCTCTTGTTCCTCCACCATGTGGACAAAAGGTGATTGGTTGCAAATGAATTTACAGGAAGAAGGCATGTCTAGAGCTATCAATGTGAGATACAAGGCAAGACTAGGTGTCAAAGGCTTTAGCCAGGTGGAAAGTATTGCCTACAATGTTTTTTTCTCTAATGTGGTAAAACACTCCTCCATAGAGTCCATCTAGTAATTATTGCCGTGAATGCACTGGAGTTGGAGCCGCTAGATGTGCAAACATCCTTTTTACATGGTGCACTTAAAGATCAGTTTACGTGTGTCAATTTAAAGGCTTTAAAGTGCAGAGAAAGAAAGATCAGGTGTGCCGGCTAAAGAAACCTATTTATTAGTTGAAATAATTGTTTAATTGGTCTTCTCTAGTATTATGTAATATGAAATTGTCTTATCTTCCTTTTCTATGTGTAGTTCAACATGGCAACCTCTTTTAGCTCTAGGATTTCCTCTTTATATTAAGAGAACTATAGGGTACATAATAAACAAGTTATCCATTTCCTTTTGCATGGTATCAGAGCAACGGTCTTGGACTGGTACCCTCTTAAAATCCTAAACCCTACTGGCCAGCCGTCTCTCTCGATCTAATGCTTCCCCGCATGCTTGACACCTTACTGCTATTGCTCGACACCTCACCATAGTCACCCAACGGAAGCTCGAGGCTCACACCCTTGTTTTTTTGAAAGAAAAAGAGGGTGGGGTCTGAAGTCAAGACCTATCACAAAATTTTGTTAATAACTAGGGACAGTGTTAGTAGACCATATCCAGTGCAATAGTTTACCATATTCAGGAACATTTTCGTATAAAAGGACTGACCATGAAGGATGTGCTCATCCGTAGCCAACCACAACACCTAAATGTGGGCATAAGAGGTCGAAGGATCCTCCTGAGAATTTTTGTAATATGTTCTGATCGATGCCTAAAATGTATCCATATTATCTGTCCGCAACCATTGAATGCCAATATGATCTCAGAATGTTGTCGAAGAAAAGCAACCAAAGAAAAGATGCTCTAGATTCTCCACATCATCACCACATCTCGTACAAGTAAGGTCACCCGTCCGAAGAAGCTTCGCCTTGTATTCCTTCCTTCCTGAGTAGTAGTCCATGTCTTAGAAGCCATAGGAATACCTTGACCCGGTGTGGAATCTTTGCCATCCAAATCAACATATAGTCCAACCTAGATCGTTCAGAGTCTCCTCGCAGCTGAATTATTGTTGCTTAATGCCCAACGGACCCCTATGCCTTCTCCATCACCGTCCATCCCCAACAGGCTCCGCGCTTCCTCCACCCTATACCCAACAACAACCCACATCCCTTTGTACTTGTGTCGCTTCTCATCATAAACCATGTAGGTTCTGTTTCAACTACATGGGATTTGTCCAATAATAGAAAACAATGCTCGTGAAGTTCCTTAGATCAACTCGATTCAGAATTCTCAAATAAATAAATATATGACTCGGAGGTCCTAGAGCACCTGCACGGGTTATGAAAAGGTTGTGTATCTAGGTTTATACACACAACCTCCCATCCATGTTAGTGTAGACAACCATTAACTAATCTCACTGTCTTGTCCTTTATGTGCCTCGCTAACCCATCATGGCAGAGACCAAGGTTGATGGTACTCCATCTCGTGGGGCTATGAAGGGCTTTCTCCCATCATCAAGATGGATTGGATGAACTCTGAGTTGTAGGTGATGTAATTCATGAGCATCATGGAGAACCACTACAAAGAGTGTCTTGACGGAGCCAGAGTCGATTGACAAGACTGGTGACAATGTCACATGGAAACATGACAAGTCATGGGCATGATTATGGCTATTATGCATTATTAAAGCGACAGAGATAACCAATGAGTTTCTACATTAGCCCAGTGCGAATGCAATGTGGGACATTCTTGCCACAACATACTCACTGACGAAGAACGGAAGAAAGACTCTTAAGCTTCAACATGATATATACATAACCAAGAAAGATGGTCGTCCGCTCTACGACTTCTACTCCAGTATAAGGGGCATGTTCGAGAAACTGCTCAATTACATGACCTATTGAGCAGCAATCGACATACATAAATGCTAAGATGGTTAGTGTCTTTCTTGTCGGTCTTGATCATACACACAATTAGTTTTTATCCAATGCCTCAATTTTGCCAATGGAGGAGGCATACATTCGTCTTAGCATAATCTCTCGACCAATTAGTCTTGCAACTCAGAATTACTTTGCTATGGCTGCTTCACGAGGCAGAGGAGGGTCAACTCAATTAGAGGACATGGTGTCTCTAACACATGATGCATTCTTCCTTGTCAACTGTGTATTTAGTGCAATCGCTTAGGACACTCCAATCATACATGCTATCAAAAGTATGATCGTCCTACTCTCATGTTGCTGAGTGCTCAAAGACAAACACTGCACCTTCTGACCAGAAGTGTGGCAATCTTATCTCCCGTCTAAGGGGACCCACAACTGCTACAATTGGTCAACTTGCCTATAATTAGAGTTCGGTCAAATTAAGAGCATTAGACTATTTAAGGCAGGTTTTTAGTCCATCATCTTGTCTGGAAAAGTCTTCCTTGAGACTTGGTTGTGTCTGCTAGTACCTCAGGTATCAATCATACATTACAACCAATCATATCACTGATTTTTTTAAAGCAAAAATGGCTTCCACTGTATAGGTGCATGCCCAAAAACTTCATCATTTAATCACCAAAAATGTACAAATTTACATGATTACATATTCCAAATTTCGGCCAACGCATTGGCATGAGCCACAACATTTTCAGCTAAAACGCCCGCTGACGAAAGAGAGCACCATTTCTAGCTCACCAAATAACCAAAGTCATCGCCAAGCAAGTGGTGCATTCCTTCTCAGAGCCACACCATTCCATCCCAATGGTCTCCTAGAAATATGAGATTCCATTAGTATACATCATAGGCCCCCCGAGGAGCTCCCAAGTCACCACCGAGACCCCACACTTAAAGAAAAGATGCTCCATATTCTCCACATTCGCATAACACCTCTGACACAGTGGGTTTACCATCTCAATGAATCGTGCTAATCTCTCTCCCGTCAGCAGTCTCCCTTTTCGGAACAACCACATGAAGACCTTCACCCGTGTCGGGATCTTCCACCATATTCTTATGCAATCCATGTACTTCCTCTAGGATCGTACACCATTTGTCCTTTCAGTGCTCGATAAGCCTTACTCACAGAAAAGATACCATCATACAACTCCAACAGTCATGTCTGTCTGTGGGTCCTTCCACGTTCTCCAATTCCTGTACCATCTCCAACATACCATTAACTTTATTGAATGGATGATAGGTTCATGAGCTTCTCATATCTCTATAAAAACAGAGAGCAATTTATTTCCTACAACACTATTCCTCCTGATCACTCTGTCATCATTGTTGGATGGGAGAAATTCTATCGCAAGACAGGGGGAGATCCATCTGATGCCCACTATATGTCTGCATAATATCTTGAACCCAAATTTTCTATAAATTTATTGTCCATTATTCTATTACAAAGGAACTAAACTGTTGTGCCATTTTGATACGTCTTCTCTTGTGTTTCTAGATATACTTACGGTTATGGTGATTGGATGTGACCATCAGTGATGCAGCGTGATCGCGAATTATAGGGCCGAATTTATTTAATTAATTAGTGGTCAATTTTATTTACGTTTTTAAGTTGTCATAATTGTCTAATTAAATAATTGAGATCGCCTGTGATCTCAACGTTTATTCGTAGATTTAATTTTGGTCAAGAGTCTAATTAGAGTAATTAGGGGTCAATTTGAATTTTAAAATTTGTCGGAGTCAAATTAGGATAGTTAGTTGTCCAATTTAAATTAATTTCTATTTTTGTAACCCCATCTCTCGGTAGTCCAGTGTTTTTATTCAGTCAAGTATTAATGAAATTTTGAGATTTTATCTCTCTCCTTTCTCCTTCCCCATGTGGTCTTCACGGTTCTCCTTCTTCAACCCCTCGTTACCGACGAGTTTTTCTCTTCTCAATCCCTCCATTCTTTTCCACCTTAAATTCCACCATCAAAAATATTATTTTCGTCGACGCCGAATTCCAGTTTGCATCAATTGGTATCAGAGCATGGCCTACAGATCGTCCTCACGATCTGACGATCCGTATCGACATGTGCGCCGACACGCGCCGACACACCATCGTTCATCCGAACGAACACGACGAACCATCGCCACCATTGACACCTGCTACAAGGAGACGGAGCACGTGATACGTGATTTGCAAACCAACTTCCAATCCATGTTTCGAGATCTAATGGCTAACTTTGAGGCCTTCCGCGACGCCCAAACAAAGCCTACACCCGTCGAAGCCGCTGCCGCGAAGTTTGACGAAGAAAACGTTGTTGCGAATGAGAATCCGGCTGCTGTCCAGATTTTTTATGAAGAAAATCTCACCGTTAACGACAAACCGGCCGCTGCCCAGGCCATTTCGGAGGAGAAAAATGTCGAAACGACCGTTGTCCAGGCCGTTTTAGAAGAAAAATTCGAAGAAACAGTGGCTGTCCAGGAGATCCCAGATCTGATTCCGCCACCGGAATCGATTCCGCTGCCCCCTCCGGCCATCCCGGCACAACCCCAGTCAGGCCAGGTAACCCCCCTAACCACCTTAGCCCTCACGACAGTCATATCCACCCTAACAGCCCCTCCGCCATCTCCCTCTCACCGCCTTTCCCCACTGGCTCCCCCACCAGCCCACACCGCCCCACCCTTGCGCCGTAGCCATCCACCCCATGATCTGCCCCTGCGCATCACCGCTCCTCCCATCCCCGCGCACTCGCCATCGCCCCCGCGCCTCCTTCTCGCCGCCCACCCGCCCACAGACCCCCCCAGCCCTCGCCGCCTTCTTTCTCCCCTCGCGACGTCGCCCCGCTGCGCCGCCACGCCACGGCAGCGCCCCCCGCGCCACCTTCGACCGTTAGCAACCCCCGCGACTCCCGTGCCCCCCTGCGGCAGCCGCACCCAGCAGTCCCGCCGTCGCCTCTCGTTGGGGAAGACAGGAGCCCTAGCACGGGCACTCCATACGAAAGAAACCAAACTCCCGAGATTTGGGGTTGAAAATTTAAGTGGGAAAAATTGCACAGAACTCCTCCCAGGAACAAGTTTTTATTCAAAGGGAAGGTTCAAAGGCTCCTCTCACAGTATAAGTTGTAATGAAGGGGTACGGAAATTGCAGAGATGCCCTCCAATTAGAAAGAACTACAAACGTAATGTTGAAAAGAATCTAATTGCGGGCTACAATTTTGAAGACAATTTCTCCAACGACGCACCTACGTCAAGCAATTCGTCGGGGGACGAATTTTTAAAAGCGGAGGAGAGTTGATGCAGCGCGACCCCGAAAAATAGGGCCACACTTTTATTTATGTTTATCTGAGTCGTCGAAAATTTTAGTTAATTTTATTTACGTTTATTTACGTCAACAAATTTTTAATTAAATAAATAGGGATCGCATGTGATCTCAACAATTATTCGTAAATTTGATTTTGGTCAATTAATTAGTTAGAGTCTAATTAGGGTAATTAGAGGTTAATTTGAATTTTAAATTTGTCGGAGTCAAATTAGGATAGTTAGTTGTCCAATTTAAATTAATTTCTATTTTTGTAGCCCCATCTCTCATATATAAAGAGATGATAGTCTAGTGTTTTTATTCAGTCAAGTATTAATGAAATTTTGAGATTTTATCTCTCTCCTTTCTCCTTCCCAACGTGGTCTTCACGGTTCTCCTTCTTCAACCCCTCGTTACCGACGAGTTTTTCTCTTCTCAATCCCTCCATTCTTCTCCACCTTAAATTCCACCATCAAAAATATTATTTTCGTCGACGCTGAATTCCAGTTTGCATCAATCAGCAAGGAGGCCTCTATAGATTGGCCCGGTTTCCTTATACATGCAGATCTTCCATCCCTACTGGACATGTTTCGTCCTACTTGTTGCATCTTTGTTTGGTTATTTACCCTTTCAGAAGCTGTGCATAGTGGCCTTCCTAGAATATCTCCTTAGTCCAGCTTTCAATGTGAGGCCTACCAACTTGAGAAGCATCATTGTAATACCATTCCCAATAGTCATGGTCGCAGTATTAGTTCCTTATTTGAGTTAGACCATTTTGACATTTGGGGTTCTGATCATGTCCCTGGCCATCAAAGACCATTTTTATCTTCTAGCCGGTGGTGATTTCTCTAAATTATCTCGGGTCTTTTTAATGAAATATAAATCTAAAGTTGAAGAGTTTTTTCTGCTACATCAAATATATGCATTTTGATAATGGCCTTAAAATTTGCATTGGCCACTTATCTCAGTTTTTCAAATCACATGGGTTCTTTCATTAGACCTATCGTGCCTACACCTCTTAGCAGAATTGTGCTGTTGAAAAGAAATACAAGCAAATTTTAATAAAACTCTCCATATTCTAGTCATGATCCCCATTCCTACTGGAGAGACGTTATCCTTACTGCATGCTATCTTATTAATAACATATCCTCTTTTGTGCTAGGATATCATGTTCCTTTTTTATAGCATTTTTCAAAAAAGATCTTTCTTCTCTAACATCTTAAGTTTTCAGTTATGCTATGTTCGTTCATCACTTGATTCTTGTCGAGAGAAGTTGTCTCCTCGTTTACTCAAGTACATCTTTGTGGGATATTCTCGAACCCAAAAATGGTATCAATCTTTATTTATGTTCGAAGAAAGTATTGTATGAGCGTTGACGTCACCTTATTTGAGTCTATTATACTTCTCCCTCACTAGTGATAGGATGGCTTCCTCTCAGTCCAATACAAAGGTTTACCTGCCACCTCCACCTCATGCTCCGTCTTCGCCTACTTTAATCGAGGAGGAGGCATTACCTCATATATACATACATAGACCTCACGTTATTGGACCCCTACTCGCTCCTGCACCTTCTAGTCATCCATCATACCCTGTGTAAATACAACACTTGATTTCTACTGATGGCACAATTAATGTTTTTGTTCAGTAGGGCGATATACAATAAGATGATGTTGTCAATCCAGAGATTATAGTTCAACGGGATGGGGCTTATGATCCCTCAAAAGATCCTGCTTTGCCCATTGCACTTTAGAATCATTGGTATGCATGTGCCACTTACCTTCTCTTTGGTCACCTCTCCTTTGACCATCTATAGAAGACTATAAGATGTTTGTGGCGAGAGAACTGAATGTTACAGTCCCACACACATACCATGAGGCACTACGAGATAACTAATGGTGTCTAGCCATGGAAGAAGAGATGACAACTTTGTACTCTAGAGAAACATCTGGACCTTGGTCATTGCCCCTATTGGGCATCTAGAGTTGGCTATAAGTGGGTCTTTAGCATAAAACATTATGCAGATGGTATTGTGGATCGCTACAAAGCCCGACGCGTGGAAAAAAGGTTTCATCTAGACATATAGGGTGGACTGTCAGGATACCTTCTCTTTTGTGGCCCGCCACTATACTTTTTAGATTCTCCTTTCAGTTCCGATCTTTTAATATTTGCCATTCTTTCAATTGAATATTAAGAATGTTTTTCTTTATGGAGTATTGTAGGAAGAAGTTTATATGCAGGATCTACCTAGGTTTGTTGCTAGGGGGTGTCAAAAGATATGCAGGCTCTATAAGGCTATTTATGGTCTTAAACAAAGTTCAAGAGCATGGTTCCATAAGGTTTCAAACCTGATAAAGCAACACGGCTTCAGCAAATCGACTGGAGATCACTCATTATTTGTACTTAGGACAACAAGAGGTAATATCACCATTTTGATATATGTTGACATCATTGTTATATGAGATGACATACGATGCATTAATGAGACAAAAGTATTCCTTGGACAACAGTTTATCACCAAAGATTTTGGAAGCTGCAACGCTTCCTTAGCTTAGAGTTCATTGGAAATCACAAAGGAGTTGTAATGAATCAAAGAAAATACTTGACTGATCTTCTTCTAGAGACCGGGATGACAGATAGTAGATCTGCTACTATACCTATGAATCCGGTATGAAGCTCTATGATGATTGATGCAGCGTGATCGCGAATTATAGGGTCGAATTTATTTAATTAATTAGTGATCAATTTTATTTACGTTTTTAAGTTGTCATTATTGTCTAATTAAATAATTGAGATCGCCTGTGATCTCAACGTTTATTCGTAGATTTAATTTTGGTCAAGAGTCTAATTAGAGTAATTAGGGGTCAATTTGAATTTTAAAATTTGTCAGAGTCCAATTAGGATAAGTTTGTTGTCCATTTAAAGTAATTTCTATTTTTGTAACCCCATCTCGCCTATATAAAGAGATGGTAGTCCAATATTTTTAGTCAGTCAAGTATTCATGAAAAATTGAGATTTATCTCTCTCCTTTCTCCTCTCCCTCTCTCTTCATGCGATCTCCGCGGTTCTCCTCCTTCAACCTCTCGTATTCCAGACGAGTTCTTCTTCTCAACCCCTCTAATTTCTTCTACCAAATATTTTCCACCGTTCAAATTATTTCCCGCGCGACGCCGATTTGCCGTTTGCATCATTTGGTATCAGAGCATGGCATTTAGATCGTCCTCACGACCTAACGATCCGTCCAGGCGCTCGCACCGGCATCATCGTTCATCCGAACAAACACGACGAGCCATCTCCACCATCGACGCCTCCTTCAAAGAAACGGAGCACATGATACGTGATTTGCAGAACAACTTCCAATCCATGTTTCGGGACCTAATGGCCACCTTTGAGGCCTTCCGCGACGCCCAAACAAAACCTCCACCCGTCGAAGCCGCTGTCGCGAGTTTTGACGAAGAAAACGTTGCTGTGAATGAGAATCCGACCGCTGTCCAGCACCTTCCAGAACCGATTCCGCCATCAGAATCGATTCCGCGGCCCCCTCCGATCATCCTGGCACAACCCCAGCCTTCCCAGGTAACTCCCCTATCCTCCCCAGCCCTCGCGGCCGTCATCCACCCCCTAACAACCCCTCCGGCATCCCCATACCCCCCCACGGCACAGCCCCCGACCACAGCCCCGCCACCCTCTCCCGCAAACCCGGAAACCCCAACCCTCCTAATCTTGCCGGCACCTTCCCCAACCCCCGCCAAACCAGCGGTCCCGAACCCACCACCCACCTGCAACACCCCCCTCCTCGTCCTGCAACCCACCAACCCCTCTCCACCAGCCTCGCGGAAAACCCCACCAGACCGCGCCACCCCCCTGCGGCCTTTGCCTGCCCCCTGTCCCGCGCCAATCGCCCCCTCGCCAACCCCCTTCCCCCGCGCCCCAACCCTATCCCCAGGACCCCCTTACCCTACAACCCCTTCCTCGCCATCACCCTCCCCATCTCCACCGCACGCCCCTCCCCAGCCCGCGCGAGGCCATGCGCCCCTCCACCACCGCCCAGGTACCCGCGTCGGTGCCACCCCTGCACACTAGCGGCGCCCGTGCCTCCACCTTCGAGCATCGCGCAGACCCCCTCGCGTCGTCCAGGTCGTCGCCGCCCCACGCCACGCCTGTGCCTCTTACTCCGGCGCCGTCTCTTATCAGGGAGGCGTGGAGCCCTAACGAGGAATGCGGAAGACCCTCCCACCGAATCCCCTCAATTGAGGGGAGGAATATTTTGGAAAAATTGCAGAATAAAAGTTCATAAAACCCATATTTGCAGGAAGGTCCAATGCAATAGGAATGTGAGGAAACTTGAAGGGGTACGAAAATTGCAGAGATGCCCCCCAATTGAAAAAAACTACAAACGTAACATTGAAAATGAT
This sequence comes from Ottelia alismoides, assembly GCA_037367405.1. Taxonomy (NCBI): domain Eukaryota; kingdom Viridiplantae; phylum Streptophyta; class Magnoliopsida; order Alismatales; family Hydrocharitaceae; genus Ottelia; species Ottelia alismoides. Next base: position 224,676 of record JAZKJV010003985.1, read on the forward strand.
CGAATTGGAGGAAATTGAAGCCACAATTCAAGGATGAATTCTCCAACGCGCATCTACGTCAAGCAATTCGTCGGGAGACGATTTTTTTAAAGCGGCGGAGAGTTGATGCAGCGTGATCGCGAATTATAGGGCCGAATTTATTTAATTAATTAGTGGTCAATTTTATTTACGTTTTTAAGTTGTCATAATTGTCTAATTAAATAATTGAGATCGCCTGTGATCTCAACGTTTATTCGTAGATTTAATTTTGGTCAAGAGTCTAATTAGAGTTATTAGGGGTCAATTTGAATTTTAAAATTTGTCAGAGTCCAATTACGATAAGTTTGTTGTCCATTTAAAGTAATTTCTATTTTTGTAACCCCATCTCTCCTATATAAAGAGATGGTAGTCCAATGTTTTTAGTCAGTCAAGTATTCATGGAAAATTGAGATTTATCTCTCTCCTTTCTCCTCTCCCTCTCTCTTCATGCGATCTCCGCGGTTCTCCTCCTTCAACCTCTCGTATTCCAGACGAGTTCTTCTTCTCAACCCCTCTAATTTCTTCTACCAAATATTTTCCACCGTTCAAATTATTTCCTGCGCGACGCCGATTTGCCGTTTGCATTAATGATGATATAGACATGGTTGACAAGAGGAGGTATATTGAGTTTACTATGAAGCATCTTTATGTGAACATCACTAGGCCAAATATATATTTTGTCGTGAGCAAAATCAACCAGTTTATAAATCAACCACGATAGGACCTTATGGATGTCATGACAATGATTCTCAAGTACCTGAAGTCCTCACTAGGTACACAGTTACTTTTTAATACGGAGACATCCCTTGCAATAACATGATATGCATATTGGTAAAAAAACATAGTGTGCAGATGCAAACTAAAAACGACGCCCAAAAGATAGAAAGTCAAGCATGTGATTTGCTATGTTCATTAGTAGCTCTCTTGTCTTGTGGGAAAGCACGAAGCAGATTGTGGTGGCCAGATCGAGCATTGAATCTGAAAATAGAGGGTCATGGCTCAGGTTAGTACTGAGTTGATGTTGGTTAGGTCAATTCTAACAAACCTAACAATTGAGGTATCTCTTCGAGTCAAATTCCTAAGTAGTACCTGGGAAATACATAAATACCTAGGTTCTACGTAATGTTTTTTTTACTCAAAAACTACAAAGGTGTCGCATGTTCAACATGCGACACCCCTTAAGTTTTTTTTTTACCCAGGAACTGCGTTAGTGTCGCATGTTCAATATGCGCTATAGATAGCGCATATTCAACATGCGATATCGACCCTAATTAAGACCCGCGCCCAGCGGCCTTCTCATTTCCCCGCGCCCTTGCCCGACTCCCACCTTCCTCTCCAGCGACCAGCCGCCCCCGACGCCCTCCTCTCCACCCTCATCTTTTGGTCTCCTCCTCTCTCAACAACACCCATTTTGGTCACTCCTAGCCCCGCGGAACACTCCTTTTCCGTGTTTTCAGTGATTGTCACCGTCCTAGCCGTCCCCGCTTCTCGTTAGGGCTAATCACCTGCTGCGAACAATCGGACTTGGTAAAACGTTTTTTTTAATTTTTTTTGTATCATATGCATATTATTTTCATTTCTCGAATGTATGACGTTTGCTTGTGTGTTGTGTCACGTATTAGGTTAGAATGGAGCAGTTGTATTGTATGTGTCATTTGAGTAGTACACTCATGTCTGGATCGTCAACCAACGTGAGGGGGTTTGTGTTGACTCCTAATATGACGTTCGATGAGATGTTGAGCTTGGTTTGCCGTAAGTTCAACTTGGATGTTGACAGTCAAAAAATCCGATTATTACATCGCGTCCCTCGAGGCCCAGGGGAGGAACCATCATTTTCATCTATTGTCGATGATGATGATGTGCAGACAGTTATTGTGTACGCTCGGACCATTGGGAAATCAATGCCTACCGATATTTATGTTGAAGATGTATCTGTGAGCGAAGTCCCAACTGTTATGACTAACAACGAATCGTCTGGAGTCCCGAGCACACAAGCAGCAGTTGTCCGCAGCACACCACCAAGAATTGTCCCAACCACGGGACCCGACCATGATACGGATGCGCCTGTAACGCAGCCAAGCACGGTTCAGGATTTGGGCTTGAGTGAGCCGTTGCTGCGAGAGGTTAACCGGATGGATCAGGATTTCATCCCTTGGGGTACCGATGATGACCTGGAAGAAGGTAGCGAAGATGTCGAAGATGATCTGATGGACGAGGAGCTCCAACTGATGAACAAACCGCGCATACTATTACACCCCGTATACCCTTTTTTGGGGTTAGAGGGTCCAATACTCGTTCAACATATGAAGACGACATTCGAAGCAAGTCTAGACTTGATGGTGTTGCTGACGAAATCCGCAAGGGTAGGACGTTCAAATGTAGGGAGGATTTGGTGTACGCTGTGAAGAAGTTCCACATTCTATCACATTTTGACTTCATTGTCAAGGAATCCACCAGCTTGATATGGTCGGTTTTTTGTTCGCAGAGAGCAAATGGTTGTGTTTGGTATTTACGAGGACATTTCAGAAAATTTGATGCACTGTGGGTGATCTCCAAGGTTGTTGGGGCACACACTTGTATAAACCCAACAGTTAATCAAGATCACCCTCAGTTGGACTACAAATTCATGTCCAGATCGTTGCTAACTCTTGTTAGGGATGACCCTAATGTTCGTGTATCTAGTTGTAGAGCTCACATCCACGAGATGTACAACTACTGGGTTTCAAGGAAAAGGGCTTGGGATGCTCGAAGGAAGGCCATCGGAATTGTATTTGGTGACTGGAAGAAGTCATATGCTGAAATGCCTTTTCTTTTGCATGCAATGAAGGCCGCTATTCCAGGGACTGAAATTGATATTGAATACAGCGACCATCCTGATCCTCGGAAACCTCTCTGCCGCAGATTTGAACGATGTTTTTGGGCTTTTGGTCCTTCCATTGAAGCATTCAAATATTGTCGGCCACTGATTAGTGTTGACGGGACACATTTGTACGGGAAGTACAAACAGAAACTGCTCATTGCTGCGGGGTTGATGGGGATAAACATATTGTCCCCCTTGCATTCGGGATCGTCGACGAGGAATCCTTGTCGTCATGGAAGTGGTTTCTTTCGTTGGTTCGTCTAAGGGTAATTGGCATGCGAGCTGGACCAATCTGTATCATCTCCGACAGGCATTCTGGTATAAAAGCCGCTATGAAAGATGCTGACGTGGATTTATTAGAACCCTTTGCATATTGGCGTTTTTGTACGAGACACGTGGCGAGCAACTTCAATAGCGTCTTTAAAAATGGTTCCATGAAATCTCTGGTGCAAGCAGCAGCATTACAGACGACACCTAGGAAGTTCGCGTACTTCATGAGGAAATTACAAGAGTGGAATAATGGAGCAGCTAGATGGTTTTCAACTCATGATTGTCGTCGTGAGCAATGGACCTTGGCCTATGACGGTGGGTATAGGTTTGGTCAGATGACTACAAATCTGAGCGAAAGCTATAATGCAGTTCTTAAAGATGCCCGTTGCTTGCCAATCTCTGCGTTAATTGAGAAGACATTTTATAATTGTGTGTCATACTTCATTCAACATTTTGAAGAAGCAAGCGCAGCCATTGCTGCTGGTCGAAAATTCACGCATTACGCATCCACAGAGCTGACCCGTTGGACTGCAGCTGCGAATGGACATACAGTTACCCAGGTACAAGTACAACCCAAATATTATTCGAGGTGTCTACCAGGGCTCGACGGACGTCTAATGGTATTCGCGGGCGCAAACAGTACACAGTGAACTTGCTTCAAAGGAAATGCACTTGCAACAAGTGGCAAATATATCGTATCCCATGTTCCCACGCCATTGCAGTCATTTCAAAGCGTCGGGCTGATGTAGATTCCTATGTTGGAGAGTGGTACACCTGGGAGAAACAGTTGCAGGTTTACGGAGGACAATTTTTTCCCATCGGTGATCGTGAAACATGGGCTCCCCTCGAATATCCTGAGTTACGACCGGACCCAAAGCGTAAACGCGGTAAAGGTCGTCCACGTACAACAAGAATACATAATGAAATGGATGTTAGAGACGTGATTCGGCAAAATACTTGTTCCTATTGTGGAATAGTGGGTCACACACACTGTGGTTGTCCCAACAAAGCCACAAGCAATTCTCAAGCATCCACATCAAATGCGCCGACGACGAGCAGGAATAAGAATAAATGTGGAAATTGTGGTGGTCAAGGTCACAACCGACGTAAATGTCCAAATTCGAGTAAGTATGCTACACTCGTATATTAGGAATTTTCATTGTCTTAAATACTTGTCGATTGTTTGGGATATTGTTCTTTCATATAGTTTTTTTGAATTGTATTGTCTAACATTGAATATTGTATTTTTCAGATGGATCCCGACCCAATTGATCCTTCAGTTTTGCGCCTTCAGGAGCGTCATCGTTCACGTCGAGTTTGGGCTGGCGATGTAAGTAATTATAATTTCTTCCTTCCTTCAATTTTCTTTCCTAACAATTTTCTTGTAGGAATCTTCGTGGTTGCGTTGCCGGCGACGAGAGACACATGTACGTCGGATCCCTTTGGATGACCGGCTACTGCCTTACGTAGTCGAAGCAGGATTTGGATGCATCTCAGACCTCGAGTTCATTACCCTAGATTGGCATCTTGTGACAGCTTTAGTTGAACGATGGAGACCCGAGACGCACACCTTCTACATGCCTAGTGGGGAGATTACTATCACCTTGCAGGATGTGGCATTCATTTTGGGGCTGCGAATTGATGGGCCTGCGGTTACCGGGGAGACAACACCTGGAGCGACATGGGCAGATACATGCGAGGAATTGTTGGGTGTTAGGCCACTGCCCGCAGACATAGTTGGCAGCAGGGTGTCAGCAAGCTGGCTGTCCACCAATTTTTCAGAGTTGGCTGAGGATGCAGACGAGCTAGTCGTACAGAGACACGCTCGAGCATACATTTTGCAGTTGCTTGGTGGAGTACTTTTCACGGACAAGTCTGGATCCTTGGTTTCACTTATAGCTCTACCACATCTACAGGATTTTGAGTTCTCTGGGACATTGAGCTGGGGATCGGCCGTACTTGCATATCTTTACAGACATCTTTGTTTGGCAGCGGACATGGTGACCGAGGAGATTGGAGGCTCGGTCATCCTACTTCAGCTCTGGGCTTGGGAGCATTTCCCCCACATTGCTCCAGTTGTTAGGGACGACAGAGAATGGTACGGGCGCCCGTTAGGAGTCCGCTGGGCAACGGCGTTTGCCCATCGTAGACAGCCCACACACGTGGTGAGACCCTACAGGGATGCTTTTGACATGCAATCACCCGACCAGGTAATTTTACATGCTGAAATTTTTCCAATAACAACAAAACAAATACTAATCGTAATACAATTTTTGCATTCAGGTATTTTGGACTCCCTATACGGATGAGATCCGCGCCCATCTCCCAGCCAACTCTCTTGAGGGCGAACAAATTTGGAGAGCTGAAGTGCCTTTGATATACTTCCACATTGTGGAGTATTACTACCCAGATCGGTTTAAGAGACAATTTGGGGGTCTTCAAGACATCCCAAAGCGTTGCTCCACATTTCCAGAACTCCACGCTATCGATTTGAGGGGGAAAGTACATGTGGATTGGAGGGCGAAACACAGCATGTATATTGCACGCTGGGAAGAGCGGGAAGTTAGAACTATTCGCATCGATCAGTCCAGAGGGGTATTCGCGACGCCCGCATACGAGCAATGGTATGGGACCATTACTCGAAGATTTATCGGACGTTTGGGGGCAACCCTGGCAAGCAACGTAAGTACTCGAACTATAACTTTTTGGTAAATTAATTAACAAAATTGTTTCAAATTTACATCTACGTATTTTCCTTGGATGCATCTCGCTCTGTGGAGCCGTGTCTACGACATTGGACACGAGGAATGCCGCGAGTATTGGCACAAGCGAAGGCGGCACAAGCGAGCCGTGTCTATTACCGTTCCATCCTCCAGATTCTACGATTACATACCATCGGAGGAAAAAACGTTGAATTGTAATCAATGTAATTTTTAATATGATGCAAAAAATGTAAAGTGTATTCATGAACAAGTCTATATTGAAATGTCCTCTTTGATGTTTGGAATGTCTACAGTGTTTGCATTGTCTGGAATGTTTACAAAAATGTCTATTTACATTAAAAACATGGGAATGTCTACAAAAATGTCTTTCCAAGGGTTTTTAAAACTTGACATTCCAAAGCCCACACTTGGACAACCATTTTCGCCGAAAACTTTACTGTAAAGATGACGCATTTTGAACATGCGTCATATGTTCAATTTTCAAAGCACACACCTGCCCCAGGCATTCCGATGAAAATTTCCTGGAAGGATAACGCATATTGAACATGCGATACCTATACAGTGAATTTCGAGACCTGCGATACCTGTACAGTCCATTTCGATAGGAATTCCCTGGACATATGTCGTATGTTGAATATGCGCTATCTATAGCGCATATTGAACATGCGACACTAACGCAGTTCCTGGGTAAAAAAAAAACTTAAGGGGTGTCGCATGTTGAACATGCGACACCTTTGTAGTTTTTGAGTAAAAAAAAAACATTACGTAGAACCTAGGTATTTATGTATTTCCCAGGTACTACTTAGGAATTTGACTCTATCTCTTCTTATGCACCTTTTGTGTGACAATAGTGTATCATTGTTCATTGCCAACAATCCCGCATTCCATGTACATACCAAGTACATTGAGGTGGATTATCACTACAACATGGATATGATACCGACAAGCTTCATTTCTATGTCCCATGTAAGTTTGATAGAACATGCATCAAACATTCACCAAAGCACTCGCGAAAGGACCATTCCGGAGTTGTTTATCCAAACTGAGCATGATAGATATCTATGTTGCAACTTAAGGGGGAGTGTTATAGTTTTAGTCTTTTACAGGACTAGGTAATATGGAAGTTATCTTTTTTTGTTTATATGTGTATCCAACATGGCAACCTCTTTCGACTCTAAGGTTTCCTTTCTATACAAAGAGAACCCTGGGGCTCATAATAAATAAGTATTCATTTCCTTTAGCAGCAGTTCCTGAGACAATGGTATAGACTCCTCAACTCTTTCATGATTGCATAAGGTTCTGGCAGGAGCAGTTATGATGTTTGTGCATTTTAGACACATTGTTGATGACTCCTTTATGATGATGATATGTTGATAGTATACAGAAACACATCTAAAATAAAAAGGTTAAATGCCTTACTTGGAAGAGAATTCAAGATGAAGGATCTTGGTGTAGCTAAATAAGATACTTGGCATGGAGATGTACGGATATCGCAAGGTCGAGAAGCTATGTTTGAGCCAGAAGAGCTATCTGCTGAAGGTTTTCGAGTGTTTTAACATGACAAATACCAAACTTGAGAAAATTCCACTTGGCTCTCATTTCAATCTATCCACAACTTTAGTCAAGTGGAGGTTATCAACTATGTTGATATCTTCTCACTTATGATAAAACGTACCTCTACATAGGTCTTGCTAGCAATTGTTTTTGTGAATGAGTGGGAGTTGGAGCAACTAGATGTGGAGACAACCTTCTTACATGAAGAACTTGAAGAGCATATATACATGCGTTAACCTGAAGGTTTTGAAGTGCAGAGAAAGGAAGATCATGCGTGGTTGCTAAATAAATCTCTTTATGGATTGAAGAAATCTGTAAATGCTTTAATAAATTCATGGTTATACAAAGTATTGGCATGAGTAGTCTTGATGTTTGCTTCTATTTTTAACGACCTCGTTGATGGCTCCTTTATGTTGATGATTTGTTGATAGCATTCAAGTGAACATGTTAAAGGTATTGGTGGAGAATTTGAGATGAAGAATATCGATGTAGTCAAGAAGATTGGCTGTGAGATATACAGAGATCGCAAGGCTGAGAGGATGTGTTTGAGCCAAAAAAGCTTCGTGCAAAAGATTTTGGAGCATTCTGGCGTTACAAAAGCCAATTCTGAGAAGATTCCACTTGGTTCTCATTTGAAGCTTGTTAGAAATATGAAATACGGAAGCGTAATTAGAGATAATAGAATAAACATTAAAAGAACACCGAAATTTTACGTGGAACCCTACTCTCTACGGAGCGGGATGAAACCATGGGAGAACGCCTCAAAGGACTGATTCGGTTATTGAACTTTCTCATCTGATACAGGAGGTATGGGGCTTCTTATATAGTTTCCGCAAACCCTTCAAGTCCCACCACAAGTAGATGTGGGACTAAACACTGGATGTGGTATATAAGTAACGCATACTCCAACACTTCCCCTCAAGCTGGAGCATGGAATGCTCAACTTGGACACATAGAAAGAAATTACTCAAACTCATAATACAAAACTCTACAAACAATATCAACTCAACGCAAACACAACTATCGGTTGCTGTCGAGGATGTTGCTTCTCATACCGTGCAGGTGAGGAGGAACAAACATGCTGGAGTGTGAGTCAAACTGGATCTCCTCGTCAGAGAATGTGTGCTCTGAATTGCGCTTGTCAGAGTCACTGAAACTGAATGAGTCTCCTCGTCAGAGTACTCTAGCCCGCCACATGTAGAAGACTGAATCATGAGGACAACTGCTCCATCTCTGAAGGGTCGAACTGAAAAACCATGGAGACATCCTCGTCGGACTCCACGGTCGCTGGAGAATGGAGTCTGGAAAGTCTCCTCGTCGGAGAACTGGGTATCACCCATACTGGCTCAGAGAATGGGATCTCTACTCTAGAGTCCCTATGACATCACATGAAAACCCTAGCCCACATGGCATAGGGAATGAGATCTCTACTATGGAGTTTCTATGGATCACATGAAAACTCTAAGACAAAAAACAAAGGGTAAATTACAATTTGGGTCCCAATCTATGGGTCAGATCCCAGAATGGGTCCCGATCTTTAAATATGTAACAATTCGGGTCCCAGGATCATTTAAGAAATGGAAATTTTGGGGTTCATGACGAATATGCCCATGTTGGGAAGGGAATGGGGGCCGAGTTCCAACTTTTAAACAAGGGCATACTCGTCATTAGCCCCAAAAAGTTCTTTACATTAATGGATCTGGGACCTGAATCGTTACAATTTAAAGATCGGGACCCATTCTAGGATCGGATCCATAGTCCAGGACCCAAATTGTAATTTACCCATAACAAAGATGGGGACCACACAAATAATGATCGCAATCTTGTGCGAATCAAACTGAAGACTCGAAATCTGAACATTGAGTCTGAAACTGAAATGTAGAGTCTGAAATCTAGTTGTCCTGGAGAGTTTGAAGTCGACCTGTAACTCTACACAATACTCTCCCTTTCTCCCATACTTGTTGAAAAATAATGACATTGACCAAGTTGGGAGAAGACATGAAAAGATGAGGAGAAAAAAAATCCAATAAGCCGATCTCACAATTTTTTTCGGTTTTTCTTCTCATTTTTTCATGCAGATACTTTTTTTACGATCCTTTTTTTACAAATATTTTTCCTTCTTACGTATGTCTTTTCTTTTCTACACACCTTTTTCTAAACAACCCCTCTTTTCTAGAAAAAATTAGATTACGAGACTACTGCATTTTTTCGGCCTCACTCCTCTTCCCCTTTTTTCTCAAAATCGCATCCCACTTGGGCTCTCCTTTTTTTAAAACATGATCCACATAGGGTCCACGAATGCAACCTCTCACTTGGGCTTTCCTTTTTTTTTCCTTTCAACCCGACTCGCATGGGTCTGGAATATGCAACTTTTTAATTTGGCCCTAACATTGGGCCCAACCTTATTTAGGGTTCCCCGAATAGGAACCCCTCACAGGAGCCGCCTCGATGTTGCTTTGCTCTTGTCGCCGCCTGGAGGTTGATGGGGCGGTGCCTCTCCTTGCTGGGATCCCGCTAAGAGATGGAGGAGAGCGGTAGAGCCGTCGCCTGGATCGTGCACATCGAGGTGCACTTCACAAGGCACCCCCTGGGGCCTGTTTGGTTGCAGGGTTGGGCAGGGTTGAGTTGGGCTGGGTTGGGCTGGGTGAATAGTAATCTGTGAGGAGGAAGTACCCTTGTGAATAGTAACCAGGGTTGGGCCAACCCTGCCCAACCCTGCAACCAAACATGCCCCTGGAGAGGAGCTGTCTGTTGGGGCTCGCTGCCTGGGATCGCTTTAGGGCGAGATGCGACCTTCGCTGCATTCACATGTTGTAGAAGGAGGCATCGCCTTGGGCACCCGTCGCCCGCACGAAGGAGGAACGACACCATAGCATCGCTTGGGCTACACCACTTGGAGTACCAGGAGGTCCCATCGTCGCTCGGGAGGTGCCTCCGCCTAGAGGTGCAAAGAGAGAGGTGGCATCGCTGCCTGAAGGGCCTCCGCCTGGAGGTGCAAAGAGAGAGGTGACATCTCCTCCTGGAGGTGCGTGCGAGGAGGAGGCCTGAGAAGGATGGGGTCTCATCATCTCTGGAGTTCGATTGAAGATGCATCGTTGTCCATTGAGAATGTGGGAGGTCATGCGACCTCCTCCTGGAGTCAACGGTGTCGCCTCTGCTTGGGGATGAGGAAGGCTCCTGTTAGGGATATGTTTACGGTGAGGATTTGGTCGCAACGTGCAGCATTGGCAAACACAACCAACATGGATGAAGATTATGTGCTTCAGAACTGATTTGCAGCACAACAGTGGAGGTTGTGGGATGATTTGGTCGTGATGCCTCAACAATGGAGGTTGAGGAGAATAGGATTCCGCCTGGAGCTTGAGGGGCGGCGCCGGATCTTGCATGGATTTAGGGTTTCAACTTTCAACAGAGAAACCCTAACTGTGACATGATGGAGATACAATGCTTATTGGGAGAGGTTGTTGCGTCTCTGATTAGGGTTTTATCAGAAACCTTAGAATTTGAACGAGTCATGCAAAATCTTCAAGAATAAAACACCAAAATCGAATTTCGAACAAATGATGAAGAACATAAAATCCTCGAGAATCGAACCCGCTCTGATACCATGTTAGAAATATGAAATGCGAAAGCGTAATAAGATATAATAGAATAAACATTAAAAGAAAACCATGATTTTACGTGGAACCCTACTCCCTAAGGAGCGAGATGAAACCACGGGAACACGACTCAAAGGGCTGATTCGTTCATTAAACTTTCTCATCTGATACAAGAGGTATGATCTTATATAGCCTCCACAGACCCTCCAAGTCCCACCACTGGTTGATGTGGGACTAAACACTGGATGTGACATAAGTGACGCATACTCCAACGAAGCTATCGGCAGAGTTGTCTCGATAGACGAAGGATGAGCATGAGTAGATGTCATGAATTCCTTATGCTAATGCTGTCGGGAGTATTATGTCTACCATGATATGTACTCATCCAGACATAATCTAAGAAGTCAGTGTTTATTGAGTAGATACATGTAAAATCCAGGAAAAGATCAATGAATTGATTTGAAGTGGATTCCAAGATACATGTAAGGTACCACTCAGTTCTGTCTTGAGTTTGAGAGAAATTTGCTTTGTTGATGTAGACTATGCTGGTGACTGTAGAAGATTAATGAAAAGCTATGTATTCACTATTGGAAGATGTGGAGTTTTATGGAAAGCAACTTTGCGGCACATTGCGACCCTACCTACCAGGAAGGTAGAATAGATAGCAACAATCAAATAAATCAAGGAATCAATTTGATTGAGAGAATTATTTGATGAGCTCGATCTTGGTTAAAAGGCAGTTATCATCCACTACGATAGTCACAGTGCCAAACTTGCCAAACTTCTGACAAAGTATCATATCCACCATGAAAGAACTTATCACATATGTCAATATTCAGATGAATAAGATCGTCACAACTGACAATCTTGTAGATATAATGACCAAGTCAGTTCCACCAACCAAGTTTGTAACTTGAGTGATTTTGGTTGATCTTTCTAGGCTTAAAGGACTTGCTTGGCAGAGAGAGTTTTCTTGCTACTTCTGGTAGGAGTTGAAGTCAAGTTGGATATTTGTTGAGATATGCCTTAAAGACTCAACTGCTTTAATGATATCATACATTGTTTAAATGGATCTTGGTAGCCTAACTAATCTGATTAGTTTCCGTCATCCATTTACGGTGTACCCCTTATATATTAGGGTAAGGTGTGGGTTTATCTGGGAGTCTATTTCCGCGAGAGCATTGCCTCATAGGTGTTTTGTACCATGTACTCTAATTTTCTGTTCGTGTGCTTGGATCGTTCTTCAATGGAACAGTTGGATGCATATCCATAAAATTGCTTATTCCTTGAGGTTACCATCTATCTCTCTTCTTAGTCGTAAATGTCTAACTGGAGAAATTTGATTTTGTTTTTTATTACATCTAACATTAATGACTTTCTAATGATGTATTGATACATTGGCTTGTTTCCTTTTTTCTACAGTTTGAAGGTTCAGAAATGCTAAAGCAACAAAATCATAGATTCTCAGGTATTTAGTTATACTCCAGTTATTTACGAACCATTGCCTCTGGTCGCATGGAGCATTAATGACAAAGCATATATGCAATCGACTATCATGCCAAAACATGACATTTCATTCGTAAATCGACTCTATAAGATGAGCATTAAAGAGTTGCGAGATGAACTATATTGTTGCCTAAAGTACTTGAAGTAAGAGTTCACTTGCTGAAAAATTCTATGCCATGAGAAGGCCGGATTTGTTGTTGCTAATAAAAATTAATGATGTCAAAAAGTATTTCACTTGAATGAAGATGGCCTATCGAATGTATTTGCATATCATATAGTATCCCTATGAATCTTCAGTTTATGACCTTTTTAGCTAATAAAATTCACATGCATGAAATTTATAGAACCATGAATTAGGCCATGGGGCATGCATTAACTGTAACATCTTTTCCGTAAGAAGTTATCTGAGACCCTCATTGGTTACACCTCTTCCATAAGGGCTTGACATCTGAGATATTTGTCATCCGTATGTTTATTGTGTTCTCTTTCTTGTGTAGCATTCATGAGGAATAACATAACCTGGGAGGAAGATACGTCAGAGGCTTGTTTAGATTTTGATGTGTGCTTGAGAGTCACACTTCAGGTGCTTACCATTCTACCATCATTTTATTTACTATTTCCCTTTTTCGTAAGTTCCTCGAGGACCTGATTTGAATTCTTTTTTCCTTAAAGAGATTGGGAGAGTTGATCTCTAGGAATTTGCAAATATGTCATTCTTCTTAAAGATAATTTCAGACGATCAAGCATTCCACAAAATATTCCAGCTATATTGCTCAGGGATCCCACTAAATGAAGAGACGGAATACACGATGATACAAGGATAGCCCATCCACCACGAGCAAAGTGAAAGCCATTCCAAAGGAGAAGAAGTGCAATGTCCACACAAGAAAACTCCAAAGAACTCTCTCCTGAAATTATTGAGTCTAGTTCCTTGTTTTGCCTTTATAAATACATTTATAGGGCTCACCTTCCACCGGATCCATCTGTAACCATGATCCATTTAAAATATATGTTGGATCCTGCTCAGATCAGGCTTGTTAGCCATGATTTTTTGTGTCGAACATATTTGTAGGTGAAATATATATTTATTTGCAGAACGAACATTCATAATTTAGTTGGATCTTTGGCTTTGAATGTCGGTGATGACATTTAACCAAGTCGCATGCTAACGAAATCCCATAATATTTGTGGAAATGACTAAATTTGCAAATTTTAATAATACAAACTTCTTTGATATCGTTGAGTATTATAAGTTCTAACTCTTGTGAAGGCACGCTAGTCTTTTCTTTGTCTATGGTGTATGGTGTAACTCTAACCTTAACCTCTCCATATATACTGGGGCTTAATGTACCATCTCATTATAGAGATAAAACCATTCTTTTCTTCTAATTGTAGCCAGTTTTAGTTTTTGGAAGGATGATTGGACGGGTGGAGGCGCCCTTTGTAGCCGCTTCCCTCTACTGTTTGCCTTGGCCGCTAATATGGATGCTTGTGTCGTGGATTGTTGGGACAATGGTAACTGGATACCGACTTTCAGATCATCTTTTCCTAACATGTGTTTGGAGGAATTCCTCTGCCTCTTGGACTCGCTTGGGCAGGTGGGTAGGCCATCCTCTGGCCTAAATCATTGGATTTGGAAGAACACACCATTCTCGGTTCGGAAGGCCTATGACACCATTTGTAGGCCTCCACCCTCCCTTTCTGGCAGTATGGTTCGGGACTGTGATCTCATCTGGACGCTGGGTCTATCGGAGAGGATTGGTTTCTTCCTCTAGATTTTTAGATGGAAGCGTGTTATGACTCATGATTGATGTGCTAAATTTTTTGAGCAGATTTCAGATAGATGTCTGTTGTGTGGCACTGACATTGAGACGGTGGAGCACCTTTTTTCTAGTTGTCATGTCTCCTTGCTTGTATGGGGTGAAGTGGATCCGGACTAGTTAAGCACTCAGGATTTTGAATCCTTTTGGTCTTCTCTATATGGAGCGCGTAATCGTCAAAGAAAAGAGGTTCTAACTCTGGTGGCAGTGCTGTGGCCTATTTGGATGGCTCGTAACGATGTGCTTTTCTCAGGTCACGCCTTTTTTTGCGAGAATGTCTGTTTCTATTACAAGCAATTGCTAGACTAATGGCTTTTGTAATTTTCTTCTGTTTATTTTTAATTAATTAATATTCTGGGGTGGGCACCAATGCATGTTTCCCCCTTTTTTGGTCTAAAAAAATTGTATCCAACTTCCGATCCTGGGACCTATGGCTTTTGAGCCACTGCTTGCTCCTTTTATTGAGGTGAGTTCTTCGACAGAGCTTTTGTAAACTAACACTAAAGTGTTTGCTTTGAGGACAGTTCTAAAAGTGATGGTATTGAAGACAATACACCCGCTGATCCAATAGAAGTTTGCATAGCCATCCGAAAGGGAAAACAACAATGTACTATGCATCTACCTTTGTCACAATGTTCTTATCCATCCACAGACGATTTCTCGAGGAATTATTTGCAATAGAGATTCTATACAGTCATGTAAAGGCGATACATGACATATGGTGAGTTGTCCCTTAGTGTCGGACAATGGCCTAGGAACAATTATCCCTTAGCTGGCTTGGGTAAAAGTGCACAGAGTATGGATAGCTATTGGGGATTGGACCACCTTTTTGTTGTTTTGTCATAGTTGTCGCATGCACTCGATCTTTTCCTCTCCCAAGGCTAATTATTCTCAAGGATCTTATTGCGTCGCGTACATCGCATCCAAGTTAAAACTCTACTCGTACTCAAAACGACCCTATAGATAAAATAATGAGATGGGTAAATATGCAGGTAATGGTAGTTAAGCTAGTGCATTCGCTTTGTATTGATTCACATGCTTCATATTGTGATTGTTATTCGCTCGAAGAAGAAATGGATGCTCTCATCTTTTGAGTCTCGAGGGACATACCAATTTGTATATCCCCTATAGATGGCAAGGTAGTGGGTTTCAAATAAGTATGTTGTAGATACAACCTAAGTGGTTTGATTGCTCCATACAAAGGTTGGTAGCCAAGGGCTTTACACAAACATACGATGTTGGCTTCTTCGACGTCTTCTCACTGATCGATTGCCTCTTGATAATTCAGAATCGTTCTTTTATGACGGTGCAACTCGATTGGCCCTTCATCAATTTAACCTAAAAATGCCTTTACGTATGACGACTCAATGATCTGCAATTGTTCATATATATGCAAAAACATCTAGGCTTCAATGCTCAGGAGGAGATACATATGGTGTGTCCGTTGAAGAAGACCATTTATGACCTTAAGTAGAGTTATCCACTTTGATTCTAAAGCCTATCAAAGATCTTTGAGAGTATGGGGCTTTAGATTCTCATCTAACCATTCCTTGTTTGTGTGGAAGACTAGGAAATGTACTATGGTTATGTTATTAGATTATTGATAATGATATCATCCTCATATGTGATGATTCAGATGGAATTATGGTGATGAAGAAGCAATTAACAAAAATAGTAAGAGATTGTGATGTAAGAATCCAAGCTAGTCTGGATTCTCATTAATCTTGAGGTAAGCATCTACAAGCTTGGAGAGATTGGAGACACAAGCTTTTACTCGAGGTTGGTTGGGAGACTATTACGTTTGGCCATCACTCGGTTAGTTATATCACTTATAATTGACAATCTAAGTTAGTTCATAGATTGTCACACTCCAACCCCTTTTAATGCATGCTTAATGATTATGAGATACATCCAATCCTCTTTGCGAAGGGGGTTAGTAGTCACCAAGTGGAACGTCTTGGACCTTATATTATTTTGCGATGTTTATTATGGTTGAAACTTACTAAATAGGTAGTCCTGCACTGGCTTCTGCACTTACTTAGTAGGGAATTTGATTACTTAGTGGGGGCAATAAGCATGCAATTATTTCCGCTCTAGTGTAGAAAAGGGTAGGATCTGATGACATTCTTATAGAAGTTTGGGGAGTTCTAGGTGAACAAGGTTTGACTTGGCTCACAAATATATTCAATGCTATTTAGAGAAGCAACCGGAAGAATGGAGGAGAAGCATTGTGGTGGTACTTCTTTTTAAGGATAAAGGAGACATTCAAAATTGTTTGAATTATATAGGTACAAAATTGATGAGTCTTACTATGAAAATTTGGGAATGTGCGATCGAAAGAAGATTGAGGCAAGTTTCCAAGGTAACTGAAAACCAATTCGGATTCATGCAGGTCACTCAACTATTGAAGCTATCCACTTGTTGAGGAGAACAATAAAGTTTTATAGAGTTAAAAAGAAGAACCTCCAAATGATTTTTATTGATTCGGAGAAGGCTTATGATTCAGTACCACCGGAGATATTGTGGAGAGTTTTGGAGAAGAGACTAGTACCTATCCTTTACATTAACCTTATAAAGGATATGCATGATGGAACATCATCTTGTAAAAGGATCCCGTTTGGGAAGACTGATTATTTTAACATCAGCATTGTTTGCATCAAGGTTCAGCTTTAAGTCTATTCCTTTTTACTTTAACTATAGACGAGTTGACTAATCACATTCAGGATGAGATACCTTGGTGTATGTTGTTTGTTAATGATATTGTGTTGATTAATGAGACAAGAGATGTAGTAAATGATAAGTTGGAGATTTAGAGACATGCCTTAGAGACTAAAGAATTTCATATAAGTAAGGCGGAGACTAAATATATGTACACATTTGATAGAACTCGAGGTGAAGATTGGAGACGATATCATTTAAAAGAAAGATTCTTTTAGATACATGGGATCTATTTTGCAACATGATATGATAATTGATAGAGATGTTACTCGTAGAATAAATGCAGGTTGATTAAAGTGGAAAAGAACCTCTATTATTCTTTGTAATAAGAAAATCCCTTTGAAAGGCAAAGGAAAGCATTACAAAGTAGTCGTGAGACTTGCTATTATTGATCAGAATGTTGGCATGTGAACCGTGGACTTGTGCAAAGAATGACAGTAGCAGAAATGAAAATGCTAAGGTAAATGTGTGGCCATAAATGAAAAAATCGGATTCAGAATGTTGCGATCGGAAGGAAAGTTGGTGTACTCCGATAGAGGATAAGATAAGAGAAGATCGCTTAAGATGGTTTGGCCATTTGCAAAGAAGGTCGGTTGCTGCACCAGTCAGAAGATGCGAGATTTGGGATGTTGAGCTGGGTAAGAGATGGCGAGGAAGGCCCAAGAAGTATTGGAATGAGACTATCCGAAGGGATCTCATTTATTTGGATTTAAACTCGAGAATGACCCAAAACAGATCTGAATGAAAGAAAAAAAATCCATGTAGCCCACCCTACTTATATGTGGGAAAAGGCTTTGTTGTTATTATTGTTGTAGTCAATGTTCAAGCATGGAAGGACATATCGATATCGGTATCGATATCGGTACCATGTCGATACCGATATATCGACGCCATATCGCCGACATCGGGATTCAACATGCCTTTTTTGCGTGTCGATACCCGATATCGGACATATCGGCGATATATCGGTGACCTGTCGATACCGATATATCGCCGATATATCGGGATACAGCCTTCCATGTGTTCAAGAAGGCGGTATGCGGTATTCAATCGAAGGGGTCACTGCATAGAGAGTATGCAGTATGCGGGAGAGTATGCGATTTTATGCGGTCTGGTATTTTTAATTATTA
The DNA here is from genome assembly GCA_037367405.1 of Ottelia alismoides. NCBI lineage: Eukaryota > Viridiplantae > Streptophyta > Magnoliopsida > Alismatales > Hydrocharitaceae > Ottelia > Ottelia alismoides. Next base: position 242,874 of record JAZKJV010003985.1, read on the forward strand.
AAAATATAAATATATTTTTAATATCATGTTAATATCATCTAAATATTATATCTCTTGAATATAATAATAAAGAATTGAAGGTACAAGGAAAATTTTTTTTGGGATAAAAAGTAATATAGAGTCAAATGAGCAAAAACATCAATCCAAAGAGCATTAGGTCGGGTGTCTAAGTTTATGTTAGAGTTTCAGAAAGTGTTTATTTGAAAATCGGCCGCATACTCGGCCGATTTTCAAATAAAAACTGGTTGTAGTGCAGAGAATGAGACAGAGCAATGACTCATGCAACAATAGGAAAGTGTTTATTGGTGAAGATCGAACTACTACCAACAATAGATGTATCTTTAGAGTGGGGGCCGACTTAAGTCCATGCTCTATGAGAAAAAATAGCCTCATCCTCATGCATGGTTTTGTTTCATTCGAAAACCATCAGTAATTCATATTGATGACGAAGAGCCTTGCCATGAAGATCATTTAGTTTGGAAAGAAGTTTACCATAAACTAGTTAGAAATATGTCCATCTCCCTTTTCTCGGGTGCTATAGGAGATTACTATCAAGATGAACTTTCTTGTTATCGCTATCTACAAATTAAGCACCTGTAAGCACAATATTCTTACATAAAAGATGTTAGTGGTTTTACTTTCGCATACCGTAGGATCAAGTGAAATTGAGATACGGGATTCAATTCTAGGATTAACTACAATATGTGAATAAACCAACATAAACCACCCATTGTGAGTAGAAACAACACTAGACAGAGAAGGCATATGGATGTGAGCAACATCATCTACATTAGGAGCAACATGATGAGAGCCAAAATTGTAGTATGAGATAGAGTCAATGAATGTAACATCCGGACTCACATTAAAACATAGATGGATGGGAAGTCATGACCAACACCCCCTACTCATCCCCCGACGAGAGAGAGTGCCACCCCCACAAGAAAGTGAGTTTTGTTTGAAAGGGGAATGGAGTTGTTAGGGAAGTAAAAAAGAAGATCGGGGATGAAGCCATGCTGGGCTCACCAACAATGGAAACCTCGCCTCGTGATAGATGGTGAGATGATGATTGAAACAAAGAGATGATATCATTAAGAGGCTTCCTTTCCAATGAAATCTATTTGATTATTACCAAGGTTCTAACGGAGAGACTTAGTGGTGATTTGGTTCTCTACTGCATCCGGCTTCCTTTTTCGACAGAGATCTTGTTGATAACCTGGTCATGGCCACTGAGATTGTAAGTGACTAGCATAGACGACAGGTTCGTGGTATCCTGTGGAAAATGGACTTCTCGAAGGCCTATGATAATGTGGATTGACTCTTCATGTGGTCAGTGCTGGCTAGAAGGGGTTTTCCAGATCTGTTGATCTCCTTGATGAAGAGATGCCTCAGCAATGCTTCTTGCTCGATTCTAGTTAATGGACATTCGGAAGGTGGCTTTTTTCAACCTCTGTGGGGACTGGGGAGTCAATAGGGGTGCCCCTGGTGCCACTCCTTTCTGCATTGGCAGTTGATATTATGTCATGTATGGTAAATCAGGTGGTGGTACATGGTTTTTTGGTGAGATTATCTTTGAGAGATCTATCCATCCCATTTCTTCAATATGCAGACGACAAATTTCTTTGTTGAGGGTGGTGAAGAGGAGGCATGGGAGATGGCTGTGGCATTCAAGGTTCAAAAAGTTGGTATGTGGTATTCATTCGGTTAAGCAACACTGTTGTAAATGATTTATATATTTAAAATAATTAAAAAATTCAAAACCGATTAATGGCAGACTAAATCTGATTAGTCGCCCGACTGCTGATTAATTCTTAGTAAGTGACCCCACTGACTGGGTACCTATGACCGATTTCTGCAATCTTGGCAGATTAAAGTGAGTAAGCGGATGTACAAAAGTATTGGATTACATAGTTTGTATTATTTTAATTAATTAATAAAATAATAATAATAAAGTCAAATAAGAGATTTATGATTCGAAAAAATAACAATATAGATGAAATATAACATAGATTTTTTAGTACGACTCGATTTCAATCAAAGCATTTTGAAGAAACATCCATTTACGTAAAAGAGTTAATCATAACAACACTTTGAAAGGTGAAATTAGTTGGCATATTTACGGTTAAAATGAAAAATATAAGGAACAAAAAATTCTTCTAAAATATACAATAATATTTTTTTTGAAGCTCAAAAAAGGGGAAGATACTCAATGGTGTTCGTCCCAATATATTAAGAGAAAAAATAAGAGAAGAATGTTACAAAAAGGGAACAACAAAAAAAGAAGCTAGGCCCATGTAGGGAAACAGAGAAGGCAACCAAAAAAGATCACCCTCAAAAAGCCACCAAAAGGTTACCCTGTACATCAGTCATCCAGAAGACGCGAGCATAGGAAAAGAACGTTCTCCCGGTAGAAGCGTTGGCCAGCGAAGAGGGCCTCATTCCTCCCCAGCCAGATGCACCACAACCTGGCAAGCGGAGCCAAAAAGTCCCTCCTTTCCCTGCTCCTGTTGCAAAACAAACTCTCGCAGAAGGCAATCAGACCATCCGACCTCACCCATTCCAGATCGTCCCAAAGCCCCCGGACCACGTTGCAGCCGAAAAACAAATGATCAGTAGTTTCCGTCTCCTCATCACATAGCCCACAATTAGACCCAACGTTAGCAAAGAATCTGGCGCATCGGTCACGCGTTAAGAACCTCCCCCTGCGGAGAAGCCAAAGGAAGACTCCAATGCGCTCGGGAAGCTTCAACCCCCAAAGGAACCAGCAATCACGCAAGAGAAGATCAGCCCCAGCCTGAGGATGGGGAGCCAGTGCCAGGTACGCCCTACGCGTGGAAAAAGGACCGTCCTTCCAAGTCCAGTGGTCCCGCCCATCATTAGGTCGACCAAAGTCAGCAAGCACGTTCAACAAAGAGATAAAATCATCAAGTCGCTGATCCGAGAAATTGGCGATAAAGAGCGGACACCAGCACCCATCCACCCAGCACGAAGCAGCTGAAGCCACCTTATCATCCTCCAAAGCAAACAAACGGGGAAAGCGTTCCTTCAAAGTACCCCTTCCCGACCAATTATCGATCCAAAACCGGAAGGAGTCCCCCTTACCCAGCACCGGCCTAAATAGGGAAAGATTACGATTAAAAACATCCAGCACATCACGCCAGAATGGAGAGTGGGCCCCATAATCACCCCCCCGCGCCAAGCCCATCCTCGCCTCACCCAGGAATTCCCGTAGAACAGTAATAAAGAAGTTGTCCTCCTGACCCCAAATTCTACTCACCCATTTGAGCAAAAGAGCATCGTTAACAACCTCCAGCCTCCGCACCCCCAAGCCACCATCCCACTTGGCCCGAGTAACCTCATCCCAAGCCACCAGATGGACCCCCCTCCCCCCTCCCCCTTCTTACCCCACAAGAAGCCTCGCATACAACGTTCAAGTCGTAGACGTATCCCCTTAGGCATTCAATGAACCGAGAGAAAGAAGATAGGAATAGAGGAAAGCACCGCCTTAAAAAGAACAAGACGACCCCCTCTAGATAGCAACGCTGCACGCCAACCAGCAAGGCGAGTCTCCATCTTCTCCACTATCAAATGCCAATCCCGGAGCCTGACCCGGCCCACGACCAATGGCAAGCCAAGATAATCAATAGGGAGCCCACTCGGAGGAGAGCCCAGCAGCCGCCCACACTCCAGCGCCTCCGCCTGCGGCATCCCAAAGGGGATCATCTTAGACTTAGCCCCGTTAATCAAGAGCCCCGATAATTCACTGAACAGTTCCAGAGTAATCCCCATACCGGATACCTCAGAAGTTCCACCCTCGATGAAGCAAATAATGTCATCCGCAAATTGAATTAAGGGCACGTGCAAGGCACCCAAAGTGAAGCCCTTGGTCAGCCCCGCCTCGATCACACAATCCAGCGTACGAGCCAACACATCTGACGCCAGCACAAACAGTAGGGGAGCGAGGGACACCCCTGCCGCACCCCCCTACGCGGCTGGAAGAAGCCCCCAACCGGCCGGCCATTAACCAAGACGGAGAGGGAGGCCATGGTCACACACCGACACATCCAAGAAATCCAGACCTCAGGGAATCCCCTCCTTCTCAAAACAGACCACAAGAACCGCCAATCCAGACAGTCATAAGCCTTGGCGAAGTCAATCTTCCAAAGTACCCCCTTCTTGCCAGAGCTTTTCCAATCCGCGACCAACTCGGAAGCCACCGCGATGCAATTCGAAATCTGTCTTCCCCGGATGAAGGCGGCCTGGGCCGGGGAAACAAGTGTGTCAAGAACACAAGCAAGCCTCCTTTCTAAGACCTTAGCAATGATAAGATAAATCCCATTCGAGATGGAGATAGGCCGGTAGTCCTCGATGCGATTAGCCGCTGGGGATTTAGGGATCAGAGCAATGATGGCCCTATTAATCCTATCAAAACCAGTGTTCCCATCAAAAAATTCGCTAACAACTTCCATAACATCATTGGCCACCACCTCCCAAAAATCACGGTAAAAAGCTACTGGGAACCCGTCAGGGCCCAGGGAACCGTCAGCATTCAACTCCCAAACGGCCTCCTTAAGCTCATCGAAGGAGATCGGCCTAGTCAAGGCCACAGAATCCAAGGGCGATAAAGAAGGTGCCCCACGGCCCAACCAGCGCCATTTGCGCAGCGAACGGGTCGCATAGATACGCTTGAAATGATCCGCAATGGCAAGCCCCAACTCCCTCTCCCCACTAACCAGGGCATCATTAATATAAAGAGAGCGAATTGAGTTATAGCGCCTTCTACCGCTAGCCACCCGGTGAAAGTAAGCTGTATTGGCATCGCCCTCTTTGAGCCATTTTAGACGCGATCGCTGACGCCACTCAAAGTTCCTTTTCTTGTCCTCCGCGGTGACCATATTTTGCGCAGCAATGCGCTCATGAAGTTCCTCAGGCACCAGGTCCCTATCATTCTCCGCCTGATCAAGGCGAGCAATGACATCCTCCGCCGCCGCCCTTGCGGCTACTCGCGTTAACCGCGACTCCTTCTTAAACTCCGCAAGTAATTTTTGCAAAGAGGCAAGCTTCTGATCAAGTCTATGGGCCACAGACCCCGCAAAAGAGGCCTGGTTCCAGTGATTTTTAACCATATCTTTGAAGTTAGCCAAGAGCCAGCATTTTTCGTAGCGGAAAAGACCCCTCGGCCGAAGGTCCTCACCAGAGACCCACATAATAGGATTGTGGTTAGAGAAGGAGCGGGGACGAGAAGACACCGAACACAGAGGGAAAGCCTCCAAAAGTTTCCCAGAAGCCAAGAATCGATCAATCCTAGATCGAGACGAGTTATTCCTCCAAGTGTAGGAAATATCATCAGGGACCAACCCCTCCAGAGCTAGTTCATCCAAAAGCTCAATAAAATCCCGCGAGCCCGGATCCTGGCCTCCCCGGCCTTGGGGACGATCCGACGAGTGAACAGTCACATTGAAATCCCCCCCAAGAGCCAAGGGAGCCCCTCAAAAGCGGAAGCCGCGCCCGAAGATCCTCCCAAAGCTCCTTCTTAAGAATGTGGCATGTAGGCGCATAGATACATGAGAAAGCAATGGGCACAGGGGAAGAAACCCGATTCAGCACCACCGACAGTACATGCCTTCCCACCCGCATCGAGGAGAAGGAGAAAGCCGCAGAGCGCCACGCCAACAAGAAGCCACCCGCCGCCCCAGTCGCGTCCACCGCCCTAAACTCGTCCAGAGTGCCCACACCGAAAGACCGCCAGATAGTATCATCCACCCCCCTCAATTTTGTTTTCTTGGATAAAAGCAATATCACAGCCCCATTCGGAGAATCGCGAACCCAAAGAGCGCCGCCTGTCAGCCTCCCAAGTCCTCTAACGTTCCAAGAGAGAACCTTCATTAAAGACCAGCAGAGCTCCCCCCAAGAACACTGAGACCAGTCGCCTCCGCCACAGATTCCCGCAACGTCGGACAAGAATGTTTCACCAAAGAGCCAAGGCGAGAGCGGTTACGCCTCCGATAGCGCTTCCCTGAGCGCTTGTCTGAAAGGCTCCCCACCGCGGAAGGAGCATCCCCGTCAGAAAAGAGCCCCATATCAATTCCTGTTGGAAACACTTGTTATATTTTTCTACGAATTCGTAAATGAAATTGGATTGTAAATTAACATATTTCAATCGAATAAATAATTATATTTCCTTTTATCAAGTGTTAATGAGATGACAACTAGTTAGGATATATCACATACATTTTGTTGCAGAATATATGAACAAATGAGAAAAAGCAGATAAGTTTTAAAGATATTTTTTCATGAAGGAAGATATAATGGATTCTAAACAGTTAATGTTTACAAAACTAATTAAATAAATATTAACAATTATTTTCTATAACAGTAGAAGCATGAGTTGAACCTTGAAGGGCATCAACAATAGCTAAAGGTGAAGCATGAATGGAGGGGGTCTTTCCATTAGGTGGCTGAGTATGTGGCTACATATGCGGTTTAGTCGGCTGCATACTCGCCAAAACTACATATACAATGAGTACTATTTATGTGATTCGGTCCAGTAACTGACAATACAATCACGTGACCTACCTTTCAAAACACTGGTGGTGTTGAGGATTTTTGGGGAGCTCTCAAGCTTAAGGATCAACAGAGACTGAGAGAAGTCCAATGAGGTCTCGTTTGGCATAATTGAGGAGGAGGCTGAGACTTGTAGAAGGGAGTTGGCTTGTCCTTGTAGTGCCTTGCCGATTCAATACCTTGGATTACTCTTGGGAAGTGGTCTCCTTCAATTGTCGGGTTCGTTACTTGTGATTGATAAGTTGGAGAGGAAGTTAGCTAGATGGAAGGGTTCATTGTTGTCGTATGCCAGCGGTCGGTTGGTTATGATGAAAGCAGTTCTCGCTACCATCGTTGTTTTCTCTATGTCATCAAGATTACTTCATGTAAAGAGGATCGTAAGGAGGTTCTTTTAGGGGAAGGCAAACCAGAGTGGCAATGGCCTTCACCTTTCTGTCTGGGAGACGATTGCCCTTGCTAAGGAGGAGGTTGGTCTTGGGATTCTGAGACTACAAGAGATGAACCGAGCATTTCTGATAAAGTGGGTTATGGGGATTTGAGGAGGGGATGGCATATGTTGCAGGCCGATCCATAGAATCTACGATATTAGGTGCATGGCTTTGAGAATGTTAGGTCCTCGACGATTTGAGTCAGATTTCTGGAAGGGTATTCGGGTTGTTCTCCCTTACTTGCCACGTTTCTTCAAGGCAAAGCTTGGGGATGGTTGCTGCTTTTCTTTTTGAGGAACAACTAGATGAATGGTGGGACTCATTCTGCGTGCTTTCCACATCTGTTTACACTGGCTTCAAATAGAGAGGTAAGGGTCTCTAAGAATTAGGCTAACAGGATTTGCCTTACCTTTTTGTTGACTTCCATGAACAACAACACCAGGAATTTCTTACTTTGATGGAATCCCTTGACTAGATTGACAACCCATCTATTGGTAGAGATGATTGGGTGTGGAATGATGGAGATTTTTTAGTTAAGAAGGCTTATAATTGATGAACTGAAGACTTGAGCCAATACCAGATGAGATGGTTAAGCATTGCAGGATGTTGTGGAACATGAAGATTCTGATATGGGCCGAGGGCCAGCCCGCTCGTTCATGGTCGAGCTTGGGCTAAGAGGATTGAGGTATGGGCCAACCCGACCTGGCACACAATATATATATATATAGAGAGAGAGAGAGAGAGAAGTTAGATAACACATGTATTAATATGATATACTTCAAGGTTTTCATATGTGATACTAGTTTTACATTAAATTTAATAGTTTCCATCTCAAGTAACAAGTAAACTACTTATAGTAGTTATATAAAATATAAGTAGGTAATAAAATCATTTATATTTTGGGAGTAGGGTGATGGGTAAGGAGCGGGGAGGGAGGAGAGTGAAGGCTCGACAGTGGGCGAGGGAGGGGGAAAGGATCTGGGAGAGGGCTACTGTACTGAGAGGCAAGGAGGTTTAAAGGGTGAGGGAGAAATGGGGAGCCATGCTGGAGAAAGGATGGTCGACCATTTCACACCGTAAGATGGCTCCTCGATGCTTCAGATGTGGGGGCTCGAGCCACCGTGTTGCGACTTACTCCAAGCCTCCATGTTGTTTCATGTGCGGGGCTTGGAGTCATCGTCGCCTAAGCTATCCAAGAGGTTTGTCTGACATTATCGAAGCTTTGCCGAGAAAGAAGGTCCAGTACAAGGTCCCCGTTGATGAGGCAAAGCTAAAGCCTTAGGGATGGGGGCTCTCATTTGCGGACGTGGTTCGAGGGAGTACCTTTAGTCCAGAAGAGACAAAAAGAACTTTTCTGAGCGGGTCCTGCGGTACTACGGGTGGAAGTTTGGAGAGCTGGCAGTCGGAGGTGGTGAGGGTCGTGGGTTCTTCTTTCGAAGGCAATGTAGTGCACTTGTCTGCTACTTTTGTCTGCATGAGAGGTTTAACAGAGGAAGAAAGTAAGGTTCTCCTTGCGCAAACCTGCCTGAATTGTGAGCTTCAGTGGCAGTTGCCATATTTTACCGATGGAGGGGAAGCATTGGAGCGATGTTGGGTGGCTTGAGTCTTGGGAATGCCATTGTTGTCTAGATTGGTGGCAGTTTTACGACATGCTCTTCGAGATCTGGGTTTGTTAACGGATATCATATCCGTTGGGTTAGGCCTTGGTTCGGAAGTTGATGTGGTGCTTGTAGCCTTTTGCGGCCCTAAAACGCCACCCTCTGAGGCAGTGTGGTCCTTGAATATCGATAGGACCTCTTTCAGATTAGTGGTCCAGGTGATCTCACCTCCCCCCTGAGGTGGACAGCTCAGTGCATAGCGGAGATGTTGATAGTCAAGCGGTAGTGGAAAAGTCGCCGGTGACAAGTTCGAAGACGAGGGTGATGGAGCCGTTGGAGACCAGTTGCCCAGATATTGCAGAGGTTACGACAGACTCGGACCTGCTGTTGGAGGAGTTTTTCAAACCTCAATCACCCCCAGATTACGCATTGGTGGTCGAGCTTGATTTTCAGGGGCTTATGGCTCTGTCTTTTTCGTTCTTACTGGTGATTAGGGCTTCTCTTTCCATTTTTGTGAGATGGTGGGCGCACTAAGATCCGATTACCTAAACCAGATGGACCATCTCTTGGATCAATGGAGCCCACATATTGGATCCAACTCTTTGTGCTGGGAATCCCAACTCAGGTGGTATTTATCGGGTTGAAGGGCATGGAACAAAATTTCACAAAATTTCGACGAAATTTCACTGAAATTTTGGTTTCGACAGGTGGGGGGTTTCGAAACCCATATGAATATCAATTTCCCGGGTTTCAACCGAAATCTCATGAGATATCGGTGCGATTTCGGTCATCTCGATATCTTGCCCGACAAAGGGAATCTGGCATTAAAAAAATACAGCCTCTTGGAGAAATGGACCGAAATTTCGGTCGATACTCTCTCATTTCGATCGAGTTCCAACGGAGACGTCTCCAAGCTTCCTCCAAGGCCATTTTCCATCCCTTGCTTCAAGGTAAGCCAAATCTTCATCAAATCCTTCAATTTTTTTGGGGGTTGTACTCGTAAGATGTTGATCTAGCTTGATGTGGTGTTTTTTTAAGAGATTTCAAATATCTAACTTTATTTTTGGAGAAGAAAATTAGGGGTTTTGTGTTTTAATTGCACAAAATTATGTATAACATGTAGTAAACGTACTTTGAGAACATTTTGTAAGATCTATGGAAGAGGAAATTGGGGCTTTTGTGTTTTAATGGGAAATGATGATGAGTTTTTCAATGATGATGAGTTTTTTTTTGTAAATGAAATTTAAAAATTGAGTAAATCCGAAAATTATATGTTTGATCTATTATTTTTTTACATATTTTGTGTCACTTAGGTAGTCTATCTCGAAAATGGTCCCCTAATTGCTAGATCTAAGACCCTTATGTATAGATCTAAGGTGTTTTTCTGAAAATCAGAATATTAAGAGTATACTTTCAATTTCAAACACCAAGTATTTACAATTTTGTGTGTATTAGGTATTAGAAAAATTAAAAATTTAATAAATCTGAAAATTTAAATATAAATTAATTAGAAAATTCTTAATCGGTCGCATTGTATGCCTCTTGAATGATTGTTCTTCAATTTCCTCGCAGGTTTCGGTTATCATCATCATGGCACGTTCCGGTTCCGGATCAGGAACTCACAGTTCTGAGGATCAGAGGGGCGATTTCAATGGGGACATTGGTTGGAGGTATGCCTCCGCTCTTGATGGAAATAAAGCGAAACTACAATGAAATTTCTGTGGAAAGTAGTTGGGATGAGGCAGGATCATGAGGATGAAGCAACATCTTATTGGTAATAACAAGAATGTTGCCAATTGCACACGTTGTCCCAAAGATGTGAGGGACAAGGTGAAGGCCAGCTTGGATGGGAAAAAGGAAAGGGATACATAGAGGGTAAGAAGGGATAAACAAATGAAAGAGTTCATGTTTGAGAAAGAATTCAACGTCCTCTTAGATTCAGACGACGATGACTTTGTCTATCCCGCTGACATTCTGACTACAACGGAGAGGAGGGCATACAGAAAGGCAACAAATAAATCAATGAGGAGCAAGATCGAGAGGAGAGAACTCGGTGGTGCACGGGGCGGCTTCTATGATGCATGTGGCAGTGGGAGTGGTTCTGGAGGCGCACCGGTATCACCACCCACCAAAAAACACAAGGGAAAGGGAATTGAGCAATTCTTGACAAGGAGCGGATCTATGCAACACAAGCCAAGCAAGGATCCGAGGCAGAAAACAATGAAGGGTATGTTCACCAATGCACGAGAAAGGGTAGGAAAGACCATCAACAAGCTCTTCTTTGGGGAGAGCATTCCTGCTAACATTGCTAGCGGGCCATTTCTGCAGCATGCCATTGATGAGATCGCTGCAACGGAAACGAGAGTGAAGGCTCCTACATCCTACGAGATAATGAACAAATATCTGGGGATGGAGAAGGAGGAGATGAATGAGTACATAGCCGAGTTGAGGAGGATATGGCCAGAGTACGGGGTGACATTAATGTACGATAGATGGACGAGCTATACAAGGAAGCAGATCATCAACTTCCTTGTTTACTGCGATGGGAAGATAATCTTTTTGAAATCTGTTGATGCATCTGATCATGTGAAGGATCACAAGTACCTGCTGAAGTTGATGAAGATGTCATTAAAGAGGTTGGGAAAGATCACATTATCTAGATTGTGATGGATAATGGAAGCAACTTCAACAAAGCGGGTGAACAATAATGAAGTCGAGCAACTATGCTATTTTTTTGGACACCGTGTGTTGCACATTACATTGATTTGATCCTAAAGGATTTCGACAAGAGAAAACTCGTCTCAAAGGTGGTGGAGCAAGCACGAACGATCACCACATTCATTTACTACCACGACAAAGTGCTAGCATTGATGAGGCGGATGTGCATTGGTGAGCTGGTGACACCTGGCATCACACGCTTTGCAACCAATTTTATAGTGTTGCAAAGCCTCAAACAACAAAAGACAGGATTGAAAACCATGTGTTGCCAAGGTGAATGGTTCGAGATACCTGAAGCTCGGACTGAAGGAGGACAGAAAGTGGAGACATTGATCAATGATCTCTACTTTTGGGATGACGTGACTCGGGTCACGAGGATCATGGATTTAGTTGTTTCTGCATTGCGGATCGTGGATGGCGATAAGAAGCCCACCATGTTAGTGATCTACGAGGCAATGCGTTGCATGAGAGAGAAGGTCAGAGAAGCGGTTGGAAAAGGATCCAAAGCATGGTTGGATATCATAGACGAGTGTTGGTCCAAGATGCGCTCACATCCTTTTCACGAGGTCGGTATGTATTATGTAATAATCTAATTTGTTTTTCATTTTTTAAATTTTTATAGATTTTTAGAATATGAGAATTGTGCTTATTCGTGACTTTATGTCCAGCTTATTACTTCAATTCTAAGTAACAGTACAAGAATGGACTTGGTACAAATGCTAACCTTCTATCAGCTGTACAAATTGTGGTGGAGAAGCTCGTCAAGGACGAGAAGTTACAGACCTTGTGCATGAACGAGGTAATCTTGAATTTGAAGCTAGATTAGGACTCACAAAAATATTCTTTAAGAGTATTATGTAACAATTTATGACTTATGTGTGCAGGTTAAGTATTTCCGGGATGCCTTGGGCTCCTTTGGTCGAATCACTGCGGTAAATGGACGGGGCAATACTCTTCCTGGTAGGGATGAAGACAAATAAATCCATTGATTGTGTGTTCATTTATTCCTGCTATTGATTTATCTTATTTTGATTTTTTTGCAGCCGAATGGTGGTTATTATAAGGGATGGAAGTTCCCAACCTATGAAATGTGGCAGTGAAAGTGTTGTCTCAAACCGCATCTGTTGGTGGTTGTGAGAGGAACTGGAGCACATTCAACTTGATCCATTTGAAGAGAGGAACAATTTAGGAGAACAGAAGCTCAATGATCTTGTCTACGTGCATTAAAACTTGAGGCTGAAGTTGAAACATGCGAGAGAGGGACAAGATAAAGAGAACTACACAGACCCTATTGATCTTTCATACATTTTCAAGATGCACGATGACGATGCTGATGAAGATGTTCTCCAGAGGTGGATGGATTCCAATGGTGCTCCCGTTCTCGATCAACCAGGTGGAAGACCAAATGAGAATATAAACCAGCAAATGGGAGCAGATGTAGATGACTATTTGGCAAGATCCGGGCGGATTACAGACTCTCTTGGAGGGTTGGAGGCCGAGATTGATGCGGCTATTGATGAAATTCTCTCCACTAGCTCCAAAGGATGACAATGGAGATGATGATGATGATGATGATGATGTTGGTCGTGGTGGACCTGGTGATAGTGGGGAAACATACTCAGGTGGGTCAGGAGGGGGTGGTCGTGGACCACAAGATACAAGATTTGAGGAAGGACTACATGCAGGACGTGAATATATGGGGCGACAGAGGAACACACATGGACTGTTTGTTCCAAGTTTGAGTCCAGGACCTATGAATTACGAGTACGGTCGTGGCCATCGTCCAACCGACAGCTACATGGATGATTTGATTTCATCTGTAGGTTCCTTGAGCTGCATGGACATTGACATCCCATATCGTGGAGGAACACCAAGTCCTTTAGGCGGATATGGATCGTCGCACGATGAGAGATCGTTTGACATCTTTCCGAAATACTTTCATGCTCCTCCTCCAGGACCTCCTCCTCAAGCGTATGCACCTCCATCATGTTCATATGGTTACAGTGGGTATGGGGGATACCGTAGCTACAACGGTGAGAACTACCAAGGTAGCCAACCTGAGCAGAGCCAGAGCAGCTTCTTTGGGGGTGATAGTAATGATTTCTTCCCTGAGTACATGCCAGTTCCTGCTCCTCCTCCTCCTCCGCAGAGATCTTCTCCTACTCCGTCGTCGTCATCCCGAGGATCTCAAGCCAGTAGTTCGCAGCCTCGTTGTGCCACTCGGATCTAGTGCTGCTTATCCTTATCTCGGGGTAATCATAGGCATCAATGACCACCAATACAAGCAGTATGTGATGGATTACAAGGCCATGTACTCGTACATGACATGGGAGAACTATTGCGAGTTCATTGAATCTGTGATGCGTTATGAGAGACAACAAGGAAGGGGGGGCGATCCAGATCCACCACAGAACTCTTGGTTCTGAACCAAACATATTACCATGTAATATATTTTAATATTTTATTGCATTGATCATTAATGTGCATCAGTGCATGTTCTTATTACTCTACATGAAATATATGTATTTTCACTTGTTGTAACTTGTAAGACTATTACTCTGTTATTAAGTATTATGTATTAACAATGATATGTTAGATATGGTCATAGATGATAAGATGATTGATATGTATGCTATAAGCCTATAAGTGTATATCTATTGTTTCGTTGTTTGAAATACTCAGATTAACTCTATTTGCAATATCTAACATATTCTACAATATGACCGATATGATCGATATGGTCGATATGACCGATATGTGCAATATAAGGGGTATAGATGGGCAATATGTGTGAAATAATTGTGTATTTATATGTTATTTATTGTTCTCATAACTTGGAAAATCACAATTTACAATAAAATTGAAAAAAATGGCTTTTTAAGCCATTTCCGACATTTTCCACCGAAATTGTTGAAATTTCGGCGAAATTTCGGTATTGGAGGCTACCGAAACGAAATTGAAATCGAGATTTCAAACCTTGTTGAAGGGGATCCGGCTCCTTATTCAGTGGAACCCAACTTGGGTGGTTCTTATTGGGTCGAAGGGAGCCCGATTCTTTGTTTAGCGGAACCCATCTTGGATCTCTCCAGGTCGAAGTGGACCCGATCACTTAAGAACTGGAGATGTCATTGCATATGGAGAATGAGCTTTGTCTGGAGGATAGTTTTGATGCGAAGCTCCTGATCTCTTCCGATGGAGAACATGCAATGCTTTATGCTGCCTTGAAGGGGCTACGGTGGGGTCTGCTTCGTCAAGCACCTCCACCATGGGGTTTCTTCGAGGGAAGAAGGTGAAAAGATACCGCTCGCGTAAAAGAAGAATGCAGATGTCAACTTTGCTAGAAACGCATCCTGGAGTTAACCATGCAAGTGTGGGTGCCAAAAACGCCTCTCAACAAACAATGGTTCATAATGAGGAGCTTCGTAAAAGAGGGATGCATGTGTCGGGCATGGTTCTGATGAGAACTAGAAATTTGTCTTAATGAAAATACTTACTTGGAATATACAGGGCTTTGGGGACCCAGAGAAGTGGAGGTCAGTGGGATCTTTCATTTACAGTTGGTCATGCGATGTAGCTCTTATTCAAGAATTAAAGATTCAAGGGTGGTCGGGTTTCTTGTGGGCTTTGTTGGGGAGTGCTGCATTATCGGAGTTTCGAGTCATTGAAGATGTGGGGAGTGCTGGAGGCTCAGTGATAGCATGTAAGGGTGATGTTTTCTCCTTTTCCACAGAAGTTAAAAGTCGTTTCTCCCAGCACAACAAGCAGGGAAATGATGCCCCGATGGTGGTTACCTGTGTCAATGGTCCTATGAATCCATCTATTTGTAATATACCGTGGGAAGAGCTTTAAGAGTTAAGAGCCAGATTCCCTTCAGAGGCCTGGATTGTGGGGAGAGACTTCAATGTTACCCTGTTCTCATTTGATCGTCCACAACTACATGGGGGGTCACGACCCTGGTTCGGAGGCTTTCGTTGAACTTGTCACGGAGCTCCAGTCAGAGGTACTGGATGTGCAGGATACCCTCTATATGTGGCGCAACTTTGGGTCACACTCTCGGCTGGATCATTTTTTGGCTTCTTCGGAGCTTCGCGAGAGGTTTCCACTTACCTCTACCTCGACGATGCCTTGCTCGAGATCTAATCATACTCTGGTTCTCTAGGACTGATTTGAGGCCTAGGTAGTTTTTCTTGTGGGCTTTGTTGGGGAGTGCTGCATTATCGGAGTTTCGAGTCATTGAAGATGTGGGGAGTGCTGGAGGCTCAGTGATAGCATGTAAGGGTGATGTTTTCTCCTTTTCCACAGAAGTTAAAAGTCGTTTCTCCCAGCACAACAAGCAGGGAAATGATGCCCCGATGGTGGTTACCTGTGTCAATGGTCCTATGAATCCATCTATTTGTAATATACCGTGGGAAGAGCTTTAAGAGTTAAGAGCCAGATTCCCTTCAGAGGCCTGGATTGTGGGGAGAGACTTCAATGTTACCCTGTTCTCATTTGATCGTCCACAACTACATGGGGGGTCACGACCCTGGTTCGGAGGCTTTCGTTGAACTTGTCACGGAGCTCCAGTCAGAGGTACTGGATGTGCAGGATACCCTCTATATGTGGCGCAACTTTGGGTCACACTCTCGGCTGGATCATTTTTTGGCTTCTTCGGAGCTT
This sequence comes from Ottelia alismoides, assembly GCA_037367405.1. Lineage (NCBI taxonomy): Eukaryota > Viridiplantae > Streptophyta > Magnoliopsida > Alismatales > Hydrocharitaceae > Ottelia > Ottelia alismoides. The sequence goes on from JAZKJV010003985.1 coordinate 258,838, forward strand.
CGCGAGAGGTTTCCACTTACCTCTACCTCGACGATGCCTTGCTCGAGATCTAATCATACTCTGGTTCTCTAGGACTGATTTGAGGCCTAGGTAGTTTTTCTGGTTTGAAAGATCTTGACTATTAGAGGAGAACTTTAGGGAGTTGGTATCTGAGCATTGGGCAAGTGTTGAGTGCACAAACTCTATGGCCTCCAGAATCTCTCAGAAACTTTGCTCCTTGCATGGAAGACTTTGCCTCTACAAGGAGATATGGGAGCGTTGTGGTGCCCGTCGCTTGGCTTCAGAGGCGGAAATCTCCATACTGGACAAGGAAGAGGATGTTAAAGATTTATGGGAGGCAGAACTTGCTGAGAGAGATGCCCATCAAAAAATTCCTATATGTCTTTTGCTGCTCAGGAGTAGCTGTAAGAGGCATGAAGCTGTAGTGTAGAGCTTCTTAAACATCCCACGTAAGGATGTATACAACGAATGAAGAGGTCGTCCGTTCTGCGTAACAATAAATATATCGTGTTGGAGTTAGAGGATCTTGGTCTCATTCCTCGCCTGAGAATAGGTTGTTGCGAGGATATCTCACATCGCCTTAGCGGTAGGTTGACGTAACACATCATTGACGATCTCTATCGTCAATGTACTTAAAAGACAAACTTTTGCGTATGTATCATCCACCTCCCACGAAGTGTTAACCCCAGTTTTCTCCACCGACTCCTCGGTAAGAATATGCTTCTTACCATTAAACTTCACAAGGCTCATGAACTGCAGAGCCCGGAGCTCATAGTTTGTCACGTCCATCTTGGCAATTGGCATTGGACATCTGAAGGCGCATGTGGCAGGTGTGTCGACTTTGTTTTCCGACATATTACCAGATGAAGATCACTAGAGTTTTGTAAACCAAGGAATGATTGTTTATGCAGACATATGTGGATTTGAATGCATATGTAGACTTATGCACTCAAACCCATCACCATAACTGGGCCTCTAAGCAAGGAAGGAGTAGAGGAGAGCCTCGATGGGGGTTGCGGATATGCGGCGGTGCTCGCACGGTGCATAACCTGCAATCGAGAAGGAGTAGGGGGTTCGCTCTGCACGTGGCTGTTGCCGAGAGAAAAAGAGGGCGAGGACCTGTACCACTGCCGCTGAGGAAGGAGGGGGTGGTGGGATGCTCCGCTGTTGTCGATAAAGAGAGAGAGAGAGATGGGGGTTGCGCTGCCATCGTCGAGGAAGGTGGCGGTTGCTCCGCCACCGCCGAGAAAGAGAGAAATGGGGGTTGTGCTACTGTCGTTGAGGAAGGAGGCGGTGGGATGCTCTGTCGTCGTCGAGGTTTGAAGGAGAGGGGTTAGGGTTTTTCTCGGGTGCTTGAGCTCCGACCTAGGACTGTTGCTCTGATACCATGTTGGGAAAAATGAATAAGTTATTATTCATGGGAACCATAGGCTCTCTTATATAGATGAGAGACCTATGAGTAATTACATAAGAAGGTCATAAAAAATGAAATAAAGAAAAATGTACAGAGAACATAGATATATCTCTACATCTTAGAATGTAAAAAACCTCAAGTATCATGCATCTTGTAATTCGAGGCTTTGACTTTGACTTTTTGGCTAAAGAGTCAAGCTGATCGATTTACCACTTTATACTATCAATCACACTTGAACCAAGGCCCTAAATGTCGGTTTCGGTCACCATTTCGGTATCGACCAAAACAGAATTTCGATGGAATTTCGGTGAAATTTCGACCGGAATTTCGACCATTTCGGTCATTTTTTGTACTAGGACCCCCATATTTCGGTCATTTCGGTCGAATTTCAATTTCGACTGGATATTGATATTCGATAGAAATTCGACCGAATTTCGCTGAAATTTGAGGCCATGACTTGAACGATCAACCTTGCTTCCTAATTGATCAATATTTGAATTACAACAAGTATATTCTAATCGATCAATTTTTTATGTGATTTTGATAGAAAGAAATTAAATGCTTCCAATGCGACAAGGTAAGGCACGTAAAGAAGGACTTCCCTCAGCTACAGAAGAACTTCAGATAGGATAAGAAGTTCACGAAGAAGTCCAAGAGAAAAACATTGTAAGCAACTTGGGAAGATACAAGCATTAGTGACAAAGAAAGCGAAAGTGCCAGCTTGGGATTCGATGGGATAGCTGAATTCAACTAATTCGGCTCAGATTCTAATACCAAGGTTAGTAAACTTTCTTATGTTGAACTAATGAGCTCTATAATACCTCTCAAGATCATTTGAGAGAAAGTATGAAGCTTAAATATGTTTACAAGAAGCTAGTCACGGTAAATCTCTTTTCTTTATAACTTAGATGTTTTGAGAAAGAGAAAGGGTTGATTTAAAAGGATCTTAGTAGGACAGGCTAACAAGATGAGTCGACAACGGTGCAGGACCAGGATGAGGAGCTATGTCAGGACATGAAGATTATTTGGGTGGCCAGGATCCTGAAAGAGTGAAGATCTTCTTATGGTGTCTTAGAAGAAACCGCATTTGCGATAAAGTGAGGAGCGGAAGACTATTTGGCTTAGAGGACACACGTTGTGACAAGTGTAGGGAATCAGCTAAAGATGCGGACCATCTGTTCTTTGGGTACGCGACTTCGATGTAGATTTGAAGGGACTGTGGATTAGGTTGAGTGGAGACCAGTGGCTTGGAACTGTTCTGGAGATTGCTTCGCGATGTGGGCATGAGTTCGTCGGATGACTGCTACAGGCCATTTGCGGTACTTTGTGCTATTTGGCTTGGATGGAATGATCTGATTTTCAAAAATCAGTGGTTTTATTTTGAGAATGTTGTATCACATTGTATGACCATCTATAATTTCTAGGCCTCTAGTTGATGTAACTCATCTCTTTATACTTGAATACCAGCTGGGTTCACTTCCGACTCGGGAGCACACCCTCTTTTCAGTAAAAAAAGATCTTAATAGTTCTAAAGCTAAAATTACATGTTTAGACAAATATATTTGCTGATCTTAAAAGAAATATTGCTTTTGTGTCTGCTAATGAAAGAGGAAAGATAGAAAATCATACTTCTAGCTTTAATTCTTTCCAGTATAGAAAATGTATTTGGAAAAAGAAGGAAATATTACAATCTAACCCTGAAGGACCTAAAAAAGAAAGTATACCAAATCAAGACTGGAGAAGTCTGCTACATCAACATCAAAGGTAAACCCCGCCAAGGCCAAACAACATTTAGGGTCTGTTTGGTTGTTGGGTTGGGGTGGGTTGGGGTAACTTGATTGAAATAGTAGTTGTTTGGGATAGTTATGAGGGTTGGAAGGGGTTGGAATAAAGAATGTGATGTGATGTCAATATGATTTGTGATAAAATTCCATTCCATAAAAAGAGGGGGGTAAACCAGGTTACTCCAGGGTAATCTAGGGGTAACCCGGTTACCAAACGAAGCCTTAGAAACATGGATGGACGTCGCTGCCATGGAGAAGCTACCAAGACTGGAGAAGTCTGCCACCAAGAACCTTGGGTGACTTTATCTTTTTCTTAAGTCGATCATGCATTGACGATGAGCCCTCAACTCTTATCTTTAAGGGGAAGCCTTTAATCAAAAATTAAGGGGGGCTCCGGTTAAAAAGATTGTTTTCAAAAGGGAAAAAATATTTGTTTAAACAACAATTTTTTATTCAACGTTTGGTATCATTTTAGATCTTTCTGATTATGACCAACGCGGGGGGAGAAAAGATTGGATAAAAAATTGTTTGCTCTCTCTCACACACATTTTTTACAAACACATCAAATATTTTATCATCATCAAAAAGAAGATTGTGGGTTCACGCATAAGTGGAGAGATTGGTAGTGCATGAGCTTGCATATTTTGATGATAACAGAACCTGTGTATAAAGCTTGTAGCAAGGTCAAGAGCAGGAAGGCTACTAGATCATGAAGAAGTTGAAGCTGAGAAGATCAAACTTAAGTGAAGAAGATTCTAAGACGCTAAAAGGAGTTCAAAGCTAAGGAACTCCAGCTCAAGCTTGAAGAATCTCAAGCTCAAGAAAATGACAAAGTCTTTTCTTGAATTGAGTCTTGCATTTTGTAATTGTCTTAGAATGTAAAAGATCTCTAGTATCATGCATCTTACTCTTTAGCCCTTTAACTTTGACTATCGGGTTAAAAAGTCAAGTTGATCGATCAACCACTTTACATTGATCGATTACTCCTGATCGATCAACCTTGCTTCCTGGTCGATCAATATTTAAATTACAACAACTCTATTCTGATCGATCAATTTTGATGTCTGATCGACCATCTAAATCTACATGATCGATCATTTGATTCTGATCGATCAAACTTTGTATCATGATCGATCATATTCCATTTCAAAAAGATTTTTGAAGGTGATTTCATTCATGATTTGTTCACAATGGCTACTTTTTCAAAGCCAATGGTTATGGCGACTCTAGACCTATGAATAGGACCCCATACCTCATTTTACAAAATACAATAAGAACACTTTTTCTCTTCTCTCTACCTTCCACTCTATACTTTGAGAGAACGCACAAAGAGTAATTTTCTGTTGCATTTCATAATCATTCCAATAGTTTTGGTTATCTGCATTTAATTCTTACGAGCAAGCTCCTCGCTCTGTAAGATAGTTTTAGTTTTGCCTTACATTATTCTTTGCATATTTATCTTTAACATTGAGGTGCTAGGTTAGTTTAGCTGTACACAATTGAGTTGACTATGTAATCAACTCATGTTGTAATACGGCTAGGTTGCTCACGTAAGCAACTTGATTTAGTAGTAATACTCGTATGGGTCAGGTTGAAAGCCCGAGTCGAGAGACTCAGATCATGGTTTTTTTTCCAAGAGGATTTCCACATTAAATACATGTGCACTTGTGGTTGATTCCTTATCTTGTGAATAAAAGTGCTACATAGCACTGTATTTGTTGTAGAATATTGTGATTGCAGTGATCCAAGTCATAACTCCAATCCACCCGCACCCATCAGCCAGCATCTGCGGGGTAAACCAACAAGACCAAGTCGACGGACCACCTCTTTATGGATTGTGAGAAGGCAACTGAGGTGTGGCGTGCAACTAATATTGGTGGTTAGATTTAGCTTGCACTCTTTCTGTGGATCCCTTTTAACTCCTATTTTCATGTAATGAATGACAATTCAAGCTGGTTTATGTGCTATGGGCCCTTTGGTTAGCGTGAAATGGTGTAGTTTTCTGTTCCAAACTTTTTCATGATGAGAATAAAATCCATCATACAAGGACTCTCCTCAAGCTCAAGTTCATGTAGTTCTTTTTTAGTATTATCATATAAATTAACCAGGGTAGACCACCTAAGTGCGTTTTCTTGGTTTTTTGGCTGAAAAAAATAAGTATGTTTGCCAAAACCTTAGCAATCCGCATTGGAGAGGGTAATGGGGCAAAAGTCTTTCATGTGTTCTGAAATCCTTCATTGAGAGTAAAAAGAGGAATGCTTTGTTAAGCTGATCAAATCATGTACATCGAATCATTTTCAACCACACTACAGATTTCTTGGTAGAAGAAGATCGGAAAACCATCTAAACCAGGGGCACCATGCGCATTTAGATCCCAAACATCCCTATCCAATTTATCGTAGTCAAACCTTTTCGTCAATTGAACATCCTACTGTGTCGAAATGGGTGCCCCCAAACCCATCCATCTCCAACATCTATTATTATCTCTGCGAGAAATGTCATGGAAGTACATGTCCAGCTCTCCGCCCATCTCCATGTCGCCTTCGACCTGTTTATCATTCACTATAATGGCTTGCACCGAATTGTGTCGATGAAGGCTACTTGCAACTCTATGGAAGGATTTGGTGTTTGCATCACCCTTTCTGATCGATTTTTACCTAGATGTTTGCCTCCATTCAACTGCTCATTTCTTATCCTCTACAACAATTTTCAATGTTGCTACCCTCTCTCTAAGCTCTATTTCAAGCATATCACGAGAATATTCCAATTTGTCCAATCTAGACAATGAGGATCAACATCATCTGGATCTCAAATACACTCTGTAGGTGACCTGAATAATCTCATGTACACATTAGCAATAAGATAGCGAATCTATACACAATAACAACAACAAAGCATTTTCCCACAATTAAGTAGGGTTGGCTACATGGGTTTTTTACCTCTATTCAAATCTATTTGGGGTCATTCTCGAGCTTAAATCCAAATAACTAAGATCCGTTCGGATAGTCTTTTTTCAACGTTTCTTGGGCCTCCCTCACCTTCTCTTAACCGACTCAACATCCCAAATCTCGCATCTTCTAACTGGTGCATCAATCGACCTCCTTTGCAAATGACTAAACCATCTTAAGCCGATTTTTCTCATCTTATTCTCTGTTGGATCTATAATTACTTTCCTTTGATCTCATCGTTCCAAATCTGATCTTTTTGTGTACGACCACATATCCACCTTAGCATTTTCATTTCTACTACTACCATTCTTTGCACATGTATATGGTTCACAAGCCAACATTCTAATCCATAAAGCATAGCAGGTCTTACGACTACTTTGTATACCTTCCTTTGACTTTCAAAGGGATTTTATTATCATAAAGAACAGTAGAGGCTCCTCTCTATTTTAGCAAACATGTATTTATTCTATGAGTAACATCTCCATCAATTTCCCCATTCCTATTGCAAAATATATCCCAAGTATCTAAAAGAATGTTTCTTCTGAATTGTAGCGTCTCTATTCTGCACATTGAGTTCTTCACTATTGTTTCCATCATATTTGCACTCAATATAATCAAAATTTTTTCTACTTATACGAAGTCCTTTGGTCCCTAATGCATGTCTCCGAACCTCCGGCTTCTCATTTACTCCATCTCTTATTTCATCAATCAACACATTATCATCAACGAACAACATACACTAAGGTATCTCATTGTGAATGTGACTAATCACTCATCCATAATCGAAGTAAAAAGGAATGAACTCAAAGCTAAACCTTGATGTACACCAATGCTAATGTGAAAGTACTCAGTCTTCCCAGTCTGGATCCTTACATAAGATGAAGCCCCATCATACATATCCTTTATAAAGGTTAGTGTATAGGACATGTACTTGTCTCTTCTCCAAAATTCTCCATCCCGTGGAACTGAATCATAAACCTTTTCAAAATCAATAAAAATCATATGAAGGTTCTTCTTTTTAACTCTATAAATCTCCATTGTTCTCCTGAACAAGTGGATAGCTTCAATAGTTGAGCAACCTGGCATGAACCCGCATTGGTTGCATTTACTTCAGAAACTTGCCTCATCCTTCTTTCTATCACACATTCCCAAATTTTCATAGTATGACTCATCAATTTGATATCTCTGTAACTAAAACAATTTTGAATGTCTCCTTTATTCTTATAAAGGCATCACAATGCTTCTTCTCCATTCTTCAAGCATTTTCTTGCTTCTCCAAATAACATTGAATAAGCTAGTGTAGGTATAACGCAGGAAAAAAATCCTGATACAATGTTGTACACGCTCGATCATGATGATGCAAATTAGATTCAATCACACACTAATTCAAGTTAGAATTGAGGCTTAGAACTTCAGAAAGCATAAGATGAATAAAAAATTCAATTATTGATGCTGAAATGAACAACAAGCAAGTTGATCATTCAGAATATCTGCTGATCAGACAAACGATCACATCAGGAGAAAGCTAGTGCAGTGGAAACTCTTGGTCCTATGACCACTATGCTCAAGCAGCCTCTTCATGTCTTCACAGAGCATCTCTTCATAGCGGCAACTACAAATAGCTAGTTAAACGTCAAATTGACCTATGAATAAAGCATTAAATAGCCGAGGATTGATACTAGAGGTGCTCCAATCAACATCTCACAAATCTAGTGCAGTCAATGATGAACTTAGATCGAGAATATTGCTAGAAACAATAAAAATATCTAGCAATCAAGTAATTGAAGCACAAGTTTTGGAATGAATGAGAATAGCTCCAGAACCATCAGCTTGATGATCAACTTAGATTTCAGGTAGATGAAGATGAATGGGCTCCTCACGCGAGTAATTGCGGAAAGGACCACATGCACTATTTTGAGAACTCACGGTTGAGAAATAGGTTGTTTTGGAGATTGAACGTGAACTAAAATAGTCAGGGATGAAAGTGTTTCGGAACTGGGGAAGAAAAAATTAGAAGGAAGAAAGGGGGGAAGGATGAAATCTCAAGGTTTAAAAGGAAAAGCTATCTAAGGAGAGGACGAGAAGAAAATTACCTGGAAAAAACGCTGATGAAGCTTCCAGGTGGTTGGATCATAGTCTCGACAACCTTTGCTGGAAGCATACCATGAGTTGCACAAATAGATAAAAGTTCTCTTCACAAGGGAAACAGCTCCTTGGATTGACTCTATTGAGCTTGCTCCATCTCTTGCAGGGGTTTTTTGTTGCTCGACAGAGGCCTGTCACACCTCTGGGGCTGGAGTTCCCAGCTTGAGAATAGAGAAAACACAATTGGCAAAGATGGACATAGTGTCTTAGGATGGGTATAAATAGGACGAGAGAAGTGAATATGAACAACCAGATGAGGATGAAGATAGATGTATCAGGAAGAGATCAAGCCCCACAGACTTGGAGAAGATGCACTATAGGCTTGGGAGTAAGTTTGTGAACAAGAACTATCAGAGGTGATGACAGCCTCAGAACACCGAACCTTTAAAACTCACAAGGAAGCTCAATGTGGTGCAGCCCAATCCAAAAGGAGCAAGGCGAAGCACTCAACACAAATTACAGTGAATCAAAATGAGATAGAAAAGTCATCTCGAGGCAAATATCTTAATTCTGCTTGATTTAAGAATAATCTGAATTTACAAATATTTAACTTGTTTTTTAATTTATATATTTCATTACTCATTTTACGTAGTGATCGCATTTATTTGATATTTTATTCTTAAATAAGACATTTTTATAAGAATTATGAAATTTAAATTAATAAAAAGGAACTGAAATAAAAAAGATAGGATTTTACAAAGATACGTCTGTGTATTATTTAATTATATTTACATACGTTATTCTTTATTTTTGTTATAAAATAAATTTGTTTTTATATTTTTGAATCAAACTAAGATTCAAAGATTAAAATACCAAATTAAATAAAAAGGAGTTATACAAAAGCATATACTAAAATTATGATTTAGAATTTGTTTTAGGAATATATATACACAGGGTTTAAAACCCAACTTTCGCAGTTTACATTGTCTTTTTAACATTTTTCATCGAAAGTCAACTTTCAGTAAGAACTCTAAAGGTGTGTTTGCTGGATTTGGAGTAACAATAAAATAGTTTGAAGTTTGTAGAGTTTGCCTTTGCCAAACTACCACGAAGAGTCAAATTCCTAAGTAGTACCTGGAAATTACTTAAATACCCAGGTTTTATAAAATATTTTTTTACTCAAACTATAGAGGTGTCGCATGTTGAACATGCGACACATCTAAAGTTATTTTTTTACTCAAGAACTACATATATATCGCATCTTAAATGTGCGATACAGATAACGCATATTGAATAAGGCCGGCGCCTATCGGCTTTGTCATTCCAGGGAATTTCTCACATGTCGCATGTTCTACATGCGACATATTTCCAGAGAATTTCTCACATGTCGCATGTTCTACATGCGACATATTTCCAGGGAATTTCTCACATGTCGCATGTTCTACATGCGACATATTTCCAGGGAATTTCTCACATGTCACATGTTCTACATGCGACATATTTCCAGGGAATTTCCCTGGAAAATGACTGGCCAGGTCCGGGACATATGAACTTTTGAAGTTGTGGGTTTGGCCATTAGTCATCTTGCGACATGTCCGATGGGTGACATGCGACATATCATAAAAACCTTTGAAAAAGCATGACCAATTTCATGTTTCTAATATAAATAGACATCGCATTCACGCATTCAAAGATGTATAGACAATTATCAAAATAGGCTATGGACACAGACATTCACAACACAGATAAATAGTGTGATCCAAAAAGACATTCCAAACATTTAATATAAATAGACTTGTCCGCGAATATACATTACATTTTTGTGTCATATTAAAAACTACAATGATTACAAGTCAACGCTTTTTCCTCCGCTGGTATGTAATCGTAGAATCAGGAGGATGGAACGGTAACAGGCGGTTCGCCTCGTCTATCATGTGGATTTGAGAGGGCCCTGGGACATCTTCCTCGAAGGTTGACATCGGCGGCGGCGTTAGTGTGCAGTAAGTTGGTTGTGTCTCGTTGGCGTCCAATCCATGCCTCAACGGTGCCTGAGGCGTTGGCAAGTCGTCCCGTAGTCGCTCGGTGGCAGGTGTGAAGAAGTCTCTTTGCGCAAGGTTCTCATCTTCCGCAGCGGCTTCTTCATAGTCCATGGGTTCCGCCACTTGTTCACGCGCCCTACCTCGACCTCTTCCTCTTTCTTGTCCTCTTGCCCTTCCTCGTCTTGCCTCCTCCCTAGCCACATCAGCACGCTCGTCATGTAACGTGACCGCATCTGCAAATTGAAACGACAGCCACTCCGTCATTTCCGCCTTCGCTTGTGCCGCAATCTCGCGACATTCCTCGTGTCCAATGTCGTACACACGGCTCCACTTGGCGAGCTGCATCCAAGGAAAAAACGTAGAGGTAAATTTGTAGCAGTTTTCTTAATTAATTTACCACAAACTTCTAGTTGGAGCACTTACGTTGCTTGCCAGAGTTGCACCTAAACGTCCGACAAATCTTCGAGTTATGGTCCGATACCATTGCTCGTATGCGGGCGTCGCGAATATCCCTCTGGACCGATTGATACGAACAATTCTATCTTCCCGCTCATCCCAGTGGGCAATATGCAACCAGTGTTTTGCCCTCCAATCTACATGCACTTTCCCCCTCAAATCGATTGCATGGAGTTCCTCAAAGGTGAAGCAACGACATGGAATATCTTGAAGGCCCCCAAATTGTCTCAAGAACCGGTCTGGGTAGTAATACTCCACAATGTGGAAGTATATCAACGGTACTTCCGCTCTCCAAATGCGTTCGCCTTCAAGAGAGTTGGCTGGGAGATGGGCACGGATCTCATCGGTATATGGAGTCCAAAATACCTGAATGCGAAAATTCTATTTCGATTAGTATTTCTTTTTGTTGATATAGGAAAAATTTGTGAATGTAAAATTACCTGCTCGGGTGATTGCATGTCAAAAGCGTCTGGTAAGGTCTCACCACGTGTGTAGGCTGTTTACGATGGGCAAACGCCGTTGCCCAACGGACTCCTAACGGGCGCCCGTACCATTCTCTGCCGTCCCTCACAATTGGAGCAATGTGGGGGAAATGCTCCCATGCCCATAGCTGAAGGAGTATGACCGAGCCTCCAATCTCTTCGGTCGCCATATCTGCTGCTAAACACATGTGTCTGTATAGATATGCAAGTACTGCGGATTCCCAGCTCAGTGTCTTAGAGTACTCGAAATCATGCAGATGTAGTAGAGAGATAAGTGATACCAACGAGCCTGACTTGTCCGTGAATAGGACTCCACCAAGCAACTGCAAAATGTAGGCTCGAGCGTGTCTCTGTACTACCAGCTCGTCTGCATCTTCTGGCAATTCTGCAAAATTGGTGGACAGCCAGCTTGCTGACACCCTGCTGCCAACGATGTCTGCGGGCAGTGGCCTAACGCCCAACAATTCCTCGCATGTATCTGCCCATGTCGCTCCAGGTGTCGTCTCCCCAGTAACCGCAGACCCATCAATTCGCAACCCCATGATGAATGCGACATCCTGCAAGGTGATGGTAATCTCCCCACTAGCCATGTGGAAGGTGTGCATCTCGGGTCTCCAATGTTCAACCAACGCGATCACCAGATGCCAATCTAGGGTAATGAACTCGAGCTCTGAAATGCATCCAAATCCTGCTTCGGCTACATAAGGCTGTAGCCGGTCATCCAAAGGGATCCGACGTACATGGGTCTCTCGTCGTCGGCAACGCAACCATGAAGATTCCTACAAGAAAATTGTTAGGAAAAAAATTGAAGGAAGCAAGAAATTAAAATTACTTACATCGCCAGCCCAGACACGACGTGAACGATGTCGCTCCTGAAGATGCAAAACAGATGGGTCAATTGGGCCGGGATTCATCTGCAAATTTAAATATTCAATGTTAGACAATACAATGTAAAAAACAACAATATCCCACAAAAGCAACAAGTATTTACCACAATTACCACATACAATGAAAATTAATAATATACGAGGGAAGCACACTTACTCGAACTTGGACATTTACGTCGGTTGTGACCTATGCCACCACAATTAACACAGTTATTCTTATTCCTGGTCGTCGTCGGCGCATTTGATGTGGATGCTTGAGAATCCCTTACGGTTTTGTTGGGACATCCACGGTGTGTGTGACCCAATATCCCACAAAAGGAAAAAGTATTTTGCCGAATCACATCCCTAACATCCATTTCATTATGTATTCTTGTTGTACGTGAACGACCTTTACCGCGTTTACGCTTTGGGTCCGGATGTAACTCAGGATAATCCAAAGGAGCCCATGTTTCACGATCACCGATGGGAAAAAATTGCCCTTCATAAACCTTCAACTGGTTCTGCCAGGTGTACTACTCTCCAACATATGAATCCACTTCAGCCCGACGCTTTGAAATGACTGCAATGGCGTAGGAACATGGGATACGAAATATTTGCCACTTATTACAAGTGCACTTAATATTTCCGGCTGTACTTGTACCTGAGTTACTGTGTGCCCATTCGCAGCTGCAGTCCAACGGGTCAACTCTGTGGATGCGTAATGCGTGAGTTTTCGACCAGCAGCAATGGCTGCGCTTGCTTCTTCAGCATGTTGAATGAAGTATGACACACAATTATAAAAGGTCTTCTCAATTAACGCAGAGATTGGCAAGCAACGGGCATCTTTAAGAACTGCATTGTAGCTTTCGCTCAGATTTGTAGTCATCTGACCAAACCTATACCCACCGTCATAGGCCAAGGTCCATTGCTCACGACGACAATCATGAGTCGAAAACCATCTACCTGCTCCATTATTCCACTCTTGCAATTTCCTCATGAAGTACGCGAACTTCCTAGGTGTCGTCTGTAAAGCTGCGGCTTGCACCAGAGCTTTCATGGAGCTATTTTTAAAGACGCTATTGAAGTTGCTCGCGACGTGCCTTGTACAAAACCGCCAATATGCAAAGGGTTCTAATAAATCTACGTCAGCATCTTTCATAGCGGCTTTTATACCAGAATGCCTGTCAGAGATGATACATATTGGTCTAGCTCGCATGTCGATTACCCTGACACGTACTAACGAAAGAAACCACTTCCATGACGGAGCGAATTCCTCGTCAACAATCCCGAATGCAAGGGGAACAATATGTTTATCCCCGTCAATACCGCAAGCAATGAGCAATTTTTGTTTGTACTTCCCGTATAAATGTGTCCCATCAACACTAATCAGAGGCCGACAATATTTGAATGCTTCAATCGAAGGCCCAAATGCCCAAAAGCATCGTTCAAATCTATGGCAGAGTGGTTTCCGAGGATCAGGATGGTCGTTGTATTCAATATCAATTTCAGTCCCTGGAATAGCAGCCTTCATTGCATGCAATAGTAAAGGCATTTCCAGTCACCAAATACGATTCCGATGGCCTTCCTTCGAGCATCCCAAGCCCTTTTCTTTGTAACCCGGTAGTTGTACATCTCGTGGATGTGAGCTCTACAACTTGAAACACGAACATTAGGGTCATCCCTAACAAGAGTTAGCAAAGATCTGGACATGAATTTGTAGTCCAACTGAGGGTGATCTTGATTAACTATAGGGTTTATACAAGTGTGTGCCCTAACAACCTTGGAGATCACCTACAAACCATCAAATTTTCTAAAATGTCCTCGTAAATACCAAACACAGCCATTTGATCTCTGTGTGCAAAAAATAGACCATATAAAGTTGGTGGATTCCTTCACAATGAAGTCAAAGTGCGACAGAATGTGGTACTTCTTCACAGCGTAAACCAAATCTTCCCTACATTTGAACGTTCTACCCCTGCGTATTTCGTCAGTGACACCATCAAGTCTAGACTTCTCTCGAACTTCGTCTTCATATGTTGAACGAGTATTTGATCCTCTAACCCCAAAAAAGGGTATACGGGGTGTAATAGTATGCGTGCTTTGTTCATCAGCTGGGATCTCCTCGTCCACCGCATCATCGTCGACATCTTCGCTACCTGCTTCGAGGTCATCATCAGTCCCCCAAGGGATGAAATCATCCAAAGCATGAACCTCTCGCAGCAACGACTCACTCAGGCCCAAATCCTGATCCATGCATGGTTGCGTAACAGGCGCATCAGTGTCAAAGTAGGGTTCCATGTTTGGGACATTTATTGGTTGTGTGGTACGGACAACTGCTGGTTGTGTGCTCGGGACTACGGACGGTCCCTTGTTAGTCACAACAGTGGGGACTTCGGTCACAGATACATCTTCAACATAAATGTCAGTAGGCGTTGATTTCCCAATGGTCCGATACACAAGAACTGCCTACACATCATCATCGTCGACAATAGATGAAAATGATGGTTCCTCCCCTGGTCCTCGAGGGATGCAATGTAATAATCGGATTTTTTGACTATCGGCATCCAGGTTGAACTTACGGTAAACCAAGTTCAACATCTCATCGAACGTCATATTAGGCGTCAGCACAAACCCCCTTACGTTGGTCAACGATCCGCACATGAGTGTACCACTCAATTGACACATACAATATAACTGCTCCATTCTAACCTAATACGTGACACAACGCACAACCAAACGTCATACATTCAAGAAATGAAAATAATATGCATATGATACAAACAATCAACTCAAGAAAAAATTTTACCAAGTCTAAGTGTTCGCAACAACGGCTTAGCCCTAGTGGGACGCGGGGGCGGCTAGGACGGAGCCAACCAATGAAACCACGGAAAAGGAGTGTTCCGTGGGGCTAGGAGTGAGCAAAATGGGTGTCTTTGAGAGAGGAGGAGATCAAAAAACGCAGGTGGCGCAGTGGGGGGTCGAGGGCGGCACGGGTGGTGCAGGAGCTGGAAGGAGCGGGGAAATGGCAAGGCCGATAGGCACGGCCCTTATTTAGCCCTTATATCGCATATCGAACATGCGTTATCTATAGCGCATATTAAAGATGGGACATATATGTAGTTCCTGGATAAAAAAAACTTCAGGGGTGTCGCATGTTGAACATGCGACACCTCTGTAGTTTTTGAGTAAAAAAAACATGTCGTAGAACCTGGGTATTTAAGTAATTCCCAGGTACTACTTAGGAATTTGACTCCTACCACGAATATGTTAAGAAAGATTTTTGTTATATTTTTCTTGGTTGTCTCTCCTTATTCTGGAGTATACATAATAATAATAATATGAGTTATTTGAGTTAAACTTTAAAAGATAAAAATATTTTAAGTTTTTTCATATAGAAATACGAGTTATATGGAGGAGTCAAAACCCTATCTTTTGATGTTTAAGGTTTATGATTCTTTTATACTTTTCCCTTAAATTTATAATTATGAGATGAATATTAAAGGTGAAATGTTGAGAAATGCATCACACATAAATAGTTATGGCTTTAAGAAGTAGTTAAAAATAAAAACTAGTATCTGATGTATTCTTCAATTATTTTAATTGAAATTTTTGTATTTTTATTTGCATGATAGAAGTTACAAAAAGAATCAGGTGAAAAAGATTTGAAATGAAAGGGATAAAAATGTTTATTTGTTATTTGCATGCATAAAGTTAAACTTTATATACAATTTGACCTATATTTCTTTGGATTTTTTAATTTCTTTATTTTATTGTTGTCAAATAAATTGTAACTTATTTATGAGTTAGGGCCATTAAATATAACACTACAACAACAAAGCATTTTCCCACATTAAGTAGGATTGGCGACATGGATTCTTTACCTCCATTTAGATCTATCTTGAGTTATTGTATATAATTTTACAAAGTGTCTATTCTTTTGGGTTTCTTTGTCCCGTTATACATACAGTATATATGTTCATTATATAAGGTCTTTTTCTTTTGATTTTCTTCTTTGTTCTTTTTCTACTATTTTATATGTTACTTTAGCGTTTTTATGTTATTTTGTAGTAGGGACCCTTACAACCATGTATACTTACATAATTACTTGTTGAACCTTCCGTAATTCTGAATTACAAGTAGAACCCTAGGAAGTCGTTAGCCATTACATAGCATAAACTCATGTTAACTTCCGTTAACCCCCTCTGTCAATTTTGATGAAAATTGTTAAATTTTAACATTTTTACCCTTTCTATTTCATTAACTAAATACATGCTTCCCTTCTTTTCTCGTCCCTTCATCTCCTAACTAAAAAATGCAAATTAATAATAAAAAACCAGAAGCAGTCCTCTAGCTCGGTCAACGAGACTACCTTGGTGAAGAGATAGGAGGTCGATCGCCTCGGAGTTGTTTCGATTCTTTGACCCTGCTTGGAATGGTGGTAGGTGCAATCTAGATCCTCTCAAATTTCAATTTCGGAAGACATACATTAACCTTATTTTTGTTGGAGCATGTAAACTGTTAACCTAGAAATTTCATGTTACCCATTTTCTTATTCTCTGTTACACGTGTTCTGAAATTACTTATTACATATCTAACTTGTTACAGCTTGTCAGTTGGTGCATATTGCCCATTCAACACTACCTCCGCGTCATGTACATCGTGTTTCACTTCGTCTCCCACGAATACCTACCCATAACCCTCACATTCGTCAACAACTGCACTTTCACCATATGGCTCGCTCATCCAACCCGACTCTAGAAAGCCACTCCACACCGATGGCTTCTCCCTCTCCACCCTCTCCCACCTCTCCCTTCTTGTGCCCATCCTCTCCTAGTCCTGACGGGTCTGGGCTCACACCTCCCCACCTGCCTCCTCCCCCACCCTTGTGCAACTCACCATCCAAACCAACAACGGCCTCGAGCTCTCGTCATATGTCGTTGGCCTTGTGGATAGGTTCAACCTCCATGTACTGGTGACTCTGCAAGAGGGGCAGGCACATGCCTCGTTGTGGGTTACAAGTTCAACCTCCTTGATACATGTCCAATGTGCTCGTTGCTGAGGGTCCTCGAGGGGAATGGGCTCCTGGTGGCGCTTACACGTTCCACATAAATGACTTCTGTTGCAGGAACAAGTACAACTCACCACATGCGTACATGGTGTCGTGCTTCTTAGAGTTCTTCAATGTGATCTGCTTTGCTATGTACATATACACCTCCATGTCATGGACAATGAGAAACACTGATTGATATAACACGGACATTTTGTTATGCTTCGATAGTAGTTAGGCCTTCATCCACATCATCGCCTACGAGAGGGGCTTCATCCATGCATCGCAGAGAACTTGGTTGTTGTTCAAGAGAATCATCGTCGTCTCTCTCATTAATGTTGGGAAAAATAAAAGACTTGTTTATTCCTGTGAACCCTAGGCTCTCTTATATAGAGGAGAGACCTATGAGTAAATTACATAAGAAGGATACAAAGAAATAAAATAAAGAAACAGTACATAAAACATAGATATATCTCTGCACTCCCCCTCAAGATGGAGCATAGATGTCAATCATGCTCAACTTGGAAAAACACTTTTGAAATGGCCCTCTGAGCAAGACCTTGGTAAAGATATCTGGCGTTTGATCTTCTGAACTGACATGAGAGGTAGAACTCAAGCCGTTCTGGATCATATCTCTAGTATAGTGGCAGTCTACCTCAATATGATTCGTTCTTTCATGGAATGCAAGATTGTTTGCAGTGAATAAGGCATCTTGATTATCACATTGTAATTTCATGGGTAGATGTACATTTATATGCAAATATGCTAGAACTGCTTAAACCCACATCATTTCTATGCTTGCTTGTGCATAGCCTTATCCTCAGATTCAACACTTGACCTAGACACCACCGTTTGTTTCTTGCTTTTCCAAGAAACAAGAGAACTGCCAACAAATACTGCGAAGCCCGAACTAGACTTCCTGTCATTAAGACACCCTGCATAGTCAGCATTAGCACATTCAGAAACATAGAGAGTTGCTCCTTTCCTGAATAGTAATCCCGTACCTAGGGAAGATTTTAGATATCTCAGTATCATATATATAGCATCCATGTGTACTTGTCAAGGCTAATCCATGAACTGACTCATTTGACTCATTGCAAAAGAGATATTAGGTCTAGTGATAGTAACATAGAGAAGCTTTCCCACCAATTCTCTATATTTCCTCCTGTCAACCTCATATGTATCATCATCATATAACTTCATGTTAGGATCCATAGGAGTAGTAGAGGGTCGATACCCAATCACGCATGTCTCAACCAACATGTATGTAACATACTTCCTTTGGGTCATCACAAGACCCTACACATTCCTAGCAAACTCTAACCCTAAGAAATACCTTAGGGTGCTAAGATCCTTAGTAACAAACTGATGATCCAGAAATTCTTTTACCTTATTTATCCCCTGCACATCATCACATGTAACAAGTATATCATCATCATGATAACAACAATACCTCTGGGTGTTCTCTGCACAAACAGTGAGTAGCCTGCATTTGACCTCTTGAACCCCTGCCTTTCAATCAGATCTGAGAGCTTCTGAAACCATGCCCTTGGACTATGCTTAAGACCATATATTGCTTTATGGAGTCTACAAACTTGCTGGCACTCTCCCTCAGCATCAAACCTCGGAGGTTGCTGCATGTAGACTTCCTCCTGTATATCTCCATATAAAAATGCATTCTTAACATCTTGGTGATACAAAGACCAATCACGTACCACAACAACTGAAAGGACACGTAGAGTTGAGTGACGAGCAACAGGAGAGAACGCGTCCGTATAATCCACGTTGTAAGTCTGAGTAAATCATCATGCCACCAATCTTGCCTTCTATCGATCAAGGCTCCCATCTACATGATGTTTAACATAAACACCCATTTGCAAATGACATCATATGCTCCATTTGGAGCCGATACCAAACTCCAGGTCCCACGTAACTATAGTGCAACCATTTCTTCTTCCATAGCTAAGCGCCCATGACTATCCTTCAAGGTCTCCTGATAGTTGCATGGAATTTCCAAGGCAGATAGAGAAACAACAAATCTCTGGAAGTCCCCTGTTAGACGATCAAAGGAGACTTGTGAAGCAAGAGGGTACAAAGTGCAGGTATGTTTTTGCTTCCAAACTGCAATAGGTATATCCAGGTCATTGGGAACCTCCTCCATTTGTGGGCCAGTCTCCTGCAATGGTTCCTGCATCGATACTTCTCATGAGCCATCGCTAGAAATGTTGTAATCAGAACAAACCTGGGGCGCGCTGGATGACGAGCGATGTCCATGAGTGGAAGCAGGTCGACGGGTATAAAATTTTGGCAATGGTGGAATAATGGGCACAAGTGTAGGTGGTAGCAGACTCGTAAGAGGTGGAGGAGGTGGTGGTAGAACAGCAGGCAGATGTGTAGGTCATGACGAACTCGTAGGAGGAGGCGACACATAAACTTCATCATTGGAGTCTAATGGAGATAACCTGTCACCTGTAGGGGAAAAATACATCTCATACTCAAAGAATGTGACATCAACGCTCATAATATTTCCTGCATAATGGATCATAGCAACAGTATCCCTTCTGAGTCCCGGAGTTTCCAACAAACACACATTTGACATCTCTAGGAGAGAGCTTGTCAAGACCTGGAGATAACTGGTGGACGAAGGCCACTCAACCAAAAACATGAGTTAGTGGGACCAACTCCTTCTTGAGAATGCCATAGAGAAAGGAATTTTCTCACCCAAAACAGATGAGGGCATGTGATTCATCAAATAACATGCCGCAAGAACAACATCACCCCAAAACGAATGCGGGACATGACTTTGATTGGAGGAAAGAATGCGCGTGTCTGGCCTTGACTTGACTCGTCTTGCTTGCTCGACGCACGTCTAAGGCCAACTCGACAGAGATGGACTTTCTATCTGTCCCGCTTGTTTTCACAGACTATCGGCTAGGTGCGACGGTCAGAATGATCTTCTATGATATATATAGTCCACATGCTCCTTGCATACTAATGATTTATTTGCTAGGTCCTCGACTTTCACTTTTTGAGTAAACCCGCGCACCAAATATATATTTAATCAAGCTTTCTCTCTACTTCTCTTGAAGAGTCCGAGTGACATCAAGTATGGCAATGCTTTCTCTCAACAACATCATTTTGCTGAGACGTGTAAGTACAAGTTGTTTGATGAATAATATCATGAGATGAAAAGAAATGTGATAGAACACTGGTGCAAAATTCCAAAGCATTACCGGTTCTCACATATTTTACTGAGGAAGAGAAAAGATTCTGCACTTCATTGATTAAAGGTTTGATCGCATCCCCTGCTTCATATTTGTTTTCAATAAAAAAACCCATAACAAACGAGAAAAGTCATCAACAACAACAAGATTAAACATGTGTCCCTACTGATCAGGAACACGACTCAAACCCCAAATATCAACATGAAATAACGCAAAAAGGGAGCTACTGCTCCGACTCTGACAACTAGGAAAAGCATAACGATGATGCATTCCCAATTGACATGCCTCGCACTTGAAGGGTGAACCCGGTGAAATCTGCAGCAAAATATGACACATCTTCTGGAGAGGGAGGTGGCCAAAACGCAGGTGCCAAGTGAAGGGATAGATTGGTCCTGTAAAATGAGAGGAGATGCCTGCAATGCATAGGGAGTTCGGACCAAGCGATAAAGACTCCCTGCTCACGGCCACAACCAATCACCCTGCCCGTAAGAATGATCTAAAAAACAAGAGACACTGGGTCCAAAATAGCTCGGCAATGTAAATCCTTCGTAATCTGACTAATAGATAATAAATTCATAGAAAAATCCAGAGCATGTAACACATTCTGCAGACACATCAAAGGTGTTAAATTGATCTCCCCATGTCTTGTGATCGGGGAATGAGTTCCGTCAGCTATCACAACAGTTCTCCCTAGAGGAACATGTCTATATGATACAAGCCAATCTTTGTCTCCACATAAATGATACGTCGATCTGGAATCCATATTCCACTCTGTAATCTCAGATCCATGACAAGAGGTAAAAGCATAGGTACTACCTGAGGTACTAGCAGTACTGACAGAGGCA
The DNA here is from genome assembly GCA_037367405.1 of Ottelia alismoides. Classification (NCBI taxonomy): domain Eukaryota; kingdom Viridiplantae; phylum Streptophyta; class Magnoliopsida; order Alismatales; family Hydrocharitaceae; genus Ottelia; species Ottelia alismoides. The sequence continues at coordinate 280,028 of JAZKJV010003985.1, forward strand.
GAGGTTGCTACATCTGAGTTACCTCCTGAAGATGATGAAGAAGCATGAGTCATAATATCTCTCATTTTGGCAACAAGGTCATCAAACCTCTGATATGTCGTAGGAGCAGCTGGAAACTCAATTGCTCCGCTACTCGGGCTGAGGAAGGAAAACCATGCTTGGAGTAGCATGTATCCTCTGTATGTCCTGGACGATGGTAGTAAGTGCATGGCTGACGAATACGACCTCCTTTACCACGAGGTCCATGTCTACTGAAATGAAAGGAGCCTCCTCGACCTCGGGAGGCGGCCATCGCCGAAGATGTCTGACTAGATGTAGTCGAAGGAACAGTGATCCTGCTGAGTCGGTGAAACGCTTCCTCCACAGGAGGAATGGTGGCATCTGCTAGAATCTAGGAACGAGCAACCTCTTACTCATAATCAAGGGTTGCAATGAATATACCAACCATGGTAGCATCCCGGTACGTCTTCTACTATTCAGGAGTGGATGTGCGGGCATGAAGCTATGCAACTTCTCAAACATCCCACACAGGGGCGTGTATGGCGAATGGAGGGGCCGTCCATTCTGCTTAATGGTGAATATATCATGTTGCAGCTGCAACATCTTGGTCTCATTCCTCGCCTGGGAATAAGTTGTGGCGAGGATATCCCACATCGCCTTGGTGGTGGGCTGATTTAACACATCATTAACAATCTCAAATGCTAATGTACCAGACAACCGGACTTTGGCATATGCATCATCTGCCTCCCATGAGGCATTGATCCATGTTTTCTCAATCGTCTCCTCTTCGGTAAGAATATGCTTCTTACCCGTAGATTTCATGGGGCTCATGAAATGCATAGCCTAGAGCTTGTAGTTCGTCCCGTCCATCTTGACAATCGGCACTGGACACCTGAAAGCATCAATATCGGGAACATGGACCTTGCTCTCTGACATAATGTCGAATGAAGAAAATTAGGTTTGTGTAGACCGATAGATATGTGTCTACACTCATATGAGAATTTGATTGCATATGCACTTATGCAACCAAATCTACATGGATTGGCGGCGAGAGGAAGAGATTGGCCCGACAGTTACGATAGAGGGTCGATCGGCAGCTCGACGACGGCTTGCCGAGAGGTGGGGCGGCGACGGCTCGATAAAGGAGGTCGACGACAGCGGCTTGGTGGAGGGTAGAGATCGGCGGCGACCGCTTGGAGGAGGATATAGAGGGATGGCGGGTGTGGCTAGGGTTAGGGTTAGTGTACGAGAGCTCCGGCCTAGGACCCCCGCTCTAATACCATGTTGAGAAAAATGAAAGACTTGTTTATTCCTCAGAACCCTAGGCTCTCTTATATAGAGGAGAGGCCTATGGGTAAATTACATAAGACGAATATAAAGAAATAAAAAAATGGTACATATAGATATAGCTCTACTGGTAACATTGATATTATAAGGGATGGGTGGGAAGGGGCGAGGGATGGGAGGAAGGGTCGGAGGGAGTGCTAGTGATATCCGAGGCCATTGTTGGGAAGATAGGGGAGGGTGAAGATGAAGGATTGGGAGGAGGAAAGGAAGGGGAGGTGGTGGCCAGGTGGATCAAGTGTTGAGATTATGGATGAGAGAATGGGAGAGTGCGAAGATAATCTAACAATTTTAAAGTTTCTTCTGTTGGATCATTATGTAGTGTGATCAACCTCAAGAGTGGTTAGGTTAGTGAGTAAAGTAACAACATTAGTGAGGGTATAAGATAGAGTCACTACCATGATTCTGTGTAATTTAGAATTATGGAGGGATCAATACGTAATTATGAAAGTATAGAGAGTGCATTTGTTAATGATTTTATCTTAACTAGCATGAATAATGATGGTGAATTCGATATGCGTAACCACATCCAAAATGCAGGCAAAACCTTATCGTTATAATTACCTCATGTCATGTGCATGTCTTAACCCCCGATTCCATCTCCAAGAGAATATGAAGCTTCATGTGTCCTTCAGTAGACAATAGGAAGATCCTTGACCATTAGGTGTAATTGGCATCGTTCTTCAACTTGTTGATCTGACCATTGATCAGAGTTTTTGTGCCATGTATATCAGTCATCGGTGACACCACCTCAGATTCCAAACCCCTAACATCTTCTCTTATGCCAGAGCCGTAAAATGGAACATGAAAATATGTTATTACATGTCTAGATGATGATGGTGCAATCCAAAGTCTGGAGGGGTTCCCTTTTTGTCTAAAATGCATCAACTCATGATAGGCCTAAAGCATATAGCTCACATTCTTCTCCTTAGAATATTACTCCTTCAGATTGTTCCAAATCTCATGTATGGTGTCATAGTAGATTCTCTCATCTGCAAGCTGAAGAACGATAGTTTTCGAAAGGCAGGCACGAGTCGAACTGTTGTCCTCATCCCATGTCGTATATCTGATTGTCTTAAATTTCGGCTCTAAATCTAGTAGAATATGAAGCTTCCCCCATCCTTTGAAAGACGTCAGGAGGATCCATGACCATTTGACTTAATTAGTCGTCAAAGTTGTTGATTTAATCATAGAGGGTGTTTCTCATACCACTCATATTAGTCATCGATGATGTCTCCTTGAATTCCAGATCTTTGTTCATCTTCTTTGGTGGAGCTGCGAAATTGCACAAACAAAAATGTCCTTACACGTCGATATCATGAAGGTACGATGCAGAGTACGAAGGGTTTCCCTCTTGTCTAAGATGTATCAACTCATGATAGGTTTGGAAAGTGTGGCTCATGTTCTTCTCCTAAGAATATTACTCTAAATCTCATACACGATGCCATAGTGGATTACCTCATCAGTATTCCAAAGATGACAATGTTCAAAAAGCCATGCATAAATGTGTTGTTATCTTCAACAATTTAGCACATATAATTGTTTTAAATTATGGCTCTAGCTCTAGGAAAATATGAAGCTTCCTTCATTCTCTGGCAGACATTAGGAAGATCCAACATTATTAGTATAGTTCAACTTGATGATCTGACAAAAAAATTGGCTTCTTATATTACCCATATTGGCCATTGCTTGCCCCTCCCGTCTCTTTCCAAAATCAACTGTTAAAGCATTGAAAGAAAAGATCATCTCGGCTTAGAAGGATTTTTGCACTTCGACTTTTGACAATAAATCAATCTTTGTGGAAGCTTCTTTTTGCTCAAACTTTTAGGGTTCTTATTATGTATACATGATGTGATAGTAAAACACACGTAATGAAAATTACTATTGAACATGCTTCAGCTGTCTGGTGCTTGAACATTGCACTTTTAATTATCAAAATTAAAACCTTGAAAATTACTATTTAATCTTCCTTAGTATTTTGTTTTCCTTACAATCGTAAATTAATTATAGAAACTATTAAGTACTTAAATTATGATTAGTTTCACATTTTATTATTTTAGAGATATTTCTATGCTTTAGTATTGTTTGTTTTTTCTCTATCTATGTTGTCTACAATATGTAATTTACCTATTAGGACTCTTCCGTATATAAAAGAGCCTTAGGGTCTCTTGAATAATATAAATTATTTTTTATCAACATGGTATCAGAGCAACGGTCCTAGACCAAAGTTCTCATAACCAAACCTACCCACCTGCGGCCCAACCCATACCCGTCGCCCACCCCTCCACCGGCAGCACTGCCCCTCTCAAGTGGCACCTCCTCTCGGCACAGCCTCTCTAGGCCCGCCTGGATCTCCAGTGGCCACTGCCGCTCACAGCCCCTGCTGCCCTCGTCGCCCGGTCCCACTGTTGCTCGGAGCCCATGCTGGCCTCCCACCTCTCCTCATTGGCCCCATTGCCAGTGATCTTCCTCTCCTGCGGGTGGTGACACCCCTATCTCAGCTAGGGTTGCGTCGTTCATCACCGTATGTTCTAGGGCATCATATTGATGATTGAGTGATCATGTACGATCTGATTTTGAGGTTTCCAGGGTGATTTCTGATTGATAAATCACCTTTCTTGCCCTATGACACACCTCATATTGATGGGAATGGTTGCAGTTTGAGTCTACACCTGCAATCGATTCCCCTCTTATCCGTGTAGACAAGTTTTTCCTTGATTTATAAGTCCCGGTCTTTGGATTCTGCTTCATGTCAGAAAACAAGGTTGATACTTCTTCTGCGGGCACCTTTTGAGGTCCGGTGTCAATAATCAAGATGGATGGAACATACTCTGTACTATGGCCATGCAGTTCATGAGCCTGATGTAGTCTACCAGTAAGAAGTGTATTCTTATCGAAGAGGAGACGACTGACAAGACTGGGACAAATGCCTCATGAGAGACCGATGATGCATATGCACGCATCTGGTTGACTGATACATTGATGATGGAGATCGCCAACGATGTTCTGCATCAACCCACTGTCAAGGTAATATGGGATATCCTTGTTGTTACCTATTCACAACCAAGAAATGAGACGAAGATCTTGTAGTTACAACATGACATATTCATTGTCGAACATAATGGACGATCCCTACATTCTTTATATGCATCTCTTTGAGGCATGTTTGAGAAGCTTCACAGCTTCATGCCTCTTGCAGCTACACCTAAGCAACAGAAGGAGTACATGAATGCCACGATAATTGGCATCGTCTTAACGAGTCTTGATCTAGAATACACAACCGCTCAGGTTACACATTCTTACAGATGCTACTATTCCTCCTATGGAAGAGGCATACCGTTGACTTATCAGGATCGTCGTTTCATCGACAGACCTCTTTTGCGATGGTTGCATCCTTCGGTAGAGGAGGTACTTCACAATACAGAGGTCGAGGGTTTCGTTGTCGAGGAGGTGGCCATGGTCCTCGTCAGCCATGCACCTATTGTCCCCGTCCTGGCCACACTAAGGATACATGCTACTCCAAGCATGGTTTTCCAGCCTCTGTTGATGCTGCTAAATAGAGTGAGACTCCTATTGTTTCTACTTCCGATCAAAGATTCAATAGCCTAGTCTCTCAACTGAGAAATCATGCCTCATGCTGCTTCTTCCGGGTCCTTAAGCACTTTAGATGTGGCTATTTTTGTCTCGACTAGTATCTCAGGTAGTGCTTATGCTCTTACCAGTTGTAGTAGGGTTGAACATGCAAAATGGACTATGAATTCTGACGCCTCTCATCATCTGTGTGGAGATAGAGACAAATTTGCATTATACATACATATAGTTCTTAGCAGATTGGTGATTATAGAGGATGAGACTCATTCTCCCATCACTGGACATGGGGAGATCAGTTTGACACCATCTATGCTTCTTCAGAACGTGCTTCATGTGCCTGATTTTATCATGAATTTATTGTTTATTAGTCAGATTACTGAAGATTAACATTGTAGTGATATTTTTGACCCATCTTCCCTTGTATTTTAGGACATACTCACAGGTAGGGTGATTGGATGTGATTGTGAGCATGGTTGCTTATATTGACTAATCCATACACCTCATGTTGGTGCTTCATCTAGTTCTGTAGGATCAGTCTCTCCTTTTATGTGCCATCTTTGTTTAGTCATCTACCCCTTCAAAAGACATGCCATGCCCGTCAAATTTCTGCTCGTTCTAATTTCAGTACGAAGCTTATCAGCTAGGAAAGCACCATCAGTCTTCATTCCTGAGTCGTCATGATCATAGTAGTAGTTCTCTTTTTGAGTTGATTCATCTGGATATTTAGGGCCCGAGTCGTGTTCCCGGCCATCAGGGACACATTATATCTTGTTGCAGATGATTTTTCTATATTGTCATGAGATTTTCTGTTAAAGAATAAGTTTTGTCATGAGATTTTCTGTTAAGGAATAAGTCTTCTGTTAAAGAATAAGTCTTAAGCTAGGAATGTGATTCAATCATTTATCAATGAAATAAAGAATATATTTTCTGCTACTGTTAAATTTGTTCGCACTAACAATGCGTTGGAATTCTGTACCTTACAGCTTTCACATTTCTTTCAATCGCTTGGTACTTTACATCAGACATCGTATGCATACATACCCTGGTAGAATGGTATTGCTGAATGTAAACACCATCATTTACTTGATGTCACATGGACTCTTCTGATTCAGAAACGTTTTCCCCACTCCTTTTGGGGTGATGTTGTCCTCACTGCTTGTTATCTTGTGAATCACATGCCTTCTATTGTCCTCCCTCACCCCTTATGTGTTTGGCTCTCAGTTGTATTTCTTCAGAAAGATTTGTTCTCCCTCACCCCTTGTATGTTTGGCTCTGTGGTATTCATGCATCAGTTGATACCTTGCCTTGATAAGATTGCCCCCAGAGCTGTCAAGTGTGTTTTTGTAGTGTAGACCACGATAGAAGAGATACCGATGTTGCGATCATGTTCGTCAGAAGTATTATGTCAGTGCTGATGTCACCTTTTTGAGTCGATGATGTATTTTTCCCCTGCATGTGACAAGTTTACACCATCAGTTCTGGAGAGGAGGTTTATCTCCACCTTCTTCACCCTCAACAACTCCTTGACTTTTCCGAGGCTTTTTCCGGAGTCAGACTTTTGGTCTATGGCATCAAGACTGTGTGATTCTGGATCTCCTTCCTTTCGACCGAGGGGAATGAATGCTTTCCAATACCACCTACGATTCCTTCACCACCATTACCACCTCCTCCTAGTCCCATAGCCCAGTTCTTACCATGTTTCTACGTCCATAGGTTGTCTACTACGCATGGGTGACCCTAATCATCCGCTAAGCCTCAGGTATGTTCGGATTACAATGTTTCTACTGATGGCAACGGTGAGTTGTCCCTACAACATGCTAATGCACACAACAAGCAGGTTCTTTCACAAGAGGCTAGTGAGCATGTAGAGGAGGTTGCAAATGATCTTGAGGTGCACATTGCGCTTAGGAAGCAAAGATGTATATGTGCCTCGTATCGTCTTTCTTCCACTATTTCTTTGGCATACCTGTCAGATGATTTCAAGAAGTTTGTTATGGGTCTATCTGCCCTGGAGATTCCACGGACTTATTAGGAGGCTATGCAAGACAGTCAGTGACATTTTGCAATGGAGGAGGAAATGACTGCGTTACAGTCACGTGGCACGTGGATTTTAGTCCCAGTTCCCCATGGGTCATTTGTTGCCAATTGCAAGTTGGTGTTTACCATGAAACACCGAGCAGATTATACCGTAGATCATTATAAAGCAAGGCTTGTTGCGTGAGAGTTCACCCAAACGTACGGGTGGGCTATCATGATAACTCCACACCAGTAACCCACTATTCTATACTTTGGGTTCTTTTTATTGTTGTTGTGGTACGTGATTGTCCATTGTTTCAGCTCAACATCAAGAATGCATTTCTCTATGGTGATCTCTAATAGGAAGTTTACATGCAACAACGATCAGGATTTATTGCTGAGGGGGAATGTCAGCAAGTTTGTAGCCTTCATAAAGCTATTTATGGCCTTAAGCAAAGTCCAAGAGCATGGTTTCACAATCTCTCATACTTGATTGAGCAGAAAGGGTTCACAAGGTCAAATGCAGATCATTCGTTGTCTGTTCAGAGAACCTAGATAGGTACAGTTGTTGTTATGATTTATGTTGATGATAACATCGTTACATGAGATGATATTCATGGGATTAATAAGGCTAATGAGTTCCTTGGGCAACAATTTGTTACCAAGAATCTTGGTCCTTTACGATATTTTGTGGGATTAGAGTTTGCCAGAAACCAGCAGGTCTTGTGATGACCCAAAGGAAGTATGTTACAGACCTTTTAGCAGAAGCATGCATGAGCTGGTGGAGACCTACAACTACTCTTATGGACCCTAGCATAAGACTATACAATAATGATACATAGGAAGTAGATAATTGGAGATACAAAGAGCTGTTTGGGAAGCTGCTTTATGTTACAATTACCACAACAGACATCTCCTTTGATGTTAGTCAGGTTAGCCAGTTCATGGAACAACTCAAACAGGTACATATGGATGTTATTCACGTGTTTCTGAGGTACTTGAAGCTATCTCCTAGTGCAAGACTATATTTCAAGAAAGGGACATCTCTTAATATCTCAGCTTGCGCAGAGGCATACTATGCAGGATGCCCTAAGGACAAAAAGTCTATCTCAGGGTTAACAGTATTTATCGGTAGCTTTTTAATATCCTAGAAGAGAAAGAACATATGGTGATGGTCAAAGTACAGAGCTATGGCACATGGGACCACTAAAAATGATGTAGGTTAAATAAGTCTTGATTGTCCTTGGCATTGATGTACCACTTCCCATACGTTTACAATGTGACAACTAGAATGCACTATTTATTGTTAATAATCCTACTTTTCATGAAAGGACAAAGCATAGTGAGGTAGATTGCCATTATACATGTGACATGATTCAGAAAGGCTTCATCACCACCTCCCACGTCAGTTCAGGGGAGCAGACTGCAGATATCTTCACCAAGGCCTTGACTAGAGGCTCGTTTCAAATGTGTGGATCAAAGCTGAGCGTGATCGACATTTATGCTCCATCTTGAGGGGGAGTGTAGAGATATTTCAATGTTTTATTATTGTTTATTTATTCTCTATCTATGATGTCCACAGTATGTAATTTACCCATTGGATTCTCCACTATATAAGAGAGCTATATGGTCTCATGAATAATATAAATTGTTTTTCCACCAACAATTATTTTGCTTTTATACCCTAATATTGTTATATTTTGATATTCTTTGCATAGTATATCCTCACATCTCTACAACCAAAAGAACGATGGGTGTAGATGTTTGCATTGAATTTATAAGTAATATTATTGAATAATTTACTTCATTAGTTTGAAACACATTGCAATAAGGGTGATTAGCAATTAAATAATGTTTTATTGATAAAGATATGATTATTGTATTCAATAATAAGTTCAAGTGACTCATTAACAATTACAATTAATTTTGATTAAGTTCTAGATTATCTAGAAAAGAAATGTGTTTTCATCAGCAACCAATGGTGGAGCCATAAGTCTGTGCCAAGCGGGGGTCGGACATATATAATGTAGGAAAATGAAATGTTATGGGGTTAAGACAGAGAGATTAAAGGTACAGAATATAAGATTATTGTATAGGGTTATAGAAGCATAGGGAAGTTGGGGTGGACTTACATGACGCAGGAATATGAAAACACTGAGGGGATGAGGAATAAGTGAGGTGGTCCAGAATTTTCAGGAGGGACTAATGAGGGCTTTGGGAAATGAGAGGATAAGAGGAAGAACTGGAAAGCACATTGACTGCACATGATTTTGGATGGGAATACGTGTGATGGGGGATGAACAATGAAGCACACCGAGCCATATTAGGGAGGAGAAGAAGAGGGTGGAGAATGGGATCGGAGGGTTAAGGATAAAAGAATATCATTAAGAGGAAAGATGAGTAAAAGCCCACAGATAGTGATCAAATAATTCATTCTTTGTTCAAACATCAAATAAACTCCTTGAAAGAGTTTAAATGGTAACTAGGCGATAACAAGATGTATCTCTATGAACCAAGTCATGTTTGACGAAATTAATCTTTAAAAATACAACTAAAATAAACCAAAAAAAGATTAAAAAACTATAAATTAGTTGCATCAATTCTCTCCATGTTGAAAAAACTATTCCCCAGATGAGTTGATCTTGCATAAAACTGGTCTTCTGGATGGTGTTCTCGATGAGGATGGAGAGGAGAGAAACTGGGTGTGGTAGTTGGGGATCATTGTATTATACTCACAGGAACAAAATAAGAGTTGATTTTTGTACCGATTTAGTGGTCTGGAACTTTCTAAAGGGAAGAATACGGGTTGGGAAAGTAAGATAGGGTTAGAGGAAAAAGTGAAAAGAGCACTAGTTACATAGGATCACATATGAAATACACCAAGATGTATTTGGTAAGGGACAGAAAACATCAAGCCACATGAGGAAGGAGAAGGGGTTGTCGAGGGGATTGGAGTGTAGATGGTGAGAAAGAAAATTAAGGGGAAGGGGGGTAAAAATCAATGGCTAATCAATAACACATCCATTCTCTGCCCCAAACATCAAGATTAACTACCTTTTTATGCAGTAGTTGCATGATGGAAAGATGCATCTATACTAACTGAGACATCTCTCAGTGAAATTAAAAAAAACAACTAAAATAAAACAAGCAACTAACAAAATAAAAGAAAAATAATAATTTGGGTTGCATTAAATAGGAATATAACTAAAATATGAAACAATCTTATAGTGTTGCATTAGATTTAGGTAGTCATGTGGAGGGGGGAGGGATTGGGTTAGTGTTCTTGCTCATCCACATTTGCTTTGTCATTACATACACATCCCATTATTATCTTGTATTAACTCTTTTATCGCAATGTAAGAAACGGGCGACTAATCGGATTTAGTCGGACTTTAATCGGCTTTGAATTTTATGATTATTTTAAATATATAACTCATTTTTATACATATATTTACATAGATTTTGTACATTTTTATACTACCATAATAAAATAGAAGAAGTAATTGAATTTAAATAAAACATTAAGCATATTATAATAAGTTTGATTTTTTTAAAAAAAGTAAAACATTAAAAAAATATGGTATCTTCAGGCAAAAATTGGTTGATTAGTGTACCTAGTCGGAATTAGTCGATACTCGGTCGGCCACCCCACTGACTAGACTAGTCGGACCTACTAGTCGGGCGACTTTTACAACAATGAAAATATGGTTTGTCTATTACGATTCCTTTTCATCTGAACCTTTAACTTGTCTATGGCCTCAAATACCAACATCAGTCTTGTTTCTCCTATGCCTGGAATTGATATATTGAGGGTATGCCAACGATATTCATTAGGTATTAAAAGGCATTTTTTTAAGAAATTAGGGTTCTCGTAGTTCTTAGAACCATAATTGAGATAGAAATACACCCTTGTTACCTATAAACGAAGTGTGATTAGGAGATTGTAATCATCACGTAGTAGCTATATTTATGATTGTTGAGGAAAAATAAGAGAGATAACATTCCATCAAACCCTACAACTCTCTTATATAGGAGACAAGCTCTATGGGTAATTTACAGAGACAGGACAATTAAAACTAAATAACATAATTATTCTAACACTCCCCCTCAAGCTGGAGCATATATATCTATTATGCTCAGCTTGGAACAACAGAGATAAAAAGGACCCCTAGCAAGAGCCTTGGTAAACATGTCTGCAATCTGCTATCCTGATGATACATAAGAAGTCGAAATAAGCCCTTTTTGAATCAAGTCCCTTGTAAAATGACAATCCACTTCAATGTGCTTTGTCCTCTCATGGAAGGCTGGATTATTGGCTATAAACAAGGCTGCCTGATTATCACATTTAAGATGCATAGGAAGAGGTACTTCAATAGTTAAATCAGTCAAAACAGATTTAACCCACATCATCTCAGCACTACCTTGGGCCATTGCCCTATATTCTGACTCTGCACTGGATCGAGCCACGACAGTCTGTTTCTTACTCTTCCAAGCTACTGGTGAGCTGTCAACAAATACAATAAAGCCTGAAGTAGACTTTCTATCATTAGGGCACCCAGCGTAGTCTGCATCAGCACAACCTGTGACAGATATAGAGGTATCTCTTCTAAACAGAAGACCAGCACCTGGAGACGACTTCAGATATCTCAAAATCATAAAAACAACATTCATGTGAGCCTGCCTGGGTTGCTCCTTGAATTGACTTACCCTATTCACCGCAAAGGCTATATCCGATCGGGTAATAGTAACATACAACAACTTTCCCACGAGCTCTCTATATCATCTCTTGTCCACCTCCTCAGAGTCATCATCATAAAGTTTAACATTAGAATCCATAGGAGTAGTAGCTGGTCTACAACCAGCCATACCTGTCTCAGATAACAGGTCAGTAACATACCTCCTTTGTGTCATTACCATGCCTTGTTCATTTCGTACAAACTCCAATCCCAAAAAGTAACGAAGTGTACCCAGATCCTTCGTAACAAACTGCTCGCTGAGAAAATCCTTGGCTGCTTGAATGCCCTGTTAATCACTGCCTGTGATAACAATATCATCAACATATACTAAGATGATCACAGTACATCGCTGGTCTCTCTTTACAAAGAGAGTATGGTCTGCTGTAGATCTGACGAAGCCCTTTGTTTCAATCAACTCCGAGAGCTTCTGAAACCAAGCCCGTGGACTCTGCTTCAAGCCATATATGGCCTAATGAAGACGGCACACCATACTGGACTCCCCCTCAGCAGCAAACCCTGGTGGCTGCTGCATATAAACCTCTTCCTGCAAGTCACCATACAAGAAAGCGTTCTTGACATCCAACTGAAATAGGGGCCAGTCACGGACAATAACAACTGCAATGAGAATCCGTAAGGTAGAATTACGTGCTACTGGAGAAAACGTCTCCTGATAGTCCACCCCATATGTTTGGGTGAACCCACGAGCAACCAACCTGGCTTTGTATCTATCAACCGTACCATCAGCCCGATGCTTAACAGTAAAGACCCATTTGCTGCCCACTATTGATGCACCTGGTGGAGGATGCACAATACTCCATGTACCATGCGACTGCAACGCCGCCATCTCCTCCTCCATAGCTAAACGCCACGGACTACTCTGTAGTGCCTCCTGATATGACCGTGGGATTTGTACTGTCGATAACGCAACAACAAACTGGCGAAAGTCCGGGGATAAACGCTCGAACGAGGCCTGAGATCCAAACTCCATCCCATATTTGGGATTCATCGTCCGCGCACGCTTTTGCCTTCGATGTGCAATAGGGATATCTAGGTCATCAACTGGAGGAGTAGAAGTACCATCTATACCCTGTACATTCAGTTGCACATGCAAATCACCCGTTCCATCAGAAGAACTCAAGTGATCAGTACATACCTCGGGCGTGCTGGATGATGGAGGAGGCACATGAGCAGAGGGTCGACGATGATAGACCTGAGGATAAAAGATAGTAGCCGGTGGTGGCGGTGGTGGTGGTGGGGTATGCCGTAGTGGTGGTGGTGGTGTTGGAGTAGAGCATGGAACAGATGGAGGAGGAGGTGGCACATAGATATCGTTTCCTTCCTCTGAGTGAGTGAGTCTGTCACCTGTAGGAGAAAAATACATAATGGACTCAAAGAAGGTGACATCTGCACTGACATAGTACCGTCGTCTAACTGGATCAAAACACCTATATCCTTTTTGGGTTTTGGAATAACCCACAAACACGTATTTGACAGCTCTGGGAGAGAGCTTGTCAAGACCAGGAGAGAAGCAATGAACAAACGCCACGGACCCAAAAACACGTGGTGTTAGTGAGGGATCTTCTCCCCTAACACAGACGAAGGCATACGGTTAACCAGATAGCATGCAGTTAGAACCGCATCCCCCCAATAGGAGTGAGGGGCACGGCTCTGAATCAAAAGAGTTCTGGTAATATCCAACAAATGACGATGTTTCCTTTCAGTTACCCCATTCTGTTGGGAGGTATATGCACAAGACGTCTGATGCACAATCCCATGAGACATAAGGAATTTGGATAGTTGAGTACTACACAATTCTAGAGCATTGTCAGTCCGTATGAATTTCACTATAGCAGAGAAAATATTTTTTATTTCAATAATGAAAGACTGAATAACATGTCCAGCATCAGACTTATTTTTAAGTAGAAAGACCCAAGATAACCTAGAAAAATCATCGACAGCAACAAGATAAAACCTGTGCCCTTGAAGATCAGGGACACGACTGGGACCCCAAATATCAAAATGAAGTAACTCAAACAGACCATGACGACTTGGACCTAAACGACTCTGAAACGACGACCGGTGATGTTTTCCAAGCTGGCACGCCTCGCATTGAAAAGTAGACCTGGGAGAAATCTGTGGAAAGATATGGACCATCTTTTGCAACGGAAGATGACCAAAGCGGAGATGCCATGTGTAAGGAGAGACAGATCCAGCACTCACAGAAGAGACACCAGCATAAGGAGACTGCACCAGTCTATAAAGACTCCCTTGCTCACGGCCAGTTCCAATCACTCTGCCCGTTAGGATGTCCTGAAACACAAGAGCAGATGGGTCAAATATGGCACGACAATGTAAATCTTTAGTGATTTGACTAATCGACAGTAAATTCATTGAAAAATCGGGAGTATAAAGAACATTCTGCAACCGTATCGTAGGGGTCAACTGCACCTCCCCCTGACCAGTAATGGGAGAGTGTGTCCCGTCAGTATCACCACCAAACGTCCTGTCTGAGTTGCATTAAAACCATCCAATTGCCTTTTATCACCACATAAATGGTGAGATGCTCCTGAATCCATGATACATTCTGCTAGATCTGCTCTGTAACAACTAATAAGAGCAAATGATGTACCTGACGTGGATGCTGATGCTGAACCGGCTAATCTCCGAAGATCCTGAAGTACTTGCTGGCCCCTGGCCAGGCATGATCTCTCTAAGTCGCGCCACTAACTCCTCAAATCTCTGATCTGGGACATGGGAAGGACCCCCTTCCTGCTGAGTCTGCTCCGCCACACGTGATGTAGTAGTAGGAAACCCGTGCTTAGGATAGTATGTTTCCTCAGTGTGACCAGTCCTGCGACAGTAAGTGCACGGCTGTCGAGGAGGTCTGTTACCTCCTCCTCTGCCACGACCATCTCTATCTCGAAACTGTGGATATCCTCCCCTGCCACGAGACGCGGCCATGGCTGAGGGCGTCTGAGCTCCACTATGAGAAATGGAGAATCTACTCAACCTACGATAGGCCTCTTCCATAGGAGGTATGGTGGCATCTGTAAGAATCTGCGCTCTGGCGGCATCATACTCCTGATCAAGGGCGGCTAGAAATACTCCTGTCATCACTGAGTCCCTATACATCTTTAGCTGTTCTGGTGTGGCTGTCAACGGAATGTACCCGTGTAGCTTCTCAAACATACCCCTCAGAGAGGTATACAGGATATGAAGAGGACGCCCGTTCTGTTTCGAGGTGAAAATGTCATGTTGGAGTTGTAAGATCTTGGACTCGTTCTTTGCCGGAGAATAAGTGGCAGCTAGGATATCCCACATAGCCTTCGCAGTGGGTTGACTCAGAATGTCGTTGGCTATCTCCATGGATACGGTACCTGATAACCATACACGTGCATATGCATCGTCAACCTCCCATGAGACGTTAACCCCAGTCTTCTCAACAGGTTCCTCTTGTGTGAGGATATGCTTCTTGTCATTGCATTGCATAAGACTCATGAACTGCATGGCCCACAGTTCATAGTTCGTGCCGTCCATTTTCACAACGGGTGCTGGACCTTTAAAGGCACCCAGAGACGGAAGATCTACCTTGTTGTCTGACATGATGACAACAATATTCTGCAACTGGGGTTACACGACTAGACAATAATGTCTACGTGAACATATATGAAGGCCGTTGTGGACGTAGACTTAAACCGCAACGCCCTTCATACTTTGAGAGTTCCTTTGACGAGTTCGACAACCGTAAATTGGATGGGCTACAGCCTAATCACGCGCACCAGAGTCGCGCGTGGATGGCTTGCACGCACAGACGAGGCCGCGTGCGAGGGCTCACGGTGAGGGCACACACACAGGCGAGGGCTCACGCACGCGCGCAGAAGATGCACGCGCAGGCAGGGGCGCGCTCTTATGGCGCTCGCGAGCGAGGAGGCGCGCAACGATGAGGCGCGCAGGCGAGGAGGCGTGCAGCGCGGAGGCGCAGCCGCACGTGCGGCGGAAGAGGCGGCGGCGCCGATCGGAGATCGAAGGAGAGGTCGGCGGGTGGGGTAGGGTAGGGTTAGGGTTTCAAGAACTCTGGTCTAGGACCGTGGCTCTGATACCATGTTGAGGAAAAATAAGAGAGATAACATTCCATCAAACCCTAGAGCTCTCTTATATATGAGACAAGCTCTATGGGTAATTTACAGAGACAACAAGACAATTAAAACTAAATAACATAATTATTCTAACAATGATCTATTAATATTAAGCGGGTGCAAGGATAAGTAGCGACACCATTGGAAATTGGCAAGAACATGAAGGTTCAACTTAAGAAGCACAAGATGAAGACAATGAATTTCCTTTAAGTGTGAAACATACCATATCAGCATATAATACCTAATTGCCTTCACCCCCTACATGTAAGTCTTTTTTTGAGGACTTAGAAGACATATCAGCATGTAATATATGACGTAAAAACAAGCCAATTTCCTAATTACACCTCTTCTATAGCTGACATGCTGTGCTTCTATCTTACTCATTCATTAAAAAAATCTCCCATTTAAGCCATTTCCAGTAATGTCGGCACTGTATCCTTAATTATTTCTTTCTAGACTTGCTCGATTGAGTCCGATGTCGATGTTTGAGCTCATGTAACACAATTCGAAGAGTAGAAATGACAACATGGCTTTCAAAAAAAAGGAAAGAAACCAACACAATAAAGGAAATGAAACAATGGCAACTTGCAAGGATAGCATGGCTTTTAAGGGACAAAAATAACCATATAACAAGAACCATCAGTCAATATCGAGCAAAAACCCAAATCTGGTGATATGGGTAATACATATGAAAAGCTCTCCCATGTTGTGCAAAATGTGGGAATTCTTCATGTTTCACCATATCACTGAAATGCCCCTATATAATTTTCCTCCATCTGTTGATATATTGGATAATATGCTGGAAATCAATAGATACATCATACCAATATTGCATGAACTGGCAAAACAGTACATGGGACCATGTATCATTGATATATCATGCAATTTCTTGCCTTGGACTTTTCCAATGAGCTATATCGGAATTTCTGCCATTCACATGCGATTGATGCGAAGCACCTCCTTCCCATATTGGGTAGACATGTTCACTTGTTCCCAATCCATCAACTCCTTTAAAAACGTGATGAATTGACATCATCCGATAATATGGTTGTTCTAGGCATGATAAAAAATTTCGGATGACAAGCATATTACTACATTTACAGGCCTAATCCACACTCAAGATCATATTCAACCCACTGCTCGACTTGCTAGCGGCTCGAATATACAGCCAACTTGACTGATTGACCGTTGTTTGATCGATCACCCCCAAATAAAATGGTCAGTTCTCCTTGGCCAGGCAAGCTTTTATAATGTTTCATGACATTTATTCTGTTTATCAATGTGAGTGGCATGATTATCTAGATGAATGTCGAAAAAAAAATTAAAATCTTGCTTGTTTCGAGCCTGAACGAACTGATATACTGTGAATTTGAGTGTGTAGTTTATTTCTCTGTTTTATACGGTACATTATTCTACTTCCACAATATGGTCGATAGTTAGCACCTTCTATCGAACCCTCATGCGTGTAATTAGATGCATATGGGGAATTTGTCTGTATATCTGAACGTGCTTCTGAAATAATTTTCAGTTTTTGTGAATATCATCAGCATGACAGAGACTGTATATGCAGGTGTATACAAAGCCTTTTACTTTGCTCCCCATATCAGCAATTGAAACCCCTGGAAATCTGTAAGGATTTTCTGAATCCGTGTTGAATTATGCTATTCATGCTATTTCGTGTTATCAAAGTTTTTGATCCTTGTAGGGTTGTACAAGGACTAGTCGATCGACTGATACCTTTTTTAAGTAAGCAGCTGGTTGAAGACTACAAAACATGGGTTTCTGATAGATCAAAGACGAGGGCATGATGATGAAATTACCCATGCAGTATATTTGGATCATTGTATAAAGATCCTTCATTTCAACGCAAGTTGTAACATCCTACTTGAGGCATCATATAGTCTAAACCTAAAATGTTGATCCAACTACTTCCTAGTGATGCTCGCATATGTCCATATAATCGATGCGATTCCTTGTTGGATTTGAGTCCAATGCTTGTTGTATTTTGTATGTAAGAACTGATATACACAAGGCAAATGAGTTCCACATTTTACTTCCATCATGATTGATTAAGAATACTTGGTGAGTTGGAAGGATAGATTTGATGTGATGTGATATTTTTTGTACGGTATTTTGATTATGTCTACGATTATGATGTGTTTGTTATATTGACTATTTTAGTTAAAAGGTGGTTAAAAAATTATATTAAAGGAAACATAGGTTCAAACCCATTATTTCAACCCAGAAATTTACGGGTGAAGATGGAGACCCAAACATAGGTTGCATTACAGGTTACCTGAATATAATCGGAACCAAAGGACTTGTTTGGTGGTAGTGCAGTATGCCTACACTCACTTTAAAGGATCGGTCCGAATCTCAAGGGGAATGCTTTGAACCTCCGAAACTATCGGGTCTGCTATTAAAAAAACATGTATATAACCGGGTAAACTGAAATAAATCCAAAAGATACCTCTGTACTGGCTCAAAAGAAAATTCAAAATATCAAGGGGAATGATCGACACTAGCTTTGTTGGTTTAAAACATGGTATCGTTGTAGCAGAGCGAATTATCGATCAAGTTATGGTTGGAATATACATTTAAATTTCTTTAGTTATATTTGGATCAAATTTACCCACTTAAATGGTCTGGTGGTAATGCATGTGTCTACCACTCAAAAGACTAGTGTTCAAATCCCCCTTTGTGGGGTAGTCGACAACCGGTGTAAAAGTCAAATCTTTCAACATGGATTTGAGCAAGAATGCATGTAGTCAACCCTACTTAATAGTGGGATAATGCTTCATCATTTTTAGATGGCCCTACTTAAAGTGGGAAAATGCTTTGTTGTTGTTGTGATGTTTAGACTATATAGATTTTTAGTGATGGCCCCATAGATTCTGTAGTTAGGGTTATGTCGCTACCTTTCTTACCTTATCTCTTGTGCTTCTACCTTCTTGGACGTTAAACAACTATTTTCTTTGGGTTAGTTGCCATTCATTCACTTCACAAATGAACGCTAACTTATGTGTACAAGCGTGATTGAAAAGAAAATATAAGGATACGCATGTAATTTTTTTAGCAGCCATTGCCCTCATCGTTGGCCCCAACCCCCGGCCACATGGTAGGGCATAACCGAATAGCATAATCTCGAAGGGTCACAATTGTAAACAAAATCTTATATTATAATACACGTATTTAGAATGTATGCCCATATTTTTATTAATCATATGCATAACATTCAAAATATATGTATTCAAAATGTTCATGATTTACCCATGTATTCAGAATATTCAAAAAATTATATGCATATATTCAAAATATTGCAAGAATCTATGTTGCCCACCTTACTTGTAGTGGGAGAAGGCTTCACTATGTTTTTATATATTCAAAATATAAATACATTTTATTCAGAATATATTTACACTGAAAAAGAGATCCATGGTTACATTTTCTTTTAACATCATTTGGATTACCTGATCTCACTGGCCGAAGTGTGTGTAAATTGAATATATTTATAATCATATGTAAAAAACAAATACTATATCACAAAAATGAAAGATAAATACCATATAAAAGTTTCACTTATAATTTAGTTATCTAATACACAAGTAATATACAAAAAGTATATAAAAGAAAACTTATATTTGACGTTATCTTTCAATTGAATTATTAAAATCAGATATTTACCCCCACAAAATTACCTTCTCGACCTTTGAAAAAATATAATTCCTCTCTTGACCTCGTAAACTTGCTAATTCTTACCCCATGAAAATTGTGATTAATCTACTTGAAGCTCGGTGAGGGTTTCTGGGGTAATTTACAGGTCGATGGGTAATTACATTGTGCAAAAGGTTGTAGATATAATTTACAAAGTTTATATAATTCATGCTGTAAATATCCCTATTAAAAATAACAACAAATCAAACATTTCCCGAAAACATGGAAGTTATTGATCATTTCATAAATGTAACAGAACGAGCTTAGATTCTTGGATTGTTGTCGAGGAAAATTGACATTGACAACTTGTTGAGATTATGACCAAATGGACCCATTGGCAACCACTCAAAATGTTTAAACCTAAATTATCAAGTAGAAGTCCCAAAATCCTATAACATACGCTCACAGTTTGTGAGTTTTGATATGGAACTATATTCTCAACAAGGTGATATGCCCAATTTCCTAAAAGCCCGGGACATTATGGGCATGTTCAGCTAGGGGTTTAATCCCCCCTTTGGGGGCTTTACCCCTCAAAATCCAATCTTTCTCTTTCATGTGAGGTCCACTCTTCCTCTATTTTTTAATATACTAAATAAATTATTTTTTCCATCTATTCCATCAAAAATAATATATTATAACATCATATCATCTAAAAATTACAAACTACTCAACTTCTACTCACTTTTCCAAACTTCAATACAATCACATCACAATAACTATTCACTTTTCCAAACTTCAATACAATCATATGACAACAACCACACTCAATACATAACCCTCTATCCAAACACCAAAACACAAAAACGGTTTACCCTCCCTCAGTTTAACACGATCTAACATGGCAACCAAACACACCCGCAAGATTAAACTCTTTTAATCACAATTTCATATCATCTAGGCAACTTTAATTTTTCCTAAAGTAGGTAATATATCATGATGAATAACACCTCATGTGGTTGCCTTCTAATAAGGAGAGAGTGTTCAAATTAATTTAATAAGGAGAAATATCCAAATTGGTTGGAAAATTAATGACAACACTCTCCTCTTTCAATGGTGGTTATATTTAAGGAGATTTGAAGATTACTTTATATATTTATACTAATTGAATATTTTATTTTTAATATTGATGATCGTTTTTCTATACACGAAAAAATATTAATTACAACATCAAATAGATATGTATTAATGTCGGTATCTGATTGTAAAAAATTGTAATAGCAAACAACTTTTGACTGAAGGATACTGTAGCATGTAGATATTCATGTATTGGTCAAAGATGACTATTAACATTATCTGCATTTATATCATTATTACATATATCCATTATATGTAAAAAATTACAATATCAGATGGATCAACTCACGATAAAATTTCATTGAAAATGCATACAATAGCGAACATATATTCATATTTTTATTGAAATCATTATCTTTGTTATCTGTATACTAAAAAATTATATGGATGCCATATACATATATGAAAATGCATAGTAAAAAATGACTGTAAAAAATGTGTATTTGTTTCCATATTTTGAAAAATGCCACCGTGGAAGTAGGCTCCCCCCCCTCTCTCTCTCTCTCTCTCTCTCTATATATATATATATATATATAAACAGGGGGCACTTTAAATGAGGTAGGGTCTCACCGAAATTGTGGTGAGCCATCGACCATATTCGTCAGATCTCAATCTGACGGTTGAATCAAAAACCTCATCCAAAAGGGCATTTTCGTCAAATTGATTTCATTAATTTCGAGTTTCATTTATTAGTTTCAAATTACCATTCTAAGCTTTTCTCGATTTGGTATTTTCACAAATGTCTTTATTGATTAATTTCCGATTTTGTTCGAAACGATTTGAAATCAACAACATTTTTGTAATTACAATGAGTTTTTGTAAAATATATTATAGTCTTTATAAAATTTCATTAATGATTTCATTTTATTACTGTAATTTCATTTTGTAAATGGTTGTATAAGTTTTGTAAATGTGTACATTCATTTTATAATTTCAGTGAATTTTTTGTAAGAGTATTTTTCCTCTTTGTAAGCTTCAACTTTTTTTGTAATTGTGTATGATTGTTTTGTAAAAAACCGTGAATCTTTGTAACTGAATCTCCCTTCTTTGTAAAATTCACGCATGTTTTCCATTGCGTTAAAGTTCAATTGCCATACATGTTTTCGAGTCCTGCAAAATAGAGAAAAAACATTGAGATTTGTAAAAAAAGGTAAATAAATATCTAAATATCAGTTAAGTAAAAATATTATACGTTAATGTAACGGAATCTCGCTCCTTTGTAAGAGTCTCTGATCACTTTGTAAATTTTAGGCGCTCTTCTGTAAAATGTACTGATCACTTTGTAATATTTCTGTAGAGTTCTGCGACAAATAGGTACACTGTTAGATATTGGAAATGTAAAAAATTGACATGATATTGTAAAAAAAATTCAATATTTGCACAAAACATTCCCATTTTTTGTAAAAAAAACCTCGATTGGTAAAAAACTAAGAGGCCCCTCCTCCGCGCACATCTCGACGCTTCGACGTCGACGGCGAGGTGTCGCACTAGATGACGCGCAGGCGGAGCGCGGCCTGACAGAGAGCGGGGCCGAGGGCGGGCGGTAGGGATACGAGCGGAAGGCTAACGCCTCACCAAAGAGGACGGCGTGCGGGGCTGCGGCTCCGCTTGAAGGTCGGTGCACGGAGGAAGGCGTACGGTGCCGCCTCGCGTGAGGCAGAGGTCGACGAAGAGGATGGCGCACGGGACTGCGACTCCGCCTGAAGGTCGGTGCACGGAGGATGGCGGACGATGCCGCCTCGCATGAGGCAGAGGTCGTCGAAGTGGACGATGCGCTGGGCTGTGGCTCCGCTTGAAGATCTGTGCGCGGAGGAAGGCCGCTGACAGAAGTTGCTGGAGAGATGGAGGACGTGCGACGGGGGAGGACGTGCGGCGGGGGGAGGACGTGCGGCGGGGAGACGAGGAAGAGGAGGCGGCTGGGCTGGGATTAATCAAGAGAGAGAGAGAAAGATTAGGAAATTTAGTTATCACATTCTATATTTAGAATTTAACAAATGACCAAAATGGGTTTTTTACCATTAAAATAATGTAATCAATGTGAAATTAATCACAGCCGTGGGATTTAAATTAAACGGATGAGATGGAGGGGCTCACCACAATATCGGTGAGACCCCGCCTCATTTGAAGTTTCTCCTATATATATATGTATATGTATGTATGTATGTATGTATGTATGTATGTATGTATGTATGTATGTATGTATGTATGTATGTATGTATGTATGTATGTATGTATGTATGTATGGGTAAAATGGGGTTGCCCCCAGGGAGTAGCCAACTTGGCTACTCCCACTTGGCTACTCCCACCCCTATTTTTCCCTCATTTTTTATTTTTTTGGAAAATAAAAATTTGTATATTCATCATTATATCCCTCTCACACTCTATTAAAATTTTGTCAGAAACAGAGACTCCTAAGCCCTCCATCCAGACGTCATTTTTTTAACGGTCGTAGGATTTTTTAAATCGACCATGTTTGGATGGAGACCGTAGGAGTCTCTGTTTCTGACGAAATTTTAATAGAATATGAGAGGGATATAATGATGAATATACAAATTTTTATTTTCCAAAAAAATAAAAAAATGAGGGAAAAATAGGGGTGGGAGTAGCCAAGTTGGCTACTCCCTGGGGGCAGCCCCATTTTACCCATATATATATGGAAAAAATGGGGCTGCCCCCTGGGGGCAGCCAACATGGCTGCCCCCACCCCATTTTTCGGCGTTCTTTTATTTTTTTTTTGAAAAATAAAACCATGTATATTCATCCATATATCCCTCCTATATGCCATTCGAATTTCGTCAGAAACAGAGACTCATACGGCCTCCATCTCGATGGTATCGATTTAAAAAAATCCTGTTGCCGTTAAAAAATTACTGTCCGGATGGAGGCCGTAGGAGTCTCTGTTTCTGACGAAATTCGAATGGTATATAGGAGGGATATAGGGATGAATGTACATGGTGTTATTTTTCAAAAAAAATAAAAAAATTTGGCCAAATAAGGCGGGGGCAGCCATGTTGGATGGAGGCCGTAGGAGTCTCTGTTTCTGATGAAATTTTAATAGAATGTGAGAGGGATATAATGATGAATTTACAAATTTTTATTTTCCAAAGAAATTAAAAAATGAGGGAAAAATAGTTGTGGGAGTAGCTAAGTTGGCTACAACTAGGGAGCATACTCCCTTTTCCCTATATATATATATATATAGAGGGCTTATCCACTGCGCACAGGGCTCATTAGCGTTTCAATGAGCACTCATTTTAGGCCTTACACGTGTATTAACAATAACTATATTTCTAATTATAGGCTACGACGTGTTTAAAAAAATCCTATATTTCCTATTATACAACGTCCTTAAAAATTGGAAGACGGTTTTGGAAAGAATCAATTCAAATAAATGATTCCACGCGGATGATTAAGGATCCAAACGCTATTACTGATCATAACTTACTGACCATGACTTACTGACCATAACTTTGTTATTACTGATCTCATAGTAGCTATTACTGACCATTAGTTATGGTTTTACTGACATCACAACAAGCACTTACTTGAGCAATGCCCATGACTTACTGACGATAACTTTGTTATTACTGATCTCATAGTAGCTATTACTGACCATTGAATATGCCCATGACTTACTTGAGCAATGCCCATGACTTACTGACCATAACTTTGTTATTACTGATCTCATAATAGTTATTACTGACCATTGGTTATGTAAATTACTGACCGTTGTTTGGATATTACTGATCTCACAACAACCATTTACGTGAGTATTGTGTCGAAATTACTGAGTTCTATTCAAAGTAGTAATACATATAGAAATTACTGACCATTGGTTATGATTTTACTGACATCACAACAAGCACTTACTTGTCCATTGTGTATATATTACTGAATTCTGCAACATATACAATGAATATAAATTACTGACCGTTGTTTTGGATGTTACTGATCTTGCAACAATCATTTACTTGACTATTCTATATATATTACTGACATGAGCATTTGGATCTCGATTTTCTGTAAGAAATCATCTATTCGATTGTTTTCTTTCCAAAACGATCTTCCTATTTTATAGGACGAGATATAATTGGAATAACACTTACTGTTAAATCGCTTTGCATTTTAATCTCCTTCCAAAAACAACATCCTTCGAAATAGGTAACCACTCAAATGGGAATACACGTGTATGGCCAAGAAATGGTGCGCACCAAAACTCAAATGGGCCCTGTGCGCATTGGATAATTTCCCTATATATATATATATAGGGAAAAATGTGGCTCCCCCCTAGGGGGAGCCAACATGGCTGCCCCCATCCCATTTTCCCTTATTTTTTTATTTTTTTGGAAAAATATCACCATGTATATTCATCCCTATAACCCTCCTATATGTCATTCGAAGTTCGTCAGAAACAGAGACTCCTACGGCCTCCATCCAAACGTCATTTTTTAACAGTCGCAGGATTTTTTAAATCGACCCTATCTGGATGGAGGTCGTAGAAGTCTCTGTTTCTGACGAAATTCGAATGGCATATAGGAGGGATATAAGGATGAATATACATGACGATATTTTTCAAAAAAAATAAAAAAAATTGCCTCAAAATGGGGCTGTTGGCTGCCCCCAGGGGCCAGCCCCATCAACCCCATATATATATTATTCACAAAAAATATGTCAAATTCTTTTTGTGGACCCAATTTTGTCTGCTATTGTAATCTTTAGAGATATATTTTACATTCTAATGATACAAATGCAGATAGTATGGATAATCATCTTCAACCCAAATTGATTGCTATTGATTTTTTTTACAATCGAATACTGATGCTCATATATTTTCAATTATGTTGTGATTTTTTATGTGTAAAAATGATTATTAACGTTAAAAAGGAAACAATTAATTAGTAGACGTATATATATAGTAACCTTCAAGTTTAATGAAAGGTACACAATAGGGGAGGGGTTTGTCATTATGAAACTCCATCCCTTATAGTTATATGATAAAGAGAAGCTATATTTACTCTTAAAACATATATAGTTTCATTTTTACACGTTTGCCTCCATTATATCGAATTGCGCTTACAACCATGGATAGTCACTTCCACCAACATCGTAACCCTTGTGTATATTACTCACTAACTCAACCATACTTTCAGTAAAGAAAATTCGCATGCATTGTACGTGGCGAGTCTTATTCGTTGCATGCAGTGCAGATTTTTATTTTTAATTAAGTACCGTAAGGAAGTTGTCTCTTCAAGATTCGGCTCTAATTCTAGCTAAAGTCGCCTTGTGAAAAGGCAGCTCCTGTTCAATATAACCCAAAACCCCCCGTCTACCCTTACCCCCCGCACTCCAGCTTATGTTTGAAGCCCCTATTTGTAGCAAAGCCCTTGCCCATGCCCACCTTATGTCTGCTCGAATCCCTCCTCCCCTTCGCCACTCACAAACGTCGCCATTGATGCCTCCTACACCAAGGGCATTATGGAGCCTCTCCCTCTCGCTCCATGTTCGTTGCTGACATCGACATCTTCGTCTTTAGAGACCTAAGGTGATATTTTTTAGGTCATTTGAATGGGTGAGGTCATGACATTTGCATAATGCTAGGCATTTCAAAGTGGCATTTGATTGGTCGTTCCATTTTTTGTAAATTTGAGTATACGTTAATATCATGGTTTGCTTTGGCATGATGTTAGCTTATTGGTTGGTGTTGTAAATGATGTGTTTGTATCTCGATAACTATAGGATGTTCGTGGTAATACTGTACTTTTGTCACATGGGAAGGACAATCTTGCACTCCGAGAATAGCACCAATGATCAAGGTGGTCATATAAAACTATTGAAGTTAATTCCGAACATGAAGTTTGTTGGGTTCATTGAGAAGATCACGTCGTTATTTAGCCTTAATCATGAGAAGTGCGGACAAGTGCGGTTGTTTCACAAATTGGATGGGAACAATGGAAATTTTCATTTGGCAAATGCAGAGTACAATAATGACATGGATTTGAGAGAATAGGTTGTTCATCACCAATGTGGTTCATGTCACATAGATAGGTTATAATGTCAGAAATCGACGACACTTCATGAATAAGAAAATTAAGTGTGGTTTATGCAAGGGAGATGGTTACAATAGGAGGAAATGTCCATACAGAAACTCACATGGTAGGTTTTTTGAGATTAGGAGCTATAAATTTTATAAATATCTTAACTGTTTGAGTATTACACATATTGTTGTAATTACTTAACTATTGATATTTTTATGCGCACGAGCCCAGTTGACAATTCTCTTCTTCGCGCCGTAGTGCGAGCACTGTTCACGCATCGCGTGGTTTGGGGGATGTAAGAATTCAAACCACTTCCTATTAATATGTGTTGAATATAGACGGGGTTGTTGTGATCGCTTAGACTTTTGTGAAGCTAGGTGAATCTTTGTGAGAGACTATTAGGCGTGTGACCACATAAACCGAAGACTGATGGGGATCGATTATGGATGACATGGCTTATTGAGCATTTCTCTATAATCCCTTCGGATGCAAACACAAATATGGTTATTCAGCCACATACGAGCCTACATTTTGCAATTGCTAAGAGGGATTATTTTCCTAAAAAGTCATGAAATGAGGAGTCCATGATTTTACTACCATTGTTGGAGGATAGAGAGGTACATGGACCCGATAGCTGGATATCTGCATGTTTAGCTCGCACATACAGGCAGTTGTATGTGGCATTCAGAGCAAACACAATCGAGATTGGTGGCTTGCTTATCCTACTCCAACTACCTCATATCACGTCAGTGGTACATATACCTCCGTTGTGGCATAAATAGTGCCCTAGGTTATCACTGGCATGCAGCAAGCTGCCCATGTTATATGACCTTACAGAGATGCATTTGATCTCCAGACTCTTTATCAGGTGACAGATCAACTAGTCTTCAAAATCTTACATATTATTTTACATGCTACTACCTACATAACTGGTTGTATGGAAAATTTACACCATCGAGATCATGAACTCACTCCCTCCATATTTCCTAGAAGGTCAGGACTTATGAACTATTAGGCTACCACTAATCCATTTTTGCATCGTGGAGTTGTATGTGCCCGGTATAGTCTTGCGTCATTTCGATGCATCCAAGAGATCCATATGCAGTGTGACACATCTACACATCTTCACAGCATTGATCTTTGGGGGAAGACGTCCATCGTCTAGATATAATACCATGCGAACTTTGTCCATATATGTAGCAATCGTACGTGTTGCCTACCACACCCATTGGCTATTGAGGTGAGGACATATCTGGGGATTACATGGCGTGGTACAACTACATTACACGACGATTTATAAGGAGACATGGATGTGCCCGACATTGTTGTATGTCAACGTAAATACCACAAACACCCTCTTATTATTCTATATTAGTGATCTTGACATGTTTTTTTCATCTTTCAAGTTACACGATTAGATGAGATCGTTCGCCTTGTAGGACCAGATGGGCGCATACTTCATGTAGTGACAAACACTCGATGCCTCGGATGCCTTGTGGAGAACTCGATCCAACGACAATTTAGTTATGGACCCCATGGGGACGAGGACAATGAGGGAGGGACAACTGAGGATATAGCTACACAAAGACATGTCCATGGCGAGGACATGAACGAGTGCGTCACCACGTGTAGGACAAACGTAGAAACAACCCCATGATACTAACATACACGCTTCAAGGGTTGAATATTGAACTCCTATTTTGAATGTGAGCCTCAAAGGGTACAACAGACTTGGTCACAAAGTGAGGCTATACCATCGCATCTCCATTCACCATTGCCTCCTTTGAACTTTGAGCGAAGGATTGACAAAGAAATCTCATAAATTTCACACATTGATCGTGACAAAACTAATTATCTTTCTTCTTGATGGAGACACTTATGACACTTCATGAAGAGGTGCCTGCGGAGCGCCAATACATTTGAAGGAGGAGGCGTGGATGATGTGATTAGTTGTGTTGCATGGATGGCTTGGATTATTTTTTGCAGTACGAATGTTGTACCTTGTCTATATAAACCTTATAACTCCTAAATTTGATTATAATCAGGGGCAGGGTCAGAAATTCAACTAAGGAGGGGCTGTAATAAAAATAGTAAAAAAACTCAGCTCAAATTAAAACCTATGATTTTATTTTTTTAGAAATGCACTTCTAAAAGATATAGTTGAACTTATAAAAATGAAATGAAATGAAAGATATTCGTATTGTACCTCAAAATTTCACATAAGTGAGCTCTTCATTCCTTCATTACATCAAAGTCACTTATCAATAGATCAGTGCTGAATGTTTGTACAATGTCCTTCTCAATGTATATGATCATAGAATCAGTAAGAAATTCATCATCCATTTTAGTTCGAAGTCTGGTTTTCACAATTTTCATCGCTGAAAATGCCCGTTCTGTGGTTCTAGTCGATACAGGAAGAGTTAATATAAGTCGAATCAATCTCTCAATTAGAGGATTCATTCTTGATAATCTAATATCAGTTGTTGATGATGAGCTTTTTAATTGAAGATGTTGAACAACATTAAAGTGAAATCTTTCTACTTCATATCTCATATGCAATTTATCTTTCTTTGAAAAAACTTCAGGATAAAATGTTTCTATGAACGCATAAATTTTTTCAACATCAAAAAGCCCTATAATTATCTTCCGGGTCCAATGTAGAAGTGTGAATTAAAAGCTTCATAACATTTGTATCAAATTGATTATTTAACTTATAAAGTTGTGAGTCAATTGCAGCAAGAAAAATGTCAACTCTGTAATAGTTCTCCATTGTAACATTTTCTTGTTTATGTCAAGCTCGACCTCTTCCTGCACTATAAATTGAATTCATATCATGAATATTGATATTGTATATTTCACAAAAAGAAGTCACATGTCCCATTAAGGTACTACACCTATGTTTCTCTAAGCTTTTGAATAAGTTCTTTTGTCAAACGGACTAAATTCATTACATTTACTATATCTAGAGATTGTTGTTGCAGAGCTTGAAAAGATCATGAGTAATTGATAGAATCTCTTTCATTATATGCAGGATTAGAACAAATTCAAATGACGTTATTGCATCAAAACCTGCATCAGCATCACCTCTTTGAGCATGGGTGGATCCATCATTAATGATACTCTTAAGAACCTCACAAGTTGGACCAAACAAATTGATCAAGCTAGTAATAGATGATAAATATGAACCACATCTTATATCATTAGGTCTTTACAAAGTATGCATTTAATTGAGCCCTCTACCAGTTTAAATTTCATTAGATGCTAATAATTGCTCCAACTGAGAAGCACGAGAAGCATGCAACTCATCATTGCGCTTACAGGAAGCAGTGACAATATTTACAAAATAAGATAATTTAGTAAATAAATGATAAATGAGGATCACTTATCTACATGCAGTAACTAATGCCAACTGTAGTCGATGTGCTAAGCAATGAATATAATATGCAAATTGGCACTCTTTAAGAAATATGGCTTGAAGGCCATTTCACTCTACTCGTATATTGCTGGCACCATCATATCCTTGACATCGAATATCTTTAACATTGAGATTGTAACGTGCAAGAAGACACGATATTTCTTTCTTTAAGTTACTAACGGAAGTATCAGGAACATGAATTATGTCAAAACATCGCTCTTGGATAAAGTCATTTCTATCAACGAACCATAATATAATTGTCATTTTCTCCTTTTTGGATTCATCACGGGCTTCATCAACAATCAAGCATAACTTTTCATTACCGATTTCACCCCTTATTGCATTTCGTATTCGATTTGATAAAATATTCAATATCTCTTTTTGAATTGTCGGTGAAGTATAATTTGCACTACCATGTGCATTTCTAAAACCACTGCAATAACATCATCATTATAAGAAGCCAACATTTGACCAATTCAATAAAATTGCCCCGATTTTTTGAGTCAATATGCTCATCATGACCTTGAAATGTACATGCTGGGAAAGCAAGCCATCTAATAAAGTCTATTGTAGCATTTAGTCACAAATCTGTTTTTTTGCAATTTGATGATTGTCTTTCTTTTGAAATGCTAAATCAATATATTGAGAACGAATCATCAAATCTGGACAAGATTGCTCACAACAATTATGTGGTGAATTTGGATCTCTACCAATATGGGATAATAAAGCACAATTTTTTCCAGTGTTCACCTTCTTCCAATTAGAACATCCTTCAATTGTAAATGACATTGATCCAAAACAAGTACATGTTTCGTTTTTAAAAAAGATAACAAGGTAAGAAAAATACTGCATCCTTTATAGGAGAATATTCTAACAAAGATGAGAACAATTTATACCAAGATGATTGGAGCCGACGTCGATTTTTCTCTGGTCCTGAAAGTGGATACTCATGAAGAACAGGTTGTAAATGATAACAAATTATATAAGCGCGTCAGATTTCATCAAGTTGATTAATTGGATACTCCTAAATTTACGGTCGTAAATCAGGATCACGTTCGAGGAGATTGATGTCCACTTTATTGTCTTCAAATTTCAATTGCTTATGAGGAGGAAAAGAGTCCCTTGTAGTTGTATCCAAATCAATGGCAGAAGCAGATGCAACTCTAATATAGGATCTTGCTTCTTAAAAATGCATCTAAAGTAGATCTTTTGGGTGACATTCTTTTGAATATAAATATTACACTTCCTACATAAAAATATATTGTGTTGATATATATATGTATATATCACGTAAAAAAATAAACTCAAATATGTTAATATGCCGCAATCCATCTGTCTATATATGTCCAATATATTGTATACATCACCTTAATAGGTAGTAACTCTCATTGCATTCTATGGTGTTGGTGAATCTTAGATTTATATTGATAAATAATGCTGAAACCTTTATCGATTTAGTTTGTATTTGTGCTGAACATGTAGGAAATACAAAAAGGAGAGGATAACAAGTGAAGCTTGTTGATTAAGAAATATAAAAAATGAGAGAATAACAAGTGAAGTTTGTTGATATCATGTGAATGCAATTCCTTTATAGCAAAATGTACTTTATTATCAAAAAATCCAAAAAGGTAACAACAACCCTATATCCACAGGGAGCTAGGGAAATCATTATTTTTCCTCATCCTCTGTGCTCCTTATTTTCTTTCTTGATCCCAAAGACTCCAATCCCTCACTTTTATTACCTAAGGCATATGAGAGTGCTTATTCTCCACGAATCTCACCACGGATGCTCCATATCAATAAGTTATATAATAAAAGCATTTCAAATACTCTCTCATAGGTATGGACAAGGAAGATAAGCACTCACACTCATAGATATTGTATTGAGTGATGGACAAGAAAAAACATTAAAAAGTGAATAGATAAGAGCAATGAGCAAGTACTATAACACTATGTACACATAGTTATGGTAGCAAAGGTACAAGCTGCAACAAACTTACAAATAATAAAAAAACAATGAAGTACTGTCACCTTGGACCTTGATCCTTGTATCTTGAAAGAGATGATTGAGCAAGAGCAAAGGCCATTGTAGAGGCTAGAGAATAAGAAAGTACAAGTGTACAACCGTCCTCTACTCCTCTTCACTCTTGTCTAAGTTGTCTTGCCAAATTCCAATGCCGAGCTCCTTTCAATTTTTCTATGAGCAGTGCACTTGGGCAGAGGAATGGTTTTTGGAATATGAAATGATGCAGTAATAGGGAGGCATCGTGTCTCTTAACATCCATTTAGTTATTTTAAAAATCAAGGTGGGGTCATGACCCCCATAAAGAATACTGGATCCGCCCCTGATTATAATTAATGCATGATAAGCTCTGTGTGTCATTATTTTCTTCATCATTTAGTACATAGAAATGAACTTTTACGTGATTCAAGGACGTGCCCAATGAGGATTTTTTTTCTGATCACCAAACATGACATCGACCCTCTTAAATAGTCTGTTGGTAGTGCAGTGTACCTATCACCAAAAAGATCATAGTTCAAATCTCCCATTGTAGGGGTTGCGTTAGATAATCAACAACTAGCGTAAAAAATAATCGAATCTATTTTTTTAACATGGATTTGAACAAGAATTCATTTAACCGATCTGCTTACAATAAGAGAATGTTTCACCATTTTTAACCAAAGGTGGTATCATTCTCATTCTCATCCTCATGGGATGCTCCGGTAGCAACACGCCATAGTTTTGTTGTTGTCTTTGCAGCAGACACCTTTTGAGGAGTCAGCCTAAAAAATTGCAGACGCGAAATTTCCTCCACATTCGTATGATGTAGATTTTGCCTATCATCCAACCCACCCCACTGCCATTCTTCCCCAGCCCCCGACAACCCTAACACACACAATCCACCGTCGTTCTCCTTTGCTTGCGCCACCCAACCTTGATCTGGCGGAGCCTCCACACGTACCTTCCGCACCACCAACATCACCTCCGCTCCGACCTTCGTCCCCCATCTTCATTGCATGACATGCTCCACTTCCCCAGTGCCGCCGAAGTACACTAATACCGCCGCCACCACTGGACTCCCTCATCTTCGATCCTTAGTTCCCTGCATCTGCCCAACCCTCACTGCATAGAGCTCCACCAAGTCGCCAAAATAGGGCACTCCTATCATTACAAAATCGTCATTTTTATTTTGCTTTTTGCACACGGAGAGGGAGTACATATGGAGTTGTTACAACGTCTTTATCACTGGCATCACTATTCAAGACGATTTGTAAAATGAGGAAATGAACGGTATGTATTTCATCGATTTCTTTCTTTTTTTAGCTGTGTTGCTATCATTCAGTTCACATGCTTAGTTTCTTTTGAGTTGAATTAATTTTCTTTGGGTTTGAAACATCTATTTTTCTTGGTCTTTCTGCACAAAAACACATATGAATCCTAGGGGTGTTCAAAATGTTATGATCAAACAACCGTGAAAAGATTTTCTGCTCGGGTACCCATGAACCTTTGATCTGCTCAACATGTGACGACCCGATGGAAAACCAACGGGAAGTTCCGGGTACTCGGTGGAATAATTTCGGGTACACGCCCCAGCCGTCCTCTCCCATCGTCCACCCGACGCCTTCGATTTCTCTCGGTTAAAGACTTCCTCCCACCTCCTACAATATTGGCTATTGCGATACTCCAAGCTCCAGCTTTTGTTGCTGCAAGTCTGCAAGCCGATCACCCTCCTCTCCCGTCGCAACCTCGTCATCGCCGTCAAAAATCACCACCACATTGAACCCTCTCTCCGCCTCCCAATCTTCACTGTCATCCAAGCCCATCTCTAGCGCCGAAAATACCCTACCAGCCCCAACTTCTTCTCTGCCGCTGACAGCCCTGATCGCCTTCGATACCAGCACCTTCGCTGGCCTCCAGCCCAAAGGGCCTCCGCCATCCCCAACTGTAGCGATTGTAGATCCCCTGCCCTTCCATTTCCGCAGTCCTCACTCAGTTAGTTTTGTGTGATATATTTTATTTATTTAGTGTCCACAGTGGAGTTTATTTATTTTATTCAGTTTTTTAATCCAATTTCTTTATAAAGGATTTCATCTTTTGCATTATCAAATATGTCGATTCAATGTCCACATTTCATTTATCCGTGCAATATTTTTGACCTAAACTAAGTGGTCTTTTATTTCTTTATTTACAAATAATGGTTTTGGTGATCCAATCCTCTTATTCAGTTCGCGAAATAGGGTTGAGGGTACCAGTGATTTATGTCTTTTTTCCATTACATTGAAAGGATGATATGTTTCTCCTGGGTACCTACGGGTACCCGTAACCCGTTCAAATAATCTGGGTACCCACTAGAATCGGGTATCCGCTTGGAATGGGTCGGGTCAACTTGTGACCCTGTAATAATGGGTCGGGGCGGGTCACGATCAAATGGGTTGGATACCCGCCCCATGAACACCGCTACTTATGACTTTCTTGCATTTCATTTTGTAACTGTGATAGTAGAGCACTGGCCCTACGCAATAACTTCACACCTCCTTACGTTTAGTTTTTGAATAAGAAAGTAATGTATGTGTACACCTTAAAAAGACAAGTTTAGTGACTTGCACCAAGTACAAGGAATATTTCCATTTAAATAATGGCTTGACCATCCTGTTAGAGTATTTGGTTGTGCGCCCTTTATGTTGTAACAGGGTAAATGGATCCTGGAGAAGATCCATTTACCCCCATCCAGTGTTTAGTCCCACATGGACCAGCGGTGGGACTTGGAGGCTCTGGGAAGGCTATATAAGGAGCCCCAGACCTCCTGTACTCATTGAGAAATTCAATAGAATATCCGCCCCTTAGAGGGCTTCTCCTGTGGTTTCATCCCGCTCCTCACGGAGTAGGGTTCCACATAAAAATCTTTGTGTTCTTCGTGATTATTCTTCTTTATTATGTTATTCCGCTTCCGCTTTCTATTTTATAACATGGTATCAGAGCGGGTCGATTCTCGAGGTTTTATGTTCATTATTTTCCGAGATTCGGATTGTTCCTGTTGTTTAAGAAGTTTTTTTTTCAAGCTTAATATCCTGTTCAAAATTGAAGGGTTTTTTTTCGAAACCCTAGTTCTGGGCCAACAAGCCGCATAGCTCGTTGCATCTCAATCCCCTTGCAAGCGGCGAGATGATCTCGATAGTCCAAGACCCCAGTTTTTCCTTCCTGGTGTGATGCTGCAAGGTGTCTCCTGACCTTGGCAGCCACATCTCCAGCGCTATTCCCAAACAGCCTCGCGCTTATGCTCTAACTCTCCAGACGCACAGGGGGTTACACGATCCGAGTCCCATCTGCGCAGGAGGCGCGAGAACTCCACTCCGATCATTCCCAGGCGGCACCATCAGCGGCAACAGCCACGCGTCGCTGCCAGGCGCGTGGCGAGGCGTCACTCTCCAGGAACCCTAGAGACCCGCTGCCCGCACAGGTGGTGCGTGTTCGCAGTGCAACCTTCAAGGCGGCGCAGTCCATCGTATCCTCCAGGCAGGCGGTCCCAACAGCCAGGGCTCCTCTTCAGATCTGCGCCTCCAAGAGGCGCAAGGCGCGAGAGCAACATCAGTGCGAACCCGCATCTCTTCCTCGCGCAAACAGACCCAGGCGATTACAGGTCACACGCTTTCCTCCTCCAGGCATTCGGGGGGCGACGCCCAGATCTCCTCCAACGCGCGCCCCCTCATCACCCACAGCGCGAGCGCGAGCGCGCCTCCAGTTCCTGGCTTCCCCTCCTCGCTCGTGCAGGCGTGATTCCCCAAGGCGACGCATCTCCAGGCTTTGGCGAAGCCCTTGTCGCAGACGCGCCCCCAATCCCTCACTGCAGGCGGCAAGATCTTTCTCCAAGAGGCGCAGGCGGCGCAAACGTGGTAGCCCCTTCGGGGTGGCTTTTCCCATTCAGAACCCTAACGATGGGGTTATTCAAAAAAAAATGCCTGGTTTGACGATAAAATAAAAAAAAAGGGGTTATTTGTATAAGTGCCTATGTGGGCTGATCTATTTACGAAAAAAAAGGGGTGAGGTAGCTTTTGTAGGCCCAAATGGGCTGAGGTTTGGTTATTTAAAAAAAAAAATCGCACGCATTTCAAAAAAAAAAGGCGCGTACATGGAAAAAGTCGTACGCATTTTCAAAAAAAAATGTGCAAAGCAAAAGCCGAGAAAAAATGAGAACGGCTCTAAAAAAAAATTGCAAAAAAAAAGGAGAGACGGCTTAAAAAAAAAATGAAAAGCCGCAAGTGATGTTTGTTTTCCCCATTAAAAAAAAAATGAAGATGAGTTCTGCTTATCATCCACAGACAGATGGGCAGAGTGAGCGCACCATTCAGACGCTTGAGGATCTACTTCGCGCATGCACTTTGGAGTGGAAAGGGTCCTGGAAAGACCATTTGCCTTTAGTGGAATTCACGTACAACAACAGCTATCACTCCAGTATTGGCATGGCACCATTCGAAGCCCTATACGGGCGGAGATGTCTTACACCTCTTAGTTGGCGGGAGGTAGGTGACCATGCTCTCTACTCCGTAGATCTCTTGGAGGAGACTGCGAGAGCTGTTGATCTTGTGAGACGGAGGCTTCTGACGGCACAAAGCCGCCAGAAGAGCTATGCGGATCGTCGGAGGAGAGATTTAGAGTTCCAGGTAACCTAATTAATTCTTCTTCATCTATGACATATATATATGTCCAAATTAATTTCATATTAATGACACTCCTATCGATTATAGGTTGGAGATTGGGTATTTTTACGAGTATCTCCCATGAAGAGAGTGCAGAGATTCGGTGTTCGTGGCAAGTTGGCGCCGCGATATGTTGGACCTTTTGAGATTCTGGCTAGAGTGGGGAAAGTGGCATACCGAGTAGCCCTTCCTCCACATCTTTCAGCTATTCATGATGTTTTCCACATATCCAATCTGAGGAAGTATGTCCATGACCCTCGCCACATTATCAGTTACGAGAATCTCGATGTAGAGCCGGATCTGACTTATGAGGAGAAGCCAGTTCAGATACTTGACCGTGCTGTGAAGAAGCTTCGCAGCAAGGAGATTTCATTGGTCAAGGTTTTGTGGCACCGACACGGCGTCAAGGAAGTGACATGGGAGACTGAAGCCGACATGCGGGCACGATACCCGCAGCTATTCTGATGTAATCAACAAAACAAGCTTTTGTAATTAGATACATTATAAATATATGGCTTGTTTTCTCTTTGAGGTTTTTATGGGTTCAAAACCCTTTGAGGTTTTTATGGACATATGAAATTCCAACCAGACACCTAATAGCCTTAACTCGAGTCTCGAGGACGAGACTCCCTTTGAGGTTTTTATAATTGTAACATCCATATTCTAACAAACCCGAACTCGTTCGATTTTGGGTCTAATGAACCCAAAAACGTTGTCGGTCAATACTAAACAACCTAAAACGACCAATTGATTATGAATCAAAAGTCGTTCGGGCGAAATCGACCGAAAATCGGTCACACCGTAACGCGCGCCGTGATTAGCCGCGACGCAAATTCGGAAACCGCAAAACGAACCGAGACCGTCATTAGATCCGATTCGACGATACAAGACCAACGGA
This sequence comes from Ottelia alismoides, assembly GCA_037367405.1. NCBI lineage: Eukaryota > Viridiplantae > Streptophyta > Magnoliopsida > Alismatales > Hydrocharitaceae > Ottelia > Ottelia alismoides. The sequence continues at coordinate 317,683 of JAZKJV010003985.1, forward strand.
ATCGACCGTTTGTAAATCGGAGGTCGTTTGATATTTTTAAATCGAAAAATTTAACCTTAAACAAAAAAAAAAAACCGTATCCGAAAATTTCGGGTATTCAAAACCCGATCGAAAGTATACCAATATTGTACTCGTGTTGATCGTCGTTTTTAGACGATCAAATCGATATATTGCGCGCCAAAATCCGAGACCCGAGCTGCGCGTACATGACATTTTAATATCCTAAACAAAAAAAAATTAAATATGTAATTAGTACAGTAACTGTACTGTGTACATACGTGGTTTCCCCACCGCTTTGCTCTGGTCCACTTGTGGTTTTTACTCTTTCCACTTGGCATATTCTTCTCCACATGTCAATCACAAGCTCTTTTGCTTCTTCTATATATATCTTCTAAAAGCCCCAAATCTCCTTCACAAAATTCCGACGAGCCCTCCCCATTTTCTCCCTCAAATGCTTCCAGATTTGCAATCACAAGTCCTTTCCTCTTCCGTAGCCATTCTGCTGGAATTTTTCTTGAAGTTCTGTTGCTCATCCTTGCTTCAAGACCAGCCACTGTTGTAGGGAGCCCCTGTCGAGGCTTTATTTTAGACCTGCTATAGCCTAGAAGCTTTGGAGCTGCTCCAAATCCAAGGATTTCATGCACGAGCTAATCTAATTAGGTACAACCCTCTTTTCTCCCTATATCCCTCTTTTACATCTCAAATTCAACAAAAACCCTCCTCTCTCTTTAATTTTATTAACTCTCACATCTTCATATTGCCATTTTCCCCATTTCATCCCTAATTTCCAGCAATGTGGAACAACTTAGAACGGTTATGCTTGATCCCAGATTTCAGTCTGCATGCTTGAAGAATTTATTCCCAAATTTTGGGATTTCTAAGGTACCTCTCTATACCACCTATTTGCTGCCATACATGTGTATATCCCTGAATGTACATCTTGCTTCCATGCATGCATAATACACTTGATCATATATACAATCCCTTCTCCATCCTTATTGCTGCCATGCATGCTAATTGCATGTTTTTTTTATATATACCTTTGCTAAAGAAATATTAGAAGAAGGGGGTTTACTTTCATTCTCTGAATTTGGTTGTATAGAAAAAATGAAATAAGAATATTTATCACACTGTGAAATGAGCTATAGATAGGTTTAATCACCTATTTTTCTTTTATATTGCCAGTTGTTAACCGCTTAGTGTATACCAGAAATGTTAGTCAATTTGATATAGAATTCACATACGGATTCAACAACTAGAATGCGTATATATATATATATATAAAAGGTTTTGCAGAACATTCATTCTGAAAAATATATGGAAATACCATTTTTTTATAAATATATCATAAACACTAAAGTCAGGACTGTGTTTTAATATACATTAAATTATATATGGTTATACACGTTAATTTTGTAATTCTCCTTTTAATAGAATCCTTATAGATGGAGGAGATGATGACCTGGCATTACATTTCATTGAATTCCTTAGTTGTAGTGGTTGTGGTCAATTGAGATGCACTTCATAAGTTTCAAGTAATCTAATATTCATTCACATGTTTCCATCTAATATAAGATTTGAATCCAAGATTACAACTCAGGATTATTAGCATAATTATCCCACTGTTTAAAGCGACTTTATTAACGTGGATATGGTTTCTGGTTGCTGTTAGTCAATCTGATATATATCCAGGAGTAATAAATAGTAGAAAAAGATACCTCTGGCAGGAAGCAAGTAGTATGAAGGAACGAACATCATAAGAATTTTATGGATAAGAAAGAAAGTACATGATCGGATACTTATTTTATATAAGGATAGGTATTGAACGAAAGAAACATTTTTTTTACAGTATAATCTTAAATACGAAAATAAAAATAGGCCATGCTAGTATGTTATGAAAAGAGAGATTTGATTTAAATCTTATGCTTTATATCTACGCACCCTTAACTGTGTTTCTATAGTTACGATCCAATAGAGACTAGACTTGGGAAGTGATATAACAAAACAAATACACTTCAAGTCAATTCCGTTAAATATTCTTATTCATTCTTATGAAAACTTGGGTTTATCTTAATTGAGAGGTTAAATGAATAATTGTAAGGCATAGAGATATATATTGTGGTTACTTGTACAAATGCTTACTTCCATAAGAACTCATGAGGCCTATATACGTACAAAAGACATATTTTAGTATGTGTTTTAACCATACCAAAATTAAGTAAACATGGTCACCATCTTTGTGCAAAGTGCATAAAGTCATCACACCATACTATATCTATCAAAGGACACCTGGACTTGGATCCAATCAAGCCAACAGTGACACAGATTGACAATAAAGAAAATCATGACCTGGACTTATGCAATTTATTCAAACATATAGAGGTAGTAGCCTGGGAAAAATGATCCCTTAATAAATTCTCCATTACTAGGAATAGGCTGTGACAAAAAAAACCTGGATCTACAAGGCAATCGTGAGATATATCGAGAAAGGAGTGTGAAATTAAGAACATCAATATTATGATAAATCAATGATCAGATGATTGTTAGTGCCGGTCATGAGGACCTTTGCACCTGACCGTGCGAGGGCGCGGTGACCCTCAACTGGGCGGAAGATAGGAAGCCCTGTTAGGGCAGCGACCGCCAAGTGCGCGGGTCTAGGATCCTAATCCCTTTTCGGTTTTTACGCGAGCTCGCAGTGTTTTTACGCCTCGTTGGGATCCAGACTTTAGACCAGTTCCGCTGACCCTGTTTTAGGATGCCCAGGCGGGGGATCCTGGTTTTTCAGCTTTACGTACGAGCTCGGTTGCCCGTACTAGTCGGGCTGTTTTTCTAGAGCGACTTTTCTAGGGAGTCACTCTCACCCGTCTCAGTGGCGTAGTTGGGGAGTAGACCTATCCCTCTATTGGACCGCGCTTCCAATTTGAGGGCGAGACGGAAGAGCCATTTGTAGGCTTCTTCACCGCTTGAGTTACTTCGCCAACAGACATGGCGATTCTACATCTAGATCATCCACATCTGCATCTATATCATCTGGAGTTATATCTGAAACATTGGAATTAAGAGTTGAGAAGTTACGATCAACAGTTAGGGTTAGTAGGAAATGACCATTCTCTCTACCCAATGATTTAAATAAATTAATAGATCTGTCCAAATCATAACTTTTCCATTATCACTCAACAACGTGATCTCTGAATAGATATGTGCTTACACTCAGATACTCAAGTACTATAAAATATGTCACATGTGGGAAATGCTGGGGTATGGGACAAACACTTGAGATGCTTACAAGTAGCCTGAAAAACCTTTTTCATTGCAAAGTAGAAATAAAGTTTAAATTGAGTTGTTCTCGCCTCTCTACTTGCTTTCTTTTGTAAATAATAAATGCCTGTTATTTTATATAAGTTTTTGGGAGGTACCAGCAACCGCTGACGCCTTTTCTTTCCTAACATGTTTGGCAGACAAACAGCCTGCAGCTCAGTAGCTATACATGCTTCCTGGAGACAGAGTTTATACCCGACGGTATGAATTACTTTGTCTCAGTTTTTGTCCAAATAATGATGTAAATGTTATCTCTTTTGTATCACATTTTGGGATATATGCTGTAACATGGAATATGCTTGTACATGTTGTAAATGGATATGAATATTAATGAAAAGAATTTTGGTGCCATATTGTCTCTTTTACTTGTGGTCATGTATTGAGAATGAATGTCATTGTTGCGAGAAAAATTTTCCCTGTATTTTTGCGAATGGTGCGATCAAATATGAATGATATCTTGCGAATTGCGCGTAAACGGGTACCCAGATCCTGAGGGGTTCACAGTTTGGTATCAGAGCAGTGGTACCCCGATACGCACATTCGCGATATTACAATTCCGATCGCATTAAGATCTCGAATAGCGACAGTCTACCGACTTGTCGTGAGTTCGAGAAGGGAAATATGACATTCAGATTCAATCACCACAGATGTCACCAATTTCATTAATTTTCATCTTATATCCCAAGAAGAGAAAAGCATTTATGAGAAATATCTGTCTAGGGCATCCTTATGACTAATTATGGTTCTCATGCAGAGCCATGGCATCTCGACCAGATCAGGATACTTCTGATCAGTTGGCACGCATACTGAGCGCACTTACCGATCTTCAGCAGCAGCAGGCTGCTATGAGAGGCCAGCAGGAGCAGGACCCTGTTGACTTTGCTGACGAGGATGCACACGAGTATGCAGCCATTCACAGGCACCAGTCAGTCTTCACTTCTTATCAGCGGGCCAACATACCCTTGTTCGAAGGCACAGGTCCACCAGATGACGCTGAGCAGTGGCTGAAGAGAGTAATGAAGGTGCTCAGGGCGATTCAGGCGCCACGAAACACGTGGCTATCTTTCATAGAGTATTCACTGATAGACTTCGCCGAGCGATGGTGGGAGGCCGTAGTGTCCGAGTTAGGCCGAGAGCCTACTTGGAACGATTTTTGACGAGGTTCAGAGCCCACTTCTTTTCTGCGAAGTGGAAGGAGTCCCAGCGCCGACTGTTTGCAGAGCTTCGTCAGGGACAGATGACAGCCCGGGATTACTTTATCAGATACACAGAGTTGTCACGACATACACGAGCAGCTGACGCATTTCCAGAAGAGAATCTGGAAAAGTTCATTGGTGGCATGCGAGAGGAAGTACAGGAGAAGCTGGCTGGACTACACATCACTTCTATCTCCGAGGCTACCGATGCTGCGGAGAAGTTCGAGGACATCAGAGGGAGACGTTACGAGAGCTCGTCTGGAGCACCGCCTAGACCGCGACGATCTTTTGGGCCGATACGTCGACCGTTTCAGCAGCAGAGGTTAGCCAGACGGTTCCGACCTACAGGTTCGACATTCTCTGGCAGTGCTCGCTCTTCTCCATCGACTACTCTAGGAGGAGCACTTGCCGGACGTGGCACAGAGTCCGCTCGACCATCTGGGTCGCAGCGAGCAGATAGACCACCTGCAGGACCAGCTCGGAGCACGGACACAGCTACTCCCTCTACTCGACCAGTCCGGTGCTACCGATGTCACGAGTGGGGACATTACCGAGCACAGTGCCCACAGGCTTCTGGCGAGCCTCAGCCACAACCTTCACAGTCACAGCCTCCGACACAGCGTTCAGGGAGTTTCCGTGGCAGGAACTCCAACTTCAGGCGACCGCAGCAGCGACAGACGCAGAGTGTGGCAGGCTCCAGTGCCGCACCAGCCAGACAGGGGCAGATACATGCAGTTACTGAGGAGCAGGCACGCTCAGCCGCTACTGTAGTGAAAGGTATGGTCTCAGTCTTGGGCCGACCTTTCCATGTTTTATTCGATTCCGGCGCAACACACTCTTTTCTTGCTTCGAGGTTGCTTGCATCTTTAGGTAGAGTTGCAGAGACGCTATCGTCTCCATATCACATCCGAGGGCCAGATGGCCAATTATTTGTCATATCTCTAATAGTCAGGCACTTGCTCGTACTGATTGGCGGTTACGAGATGATCGCAGACTGTCTACTCCTACAGCTTGATGAGTTCGACTTGATTTTAGGCATGGATTGACTATCCACTCATCATGCACTTGTTGATTGCTTTAGGAAGACGGTTGTCTTCAGGATTCCAGATCTACCCGAGTTCACTTTTGAGGGTACTACACATGACTCCACCATGGAGTACATTTCAGTATTGCGAGCCCAGCGACTTGTTGATCAGGGTTGCGATTCATATCTTGCTTTGTTCGGGAGGTGTCTGATCAGGAGCCGATGATACAGGACATCCGAGTGGTCTCAGAATACCCTGACGTATTTCCTGATGAGCTACCAGGATTACCTCCTGAGAGAGAGATCGAGTTCGAGATCACATTGTTGCCAGATACGCAGCCGATCTCTATGGCACCATATCGCATGGCACCAGCCGAGTTGAGGGAGCTGAAGGTGCAGTTGCAGGAATTGCTTGACTTGGGATTCGTGAGGCCGAGCACTTCACCTTGGGGTGCTCCGGTTCTATTTGTCAAGAAGAAGGATGGATCCATGAGGTTATGCATCGATTACAGGCAGCTGAACAAGAGAACGGTGAAAAACCGTTATCCCTTGCCGCGCATTGATGATTTATTCGACCAACTCCAGGGATCTTCGGTTTTCTCGAAGATCGATCTTCGCTCAGGTTACCATCAACTGAGGATTCACGAGTCGGACATTCCGAAGACAGCCTTCAGGACTCGATATGGACACTACGAGTTTGTGGTGATGCCGTTTGGGCTCACCAATGCACCTGCGGCTTTCATGGATATGATGAACCGTATCTTCCGTCCATACTTGGACAAGTTTGTAGAAATGTTCATCGATGATGTGCTCATCTATTCACGGAATGAAGGGGATCATGCTAATAATCTGCGGATCGTCTTAGATACATTACGAGAGCACAAGCTATATGCCAAGTTGAGCAAGTGTGAGTTCTGGTTATCTCAGGTCTCGTTTCTCGGGCATATCATTTCTGGGGCAGGTATCGCGGTTGATCCTGCAAAGATTGATGCAGTTATATCTTGGGAGCAACCCAAGACAGTCACTCAGATTCGGAGCTTCCTCGGATTAGCGGGCTATTACAGACGCTTTGTCAGCGGATTTTCACGCATCGTCCGTCCATTGACACGATTGACGCAGAAGGGAGTTCCATTCATTTGGGACGATTCATGTGAGCAGGCCTTCCAGACACTGAAGGAGAGGTTGACCACAGCGCCTATTCTTGCTCTTCCTTCAGGCACTCAGGACTATGCAGTCTACACGGATGCATCTGGAGAAGGTCTAGGAGCAGTGTTGATGCAGAGAGGACAGGTGATTGCTTACGCATCACGACAGTTGAGACCGCACGAGCGGAACTACCCCACACATGACTTGGAGTTGGCGGCAGTTGTCTTCGCCTTGAAGATCTGGCGCCACTATCTATATGGGGTGAACTTCGAGATTTTCACAGACCACAAGAGTCTGAAGTACATCTTTGATCAGAAGGAGCTGAACATGAGGCAGCGTAGATGGCTCGAGTTGCTGAAGGATTATGATTGCACGATCTCTTACCATCCCGGTAAGAGAAATGTGGTGGCTGATGCACTTAGCAGGAGAGCACATGCAGAGGGTACGGCGAACTGGCTATACACGTGGGATACACTTGCAGCTTTGAGTGATTGGCATCCTCAGGAGAGCGCATCCATTTCTACCGCCGTACCTCCTCGATACAGCAGCCTTTGGGATCGTATTGTAGAAGGCCAGAAGACCGATCCTTGGATCCGAGATAGATACATGCGCGCCGTCAAGGACGAATTTGATGACTTTGTTGTGATGGAGTCTATTTTATGGAAGGCAGGACGGGTAGTTGTACCCAATGATGAGCAGCTTCGCAGAGACATTCTCGATGAGGCACACAGTTCACGGTTATCTATCCATCCAGGCAGTACGAAGATGTACCGTGATCCGCGTCGACATTTCTGGTGGGATGGGATGAAGCGCGATGTGGCACTACATGTTACCAGATGCATGACCTGTCAGATGGTCAAAGCTGAGCACAGGAGACCACCAGGATTACTGCAGTCTCTCCCCATTCTCGAGTGGAAGTGGGAGAGCATTTCTATGGATTTTGTCACGGGATTACCAAAGACACCAGGTGGCCATGATTCCATATGGGTCGTTGTTGATAGGTTGACCAAGTCAGCCCATTTCATACCTGTCAACACGACTTATACTCCATCTAGATTGGCCAAGCTCTATGTGCAGAACATTATCAGGCTGCATGGTATACCACGAGAGGTGGTGTCTGACAGGGATTCGAGATTTACATCTCACTATTGGCATCAGTTCATGTCAGCACTACAGACAGAGCTGAAGATGAGTTCTGCTTATCATCCACAGACAGATGGGCAGAGTGAGCGCACCATTCAGACGCTTGAGGATCTACTTCGCGCATGCACTTTGGAGTGGAAAGGGTCCTGGAAAGACCATTTGCCTTTAGTGGAATTCACGTACAACAACAGCTATCACTCCAGTATTGGCATGGCACCATTCGAAGCCCTATACGGGCGGAGATGTCTTACACCTCTTAGTTGGCGGGAGGTAGGTGACCATGCTCTCTACTCCGTAGATCTCTTGGAGGAGACTGTGAGAGCTGTTGATCTTGTGAGACGGAGGCTTCTGACGGCACAAAGCCGCCAGAAGAGCTATGCGGATCGTCGGAGGAGAGATTTAGAGTTCCAGGTAACCTAATTAATTCTTCTTCATCTATGACATATATATATGTCCAAATTAATTTCATATTAATGACACTCCTATCGATTATAGGTTGGAGATTGGGTATTTTTACGAGTATCTCCCATGAAGAGAGTGCAGAGATTCGGTGTTCGTGGCAAGTTGGCGCCGCGATATGTTGGACCTTTTGAGATTCTGGCTAGAGTGGGGAAAGTGGCATACCGAGTAGCCCTTCCTCCACATCTTTCAGCTATTCATGATGTTTTCCACATATCCAATCTGAGGAAGTATGTCCATGACCCTCGCCACATTATCAGTTACGAGAATCTCGATGTAGAGCCGGATCTGACTTATGAGGAGAAGCCAGTTCAGATACTTGACCGTGCTGTGAAGAAGCTTCGCAGCAAGGAGATTTCATTGGTCAAGGTTTTGTGGCACCGACACGGCGTCAAGGAAGTGACATGGGAGACTGAAACCGACATGCGGGCACGATACCCGCAGCTATTCTGATGTAATCAACAAAACAAGCTTTTGTAATTAGATACATTATAAATATATGGCTTGTTTTCTCTTTGAGGTTTTTATGGGTTCAAAACCCTTTGAGGTTTTTATGGACATATGAAATTCCAACCAGACACCTAATAGCCTTAACTCGAGTCTCGAGGACGAGACTCCCTTTGAGGTTTTTATAATTGTAACATCCATATTCTAACAAACCCGAACTCGTCCGATTTTGGGTCTAATGAACCCAAAAACGTTGTCGGTCAATACTAAACAACCTAAAACGACCAATTGATTATGAATCAAAAGTCGTTCGGGCGAAATCGACCGAAAATCGGTCACACCGTAACGCGCGCCGTGATTAGCCGCGACGCAAATTCGGAAACCGCAAAACGAACCGAGACCGTCATTAGATCCGATTCGACGATACAAGACCAACGGAATCGACCGTTTGTAAATCGGAGGTCGTTTGATATTTTTAAATCGAAAAATTTAACCTTAAACAAAAAAAAAACCGTATCCGAAAATTTCGGGTATTCAAAACCCGATCGAAAGTATACCAATATTGTACTCGTGTTGATCGTCGTTTTTAGACGATCAAATCGATATATTGCGCGCCAAAATCCGAGACCCGAGCTGCGCGTACATGACATTTTAATATCCTAAACAAAAAAAAATTAAATATGTAATTAGTACAGTAACTGTACTGTGTACAGACGTGGTTTCCCCACCGCTTTGCTCTGGTCCACTTGTGGTTTTTACTCTTTCCACTTGGCATATTCTTCTCCACATGTCAATCACAAGCTCTTTTGCTTCTTCTATATATATCTTCTAAAAGCCCCAAATCTCCTTCACAAAATTCCGACGAGCCCTCCCCATTTTCTCCCTCAAATGCTTCCAGATTTGCAATCACAAGTCCTTTCCTCTTCCGTAGCCATTCTGCTGGAATTTTTCTTGAAGTTCTGTTGCTCATCCTTGCTTCAAGACCAGCCACTGTTGTAGGGAGCCCCTGTCGAGGCTTTATTTTAGACCTGCTATAGCCTAGAAGCTTTGGAGCTGCTCCAAATCCAAGGATTTCATGCACGAGCTAATCTAATTAGGTACAACCCTCTTTTCTCCCTATATCCCTCTTTTACATCTCAAATTCAACAAAAACCCTCCTCTCTCTTTAATTTTATTAACTCTCACATCTTCATATTGCCATTTTCCCCATTTCATCCCTAATTTCCAGCAATGTGGAACAACTTAGAACGGTTATGCTTGATCCCAGATTTCAGTCTGCATGCTTGAAGAATTTATTCCCAAATTTTGGGATTTCTAAGGTACCTCTCTATACCACCTATTTGCTGCCATACATGTGTATATCCCTGAATGTACATCTTGCTTCCATGCATGCATAATACACTTGATCATATATACAATCCCTTCTCCATCCTTATTGCTGCCATGCATGCTAATTGCATGTTTTTTTTATATATACCTTTGCTAAAGAAATATTAGAAGAAGGGGGTTTACTTTCATTCTCTGAATTTGGTTGTATAGAAAAAATGAAATAAGAATATTTATCACACTGTGAAATGAGCTATAGATAGGTTTAATCACCTATTTTTCTTTTATATTGCCAGTTGTTAACCGCTTAGTGTATACCAGAAATGTTAGTCAATTTGATATAGAATTCACATACGGATTCAACAACTAGAATGCGTATATATATATATATATATAAAAGGTTTTGCAGAACATTCATTCTGAAAAATATATGGAAATACCATTTTTTTATAAATATATCATAAACACTAAAGTCAGGACTGTGTTTTAATATACATTAAATTATATATGGTTATACACGTTAATTTTGTAATTCTCCTTTTAATAGAATCCTTATAGATGGAGGAGATGATGACCTGGCATTACATTTCATTGAATTCCTTAGTTGTAGTGGTTGTGGTCAATTGAGATGCACTTCATAAGTTTCAAGTAATCTAATATTCATTCACATGTTTCCATCTAATATAAGATTTGAATCCAAGATTACAACTCAGGATTATTAGCATAATTATCCCACTGTTTAAAGCGACTTTATTAACGTGGATATGGTTTCTGGTTGCTGTTAGTCAATCTGATATATATCCAGGAGTAATAAATAGTAGAAAAAGATACCTCTGGCAGGAAGCAAGTAGTATGAAGGAACGAACATCATAAGAATTTTATGGATAAGAAAGAAAGTACATGATCGGATACTTATTTTATATAAGGATAGGTATTGAACGAAAGAAACATTTTTTTTACAGTATAATCTTAAATACGAAAATAAAAATAGGCCATGCTAGTATGTTATGAAAAGAGAGATTTGATTTAAATCTTATGCTTTATATCTACGCACCCTTAACTGTGTTTCTATAGTTACGATCCAATAGAGACTAGACTTGGGAAGTGATATAACAAAACAAATACACTTCAAGTCAATTCCGTTAAATATTCTTATTCATTCTTATGAAAACTTGGGTTTATCTTAATTGAGAGGTTAAATGAATAATTGTAAGGCATAGAGATATATATTGTGGTTACTTGTACAAATGCTTACTTCCATAAGAACTCATGAGGCCTATATACGTACAAAAGACATATTTTAGTATGTGTTTTAACCATACCAAAATTAAGTAAACATGGTCACCATCTTTGTGCAAAGTGCATAAAGTCATCACACCATACTATATCTATCAAAGGACACCTGGACTTGGATCCAATCAAGCCAACAGTGACACAGATTGACAATAAAGAAAATCATGACCTGGACTTATGCAATTTATTCAAACATATAGAGGTAGTAGCCTGGGAAAAATGATCCCTTAATAAATTCTCCATTACTAGGAATAGGCTGTGACAAAAAAAACCTGGATCTACAAGGCAATCGTGAGATATATCGAGAAAGGAGTGTGAAATTAAGAACATCAATATTATGATAAATCAATGATCAGATGATTGTTAGTGCCGGTCATGAGGACCTTTGCACCTGACCGTGCGAGGGCGCGGTGACCCTCAACTGGGCGGAAGATAGGAAGCCCTGTTAGGGCAGCGGCCGCCAAGTGCGCGGGTCTAGGATCCTAATCCCTTTTCGGTTTTTACGCGAGCTCGCAGTGTTTTTACGCCTCGTTGGGATCCAGACTTTAGACCAGTTCCGCTGACCCTGTTTTAGGATGCCCAGGCGGGGGATCCTGGTTTTTCAACTTTACGTACGAGCTCGGTTGCCCGTACTAGTCGGGCTGTTTTTCTAGAGCGACTTTTCTAGGGAGTCACTCTCACCCGTCTCAGTGGCGTAGTTGGGGAGTAGACCTATCCCTCTATTGGACCGCGCTTCCAATTTGAGGGCGAGACGGAAGAGCCATTTGTAGGCTTCTTCACCGCTTGAGTTACTTCGCCAACAGACATGGCGATTCTACATCTAGATCATCCACATCTGCATCTATACCATCTGGAGTTATATCTGAAACATTGGAATTAAGAGTTGAGAAGTTACGATCAACAGTTAGGGTTAGTAGGAAATGACCATTCTCTCTACCCAATGATTTAAATAAATTAATAGATCTGTCCAAATCATAACTTTTCCATTATCACTCAACAACGTGATCTCTGAATAGATATGTGCTTACACTCAGATACTCAAGTACTATAAAATATGTCACATGTGGGAAATGCTGGGGTATGGGACAAACACTTGAGATGCTTACAAGTAGCCTGAAAAACCTTTTTCATTGCAAAGTAGAAATAAAGTTTAAATTGAGTTGTTCTCGCCTCTCTACTTGCTTTCTTTTGTAAATAATAAATGCCTGTTATTTTATATAAGTTTTTGGGAGGTACCAGCAACCGCTGACGCCTTTTCTTTCCTAACATGTTTGGCAGACAAACAGCCTGCAGCTCAGTAGCTATACATGCTTCCTGGAGACAGAGTTTATACCCGACGGTATGAATTACTTTGTCTCAGTTTTTGTCCAAATAATGATGTAAATGTTATCTCTTTTGTATCACATTTTGGGATATATGCTGTAACATGGAATATGCTTGTACATGTTGTAAATGGATATGAATATTAATGAAAAGAATTTTGGTGCCATATTGTCTCTTTTACTTGTGGTCATGTATTGAGAATGAATGTCATTGTTGCGAGAAAAATTTTCCCTGTATTTTTGCGAATGGTGCGATCAAATATGAATGATATCTTGCGAATTGCGCGTAAACGGGTACCCAGATCCTGAGGGGTTCACAGTTTGGTATCAGAGCAGTGGTACCCCGATACGCACATTCGCGATATTACAATTCCGATCGCATTAAGATCTCGAATAGCGACAGTCTACCGACTTGTCGTGAGTTCGAGAAGGGAAATATGACATTCAGATTCAATCACCACAGATGTCACCAATTTCATTAATTTTCATCTTATATCCCAAGAAGAGAAAAGCATTTATGAGAAATATCTGTCTAGGGCATCCTTATGACTAATTATGGTTCTCATGCAGAGCCATGGCATCTCGACCAGATCAGGATACTTCTGATCAGTTGGCACGCATACTGAGCGCACTTACCGATCTTCAGCAGCAGCAGGCTGCTATGAGAGGCCAGCAGGAGCAGGACCCTGTTGACTTTGCTGACGAGGATGCACACGAGTATGCAGCCATTCACAGGCACCAGTCAGTCTTCACTTCTTATCAGCGGGCCAACATACCCTTGTTCGAAGGCACAGGTCCACCAGATGACGCTGAGCAGTGGCTGAAGAGAGTAATGAAGGTGCTCAGGGCGATTCAGGCGCCACGAAACACGTGGCTATCTTTCATAGAGTATTCACTGATAGACTTCGCCGAGCGATGGTGGGAGGCCGTAGTGTCCGAGTTAGGCCGAGAGCCTACTTGGAACGATTTTTGACGAGGTTCAGAGCCCACTTCTTTTCTGCGAAGTGGAAGGAGTCCCAGCGCCGACTGTTTGCAGAGCTTCGTCAGGGACAGATGACAGCCCGGGATTACTTTATCAGATACACAGAGTTGTCACGACATACACGAGCAGCTGGCGCATTTCCAGAAGAGAATCTGGAAAAGTTCATTGGTGGCATGCGAGAGGAAGTACAGGAGAAGCTGGCTGGACTACACATCACTTCTATCTCCGAGGCTACCGATGCTGCGGAGAAGTTCGAGGACATCAGAGGGAGACGTTACGAGAGCTCGTCTGGAGCACCGCCTAGACCGCGACGATCTTTTGGGCCGATACGTCGACCGTTTCAGCAGCAGAGGTTAGCCAGACGGTTCCGACCTACAGGTTCGACATTCTCTGGCAGTGCTCGCTCTTCTCCATCGACTACTCTAGGAGGAGCACTTGCCGGACGTGGCACAGAGTCCGCTCGACCATCTGGGTCGCAGCGAGCAGATAGACCACCTGCAGGACCAGCTCGGAGCACGGACACAGCTACTCCCTCTACTCGACCAGTCCGGTGCTACCGATGTCACGAGTGGGGACATTACCGAGCACAGTGCCCACAGGCTTCTGGCGAGCCTCAGCCACAACCTTCACAGTCACAGCCTCCGACACAGCGTTCAGGGAGTTTCCGTGGCAGGAACTCCAACTTCAGGCGACCGCAGCAGCGACAGACGCAGAGTGTGGCAGGCTCCAGTGCCGCACCAGCCAGACAGGGGCAGATACATGCAGTTACTGAGGAGCAGGCACGCTCAGCCGCTACTGTAGTGAAAGGTATGGTCTCAGTCTTGGGCCGACCTTTCCATGTTTTATTCGATTCCGGCGCAACACACTCTTTTCTTGCTTCGAGGTTGCTTGCATCTTTAGGTAGAGTTGCAGAGACGCTATCGTCTCCATATCACATCCGAGGGCCAGATGGCCAATTATTTGTCATATCTCTAATAGTCAGGCACTTGCTCGTACTGATTGGCGGTTACGAGATGATCGCAGACTGTCTACTCCTACAGCTTGATGAGTTCGACTTGATTTTAGGCATGGATTGACTATCCACTCATCATGCACTTGTTGATTGCTTTAGGAAGACGGTTGTCTTCAGGATTCCAGATCTACCCGAGTTCACTTTTGAGGGTACTACACATGACTCCACCATGGAGTACATTTCAGTATTGCGAGCCCAGCGACTTGTTGATCAGGGTTGCGATTCATATCTTGCTTTGTTCGGGAGGTGTCTGATCAGGAGCCGATGATACAGGACATCCGAGTGGTCTCAGAATACCCTGACGTATTTCCTGATGAGCTACCAGGATTACCTCCTGAGAGAGAGATCGAGTTCGAGATCACATTGTTGCCAGATACGCAGCCGATCTCTATGGCACCATATCGCATGGCACCAGCCGAGTTGAGGGAGCTGAAGGTGCAGTTGCAGGAATTGCTTGACTTGGGATTCGTGAGGCCGAGCACTTCACCTTGGGGTGCTCCGGTTCTATTTGTCAAGAAGAAGGATGGATCCATGAGGTTATGCATCGATTACAGGCAGCTGAACAAGAGAACGGTGAAAAACCGTTATCCCTTGCCGCGCATTGATGATTTATTCGACCAACTCCAGGGATCTTCGGTTTTCTCGAAGATCGATCTTCGCTCAGGTTACCATCAACTGAGGATTCGCGAGTCGGACATTCCGAAGACAGCCTTCAGGACTCGATATGGACACTACGAGTTTGTGGTGATGCCGTTTGGGCTCACCAATGCACCTGCGGCTTTCATGGATATGATGAACCGTATCTTCCGTCCATACTTGGACAAGTTTGTAGAAATGTTCATCGATGATGTGCTCATCTATTCACGGAATGAAGGGGATCATGCTAATAATCTGCGGATCGTCTTAGATACATTACGAGAGCACAAGCTATATGCCAAGTTGAGCAAGTGTGAGTTCTGGTTATCTCAGGTCTCGTTTCTCGGGTATATCATTTCTGGGGCAGGTATCGCGGTTGATCCTGCAAAGATTGATGCAGTTATGTCTTGGGAGCAACCCAAGACAGTCACTCAGATTCGGAGCTTCCTCGGATTAGCGGGCTATTACAGACGCTTTGTCAGCGGATTTTCACGCATCGTCCGTCCATTGACACGATTGACGCAGAAGGGAGTTCCATTCATTTGGGACGATTCATGTGAGCAGGCCTTCCAGACACTGAAGGAGAGGTTGACCACAGCGCCTATTCTTGCTCTTCCTTCAGGCACTCAGGACTATGCAGTCTACACGGATGCATCTGGAGAAGGTCTAGGAGCAGTGTTGATGCAGAGAGGACAGGTGATTGCTTACGCATCACGACAGTTGAGACCGCACGAGCGGAACTACCCCACACATGACTTGGAGTTGGCGGCAGTTGTCTTCGCCTTGAAGATCTGGCGCCACTATCTATATGGGGTGAACTTCGAGATTTTCACAGACCACAAGAGTCTGAAGTACATCTTTGATCAGAAGGAGCTGAACATGAGGCAGCGTAGATGGCTCGAGTTGCTGAAGGATTATGATTGCACGATCTCTTACCATCCCGGTAAGAGAAATGTGGTGGCTGATGCACTTAGCAGGAGAGCACATGCAGAGGGTACGGCGAACTGGCTATACACGTGGGATACACTTGCAGCTTTGAGTGATTGGCATCCTCAGGAGAGCGCATCCATTTCTACCGCCGTACCTCCTCGATACAGCAGCCTTTGGGATCGTATTGTAGAAGGCCAGAAGACCGATCCTTGGATCCGAGATAGATACATGCGCGCCGTCAAGGACGAATTTGATGACTTTGTTGTGATGGAGTCTATTTTATGGAAGGCAGGACGGGTAGTTGTACCCAATGATGAGCAGCTTCGCAGAGACATTCTCGATGAGGCACACAGTTCACGGTTATCTATCCATCCAGGCAGTACGAAGATGTACCGTGATCCGCGTCGACATTTCTGGTGGGATGGGATGAAGCGCGATGTGGCACTACATGTTACCAGATGCATGACCTGTCAGATGGTCAAAGCTGAGCACAGGAGACCACCAGGATTACTGCAGTCTCTCCCCATTCTCGAGTGGAAGTGGGAGAGCATTTCTATGGATTTTGTCACGGGATTACCAAAGACACCAGGTGGCCATGATTCCATATGGGTCGTTGTTGATAGGTTGACCAAGTCAGCCCATTTCATACCTGTCAACACGACTTATACTCCATCTAGATTGGCCAAGCTCTATGTGCAGAACATTATTAGGCTGCATGGTATACCACGAGAGGTGGTGTCTGACAGGGATTCGAGATTTACATCTCACTATTGGCATCAGTTCATGTAAGCACTACAGACAGAGCTGAAGATGAGTTCTGCTTATCATCCACAGACAGATGGGCAGAGTGAGCGCACCATTCAGACGCTTGAGGATCTACTTCGCGCATGCACTTTGGAGTGGAAAGGGTCCTGGAAAGACCATTTGCCTTTAGTGGAATTCACGTACAACAACAGCTATCACTCCAGTATTGGCATGGCACCATTCGAAGCCCTATACGGGCGGAGATGTCTTACACCTCTTAGTTGGCGGGAGGTAGGTGACCATGCTCTCTACTCCGTAGATCTCTTGGAGGAGACTGCGAGAGCTGTTGATCTTGTGAGACGGAGGCTTCTGACGGCACAAAGCCGCCAGAAGAGCTATGCGGATCGTCGGAGGAGAGATTTAGAGTTCCAGGTAACCTAATTAATTCTTCTTCATCTATGACATATATATATGTCCAAATTAATTTCATATTAATGACACTCCTATCGATTATAGGTTGGAGATTGGGTATTTTTACGAGTATCTCCCATGAAGAGAGTGCAGAGATTCGGTGTTCGTGGCAAGTTGGCGCCGCGATATGTTGGACCTTTTGAGATTCTGGCTAGAGTGGGGAAAGTGGCATACCGAGTAGCCCTTCCTCCACATCTTTCAGCTATTCATGATGTTTTCCACATATCCAATCTGAGGAAGTATGTCCATGACCCTCGCCACATTATCAGTTACGAGAATCTCGATGTAGAGCCGGATCTGACTTATGAGGAGAAGCCAGTTCAGATACTTGACCGTGCTGTGAAGAAGCTTCGCAGCAAGGAGATTTCATTGGTCAAGGTTTTGTGGCACCGACACGGCGTCAAGGAAGTGACATGGGAGACTGAAGCCGACATGCGGGCACGATACCCGCAGCTATTCTGATGTAATCAACAAAACAAGCTTTTGTAATTAGATACATTATAAATATATGGCTTGTTTTCTCTTTGAGGTTTTTATGGGTTCAAAACCCTTTGAGGTTTTTATGGACATATGAAATTCCAACCAGACACCTAATAGCCTTAACTCGAGTCTCGAGGACGAGACTCCCTTTGAGGTTTTTATAATTGTAACATCCATATTCTAACAAACCCGAACTCGTCCGATTTTGGGTCTAATGAACCCAAAAACGTTGTCGGTCAATACTAAACAACCTAAAACGACCAATTGATTATGAATCAAAAGTCGTTCGGGCGAAATCGACCGAAAATCGGGTACACCGTAACGCGCGCCGTGATTAGCCGCGACGCAAATTCGGAAACCGCAAAACGAACCGAGACCGTCATTAGATCCGATTCGACGATACAAGACCAACGGAATCGACCGTTTGTAAATCGGAGGTCGTTTGATATTTTTAAATCGAAAAATTTAACCTTAAACAAAAAAAAAACCGTATCCGAAAATTTCGGGTATTCAAAACCCGATCGAAAGTATACCAATATTGTACTCGTTTTGATCGTCGTTTTTAGACGATCAAATCGATATATTGCGCGCCAAAATCCGAGACCCGAGCTGCGCGTACATGACATTTTAATATCCTAAACAAAAAAAAAATAAATATGTAATTAGTACAGTAACTGTACTGTGTACAGACGTGGTTTCCCCACCGCTTTGCTCTGGTCCACTTGTGGTTTTTACTCTTTCCACTTGGCATATTCTTCTCCACATGTCAATCACAAGCTCTTTTGCTTCTTCTATATATATCTTCTAAAAGCCCCAAATCTCCTTTACAAAATTCCGACGAGCCCTCCCCATTTTCTCCCTCAAATGCTTCCAGATTTGCAATCACAAGTCCTTTCCTCTTCCGTAGCCATTCTGCTGGAATTTTTCTTGAAGTTCTGTTGCTCATCCTTGCTTCAAGACCAGCCACTGTTGTAGGGAGCCCCTGTCGAGGCTTTATTTTAGACCTGCTATAGCCTAGAAGCTTTGGAGCTGCTCCAAATCCAAGGATTTCATGCACGAGCTAATCTAATTAGGTACAACCCTCTTTTCTCCCTATATCCCTCTTTTACATCTCAAATTCAACAAAAACCCTCCTCTCTCTTTAATTTTATTAACTCTCACATCTTCATATTGCCATTTTCCCCATTTCATCCCTAATTTCCAGCAATGTGGAACAACTTAGAACGGTTATGCTTGATCCCAGATTTCAGTCTGCATGCTTGAAGAATTTATTCCCAAATTTTGGGATTTCTAAGGTACCTCTCTATACCACCTATTTGCTGCCATACATGTGTATATCCCTGAATGTACATCTTGCTTCCATGCATGCATAATACACTTGATCATATATACAATCCCTTCTCCATCCTTATTGCTGCCATGCATGCTAATTGCATGTTATTTTATATATACCTTTGCTAAAGAAATATTAGAAGAAGGGGGTTTACTTTCATTCTCTGAATTTGGTTGTATAGAAAAAATGAAATAAGAATATTTATCACACTGTGAAATGAGCTATAGATAGGTTTAATCACCTATTTTTCTTTTATATTGCCAGTTGTTAACCGCTTAGTGTATACCAGAAATGTTAGTCAATTTGATATAGAATTCACATACGGATTCAACAACTAGAATGCGTATATATATATATAAAAGGTTTTGCAGAACATTCATTCTGAAAAATATATGGAAATACCATTTTTTTATAAATATATCATAAACACTAAAGTCAGGACTGTGTTTTAATATACATTAAATTATATATGGTTATACACGTTAATTTTGTAATTCTCCTTTTAATAGAATCCTTATAGATGGAGGAGATGATGACCTGGCATTACATTTCATTGAATTCCTTAGTTGTAGTGGTTGTGGTCAATTGAGATGCACTTCATAAGTTTCAAGTAATCTAATATTCATTCACATGTTTCCATCTAATATAAGATTTGAATCCAAGATTACAACTCAGGATTATTAGCATAATTATCCCACTGTTTAAAGCGACTTTATTAACGTGGATATGGTTTCTGGTTGCTGTTAGTCAATCTGATATATATCCAGGAGTAATAAATAGTAGAAAAAGATACCTCTGGCAGGAAGCAAGTAGTATGAAGGAACGAACATCATAAGAATTTTATGGATAAGAAAGAAAGTACATGATCGGATACTTATTTTATATAAGGATAGGTATTGAACGAAAGAAACATTTTTTTTACAGTATAATCTTAAATACGAAAATAAAAATAGGCCATGCTAGTATGTTATGAAAAGAGAGATTTGATTTAAATCTTATGCTTTATATCTACGCACCCTTAACTGTGTTTCTATAGTTACGATCCAATAGAGACTAGACTTGGGAAGTGATATAACAAAACAAATACACTTCAAGTCAATTCCGTTAAATATTCTTATTCATTCTTATGAAAACTTGGGTTTATCTTAATTGAGAGGTTAAATGAATAATTGTAAGGCATAGAGATATATATTGTGGTTACTTGTACAAATGCTTACTTCCATAAGAACTCATGAGGCCTATATACGTACAAAAGACATATTTTAGTATGTGTTTTAACCATACCAAAATTAAGTAAACATGGTCACCATCTTTGTGCAAAGTGCATAAAGTCATCACACCATACTATATCTATCAAAGAACACCTGGACTTGGATCCAATCAAGCCAACAGTGACACAGATTGACAATAAAGAAAATCATGACCTGGACTTATGCAATTTATTCAAACATATAGAGGTAGTAGCCTGGGAAAAATGATCCCTTAATAAATTCTCCATTACTAGGAATAGGCTGTGACAAAAAAAAACCTGGATCTACAAGGCAATCGTGAGATATATCGAGAAAGGAGTGTGAAATTAAGAACATCAATATTATGATAAATCAATGATCAGATGATTGTTAGTGCCGGTCATGAGGACCTTTGCACCTGACCGTGCGAGGGCGCGGTGACCCTCAACTGGGCGGAAGATAGGAAGCCCTGTTAGGGCAGCGGCCGCCAAGTGCGCGGGTCTAGGATCCTAATCCCTTTTCGGTTTTTACGCGAGCTCGCAGTGTTTTTACGCCTCGTTGGGATCCAGACTTTAGACCAGTTCCGCTGACCCTGTTTTAGGATGCCCAGGCGGGGGATCCTGGTTTTTCAGCTTTACGTACGAGCTCGGTTGCCCGTACTAGTCGGGCTGTTTTTCTAGAGTGACTTTTCTAGGGAGTCACTCTCACCCGTCTCAGTGGCGTAGTTGGGGAGTAGACCTATCCCTCTATTGGACCGCGCTTCCAATTTGAGGGCGAGACGGAAGAGCCATTTGTAGGCTTCTTCACCGCTTGAGTTACTTCGCCAACAGACATGGCGATTCTACATCTAGATCATTCACATCTGCATCTATACCATCTGGAGTTATATCTGAAACATTGGAATTAAGAGTTGAGAAGTTACGATCAACAATTAGGGTTAGTAGGAAATGACCATTCTCTCTACCCAATGATTTAAATAAATTAATAGATCTGTCCAAATCATAACTTTTCCATTATCACTCAACAACGTGATCTCTGAATAGATATGTGCTTACACTCAGATACTCAAGTACTATAAAATATGTCACATGTGGGAAATGCTGGGGTATGGGACAAACACTTGAGATGCTTACAAGTAGCCTGAAAAACCTTTTTCATTGCAAAGTAGAAATAAAGTTTAAATTGAGTTGTTCTCGCCTCTCTATTTGCTTTCTTTTGTAAATAATAAATGCCTGTTATTTTATATAAGTTTTTGGGAGGTACCAGCAACCGCTGACGCCTTTTCTTTCCTAACATGTTTGGCAGGCAAACAGCCTGCAGCTCAGTAGCTATACATGCTTCCTGGAGACAGAGTTTATACCCGACGGTATGAATTACTTTGTCTCAGTTTTTGTCCAGATAATGATGTAAATGTTATCTCTTTTGTATCACATTTTGGGATATATGCTGTAACATGGAATATGCTTGTACATGTTGTAAATGGATATGAATATTAATGAAAAGAATTTTGGTGCCATATTGTCTCTTTTACTTGTGGTCATGTATTGAGAATGAATGTCATTGTTGCGAGAAAAATTTTCCCTGTATTTTTGCGAATGGTGCGATCAAATATGAATGATATCTTGCGAATTGCGCGTAAACGGGTACCCGGATCCTGAGGGGTTCACATTCCGAGTCTTCAGTTGACTCACACTCCAGCCCGTTCGTCCTCCTCACCTACACGGCATGAGAAGCAACGTCCTCGACTGCAGCATGTGCGCGTTGGGTTGATATTGTCCGTAGTGTCTTGTAGCGTTGAGTTGAGTTTCTGTCTGTTTGTCCAAGCTGAGCATTACATGCTCCAGCTTGAGGGGGAGTGTTAGAGTATTTGGTTGTGCGCCCTTTATGTTGTAACAGGGTAAATGGATCCTGGAGAAGATCCATTTACCCCCATCCAGTGTTTAGTCCCACATGGACCAGCGGTGGGACTTGGAGGCTCTGGGAAGGCTATATAAGGAGCCCCAGACCTCCTGTACTCATTGAGAAATTCAATAGAATATCCGCCCCTTAGAGGGCTTCTCCTGTGGTTTCATCCCGCTCCTCACGGAGTAGGGTTCCACATAAAAATCTTTGTGTTCTTCGTGATTATTCTTCTTTATTATGTTATTCCGCTTCCGCTTTCTATTTTATAACACATCCGACTCCTCAATATAACTACATAAAACCACCTATGTTACAGGTGCAGATGAATTATAACTGCTAAATCACTTAAGGTCCTCGCCATTCTTATACGAGTCCTTGACTTGCATTCCATTCAGCATTACCCAAGAGTCACATTGTGCATCCTTTCATGTAAATGCATATCCTCATCTCATTCAAGGATTCAGTTGTGGATAGTGCAAAGTGATCAGGGGCTGCATCAGAGAGGGCTAAAGTCATTGCAATAATCCACCATACATCTGCCAAGTAGTCGTAAATGAAAAAATAGACATCTGTGGTTCTCTTGGTCTTTGCTACAGGTGCACACTTATGGCTTGAGATGACACCCCATGTAGCAAATATTTGTGTTGTCAACGACTTATTTCTTCTAAGTAGGAAACAACAACACCAATTGGGACATGGTGCTTCACTATTGGTACACTTGGCTCCATATGCCTCCTAATCACATCAATGAATGTCGATACCATTGGATCCCCTTGATTAAAGGCAGACCATTTCCATGTAAATGCCATGTCATCACGTACATTGGTGAATTTGTCAATTAAAAGCATTCGTGCTTGCATGATTACCTTTGTTACTTTAGATTATCTGATTCTTAACATACCCTTGCTATCACATCTTTGCTTCATCTACATGCTACATATATGTGGTTTCTCCTTATGGGTAATTAAGGTTACAGAAGTCGGTAGTCGGTACTTGTTGAGATAATTGCTATTTATGTATTTAGATTATTCCAAGTTTTGTTTTTGCTTTATCTTTTGTAATCCTCTATTTATCCTTTTCTTTTTTTGTATTTTATCCCATGGGTTTTTCTTCTATATAAGAGAAATCTTGGGTATTTCATAATTCATCTAAGTTTATCCCTTTTACATGGTATTAGAGCATAGTTTCGATCTCTAATCCTAACCCTCCCTTCGCCGCCTCAACCGTGCGTGTAATCCCACACCTCTCCCACGCCTCTCCTGAGAAGAACCTCTTGGCGGCCCTCGCCCCGTGCGCGGCCCCCGGGCCCCCGCGCATGGTGCCCTGCGCTCCTCGCAAAGGTGCCCTCGCCTCTCGCACCTCGCACAGGTAGCCCTTCCCCCGCGCACACTGCACCTCACGCGCATGCCGCGACACCGCGCCTCGCGCCCTAAGCGCCTCACGCCCTGCATGCTGCGCGACTGTGAAGCTCTGTGAAGAACCGGGCCCTTCACGCGTCCACCTCCAGCCTATCCGCCTTCACGCGGAGCTCTGCCCTTGCCTCGCAGCAGAAGCCGTGGCACCCGCAGGCCACCAACGGGCAACCAACCAACGCGCCTCACCCAGGTCTGCCTACACTCGCCTCTGCCAGCGGCACTCCGCCCTCTTCACCGACCTCCAGCACGCTCGATCTTGAGGCTTCCGCATGCATAAAAGAGCAAGAAGACAAAACCCCTGTTGACTGTACGCTCTCCTTGTTCTCTGTGCGCCCAGGCCGCGACCTGCCCCCTGAACCGTTGAATCAGACTTTTTCACGGATAGTTCTACACCAGAGAAGGTAACTACAGACCATTAAGTCTCTCTTTTCGGCAAGCAACAAGAAGAAGTAAGGATGGTTGTATGAGTCTTCACATACAACCAATCTTTCGTATGAATCTGTAGACTCTTTTATATCAGTCTATCCCCCGGTTGAGTTCCATTATATTGGCCATCTTACAATATGTCAGATAACAAGGGTGACATCTTCTCGTCCGGAGCATTCAAGGGCACGGCTCCCATCGTTAAGATGGATTGGACCAACTATGAGTTGTGGTCCATGCAGTTCCTCACCCTCATGCAGTGCAACAACAAAGAATACATCCTAACAGATCCAGAGCCAACAGACAAGACCGGAGCAAATGCTTCTTGGAAGCAAGATGACGCGCATGCACGCGTTTGGCTTTGTGGGACTCTTTCTATAAAATAGCTAATGATATTCTAACTCAGCCTACTGCGAAGGCAATGTGGGACACTTTGACATCCACCTATGCCCAGGCGAAGAATGAGGCCAAGATTCTTCAACTCCAATTTGATATCTACAACACCAAGCAGCATGACCTTCCCTTGCATGTTTACTATTCTTCACTACGTCGTATGTTTGAAAAGCTTCATAGCTAAATGCCCATTATGACATCTACTGAGTAGCAGAAGACATATAGGAAGTCAACAATGGTTGAGCTTTTATGGCTGGGCTTGACAAAGAATATGATGCTGCACGTACTCATCTTTTTACTGGAGCAACCATTCCCCCTATAGAGGAGGCCTATAGCCGTCTCAGTCGACTTGTCATCCCTTCGACACCCACATCTTCACACTCCTCAGCGATGGTCGTTTCTCGTGGTCGAGGTGGTGCGACCCAGCTCAGGGGACGCACACCTCGGGGAAGAGGCGGGGGACGCCAACGTGGTCCCTGCACCTATTGCCGCAAGCCTGGACATACAGAGGATACATGCTATCAGAAGCATGGATATCCTATTTCTGGTCGAGCAGCAGAACAAATTACATCCTCAGAGACTTCATCTCCACAGGCCGATCCTCGACTGGATGATATCGTCTCTCGTATTCGAGAGATCATAACTCCTAATGCTGACACCACCACAGATACCGCTGCAGTATCCAGAGCCTCTTCAAGCATGGAAGGCCGTATCCCGATATATCAGCGATATATCGCCGATATATCGATATCGACATGGGACCGATATTGAAATCGATATATCGATATATCCGATTTAGACATTTTCTTCTGAAAGATTCCTAGATATAGCGATATATTGACGATATATCGGCGATATATCGCCGATATATCGATATCGACACGATATCGAAACGATATCGATATCGATATGCCCTTTCATGTCTTCAAGCTCCTCAGGTATCACATATGCTTTTACTGGTAGTACAAATGCTGACATGACAGAATGGATTATGGATTATGGTGCTTCTCACCACTTGTGTGGAGACAAAACACAACTGGAGTCCTATAAGGCTATGCCACCTGGTAGATGGGTCGTTATTGCTAATGCTGATTACTTACCTGTTGCAGGACAGGGAGAGGTGCAGCTAACACCTTCCATGCGCCTGAAGAATATTTTATATGCTCATGCTTTTCAGATGAATTTACTTTCTATTAGTTAGATAACCAAGGATTTGCATTGTCGTGCCATCTTTGACCCCTCATCTCTTGTGTTTCAGGACATACTCACGGGCAGGGTGATTGGATGTGGCCGTGAGCAGCGAGGACTCTACAGACTGGTCCAACCCCCTCATGCTAATGTTTCCATTATCTCTCCTTATCTATGGCACCTTAGGTTTGGACATCTTCCTCTGCAAAAGTTATGCCATGTTCTCCCTCAGATTTCTACGAGATCCTCCTTTTAGTGTGAGGCATGTCAACTTGGGAAGCATCACCATTCCCCTTTTCCATCCCGTCAGAGTCGGAGCAGTTCTCAACTATTTGAGCTCCTTCTTTTAGACATTTGGGGTCCTAGTCGTGTTCCTAATCTTCAAGGACACCGCTTTTATCTCGTGGTTGTGGATGATTTTTCTAGACTTTCTTGGGTTTTCTTATTAAAAAATAAATCTGAGGCTGGATCTGTTATCAGGTATTTTATTAATGAAATAAAGAATATTTTTTCTGCCAAAGTCAAGTATCTTCGTACTGATAATGTTTTGGAATTTTGCACCTTACATCTTTTTGAGTTTCTTAGATCCCATGGCATTGTTCACCTGACATCATGTATCTACACTTCCCAGCAAAACGGTGTTGTCGAGCGCAAACACCGTCACCTACTTAATGTAACCAGAACATCGTTAATACAGAGCCGTACTTCTCATGCTTACTGGGGTGATGCTGTCCTTACTGCTTGTTATTTGGTTAACCCAAGGCCCTAAATGTCGGTTTCGGTCACCATTTCGGTGACCGACCGAAACAGAATTTCAGTGGAATTTCGGTCGAATTTTGACAGAAATTTCGGTCATTTCGGTCATTTTTTGTACCAGGGCCCCCATATTTCGGTCATTTTGGCCATTTCGGTCGAATTTTGATTTCGACTGGATATTGATATTCGACAGAAATTCGATCGAATTTCGCTGAAATTTGATGCCATGGGTTAACCGTATGCCCTCATCCATGTTAGGAGAAAAGATTCCTTACTCGATTGCATTTCCTGAGAAGGATCTTTTCTCTCTTAAACCTCGTGTGTTTGGATCTGTTGCCTTTGTTCATGATGTCTCTCGAGGGCGTGACAAGCTCTCTCCTAGAGCTATCAAGTGTGTGTTTGTCGGTTACTCTCGTACCCAAAAAGGGTATCGCTGCTTTGATCCATTAAGCCAGAAATATTTTGTTAGTACTGACGTTACTTTCTTTGAATCGGTCATGTATTTTTCTCCTTCAGGTGACAGACTTATTTCATCTGACTCTGATGATGAAATATACATGCCACCACCACCTTCAGTTGATTCTTCACCTACCCCTCATCTTCCACCATCTCCACCTCCTATGCTGGTTTAGTTCTTGCCACATGTTTTTTCTCGCAAATCTCGCTCTATTCGCCTTGCTCACAAGCCTTTCCATCATCCAGCACGTCTCAGGTATGTAATGAGTATATTGTTTCTACTGATGGCACTACTGAATTGACTGTTTATACAGAAGACCCTGGGAGGTATTACAATCATTCTTGTTTATGCTGATGACATTATTATTACGTGGGATGACGAGCAGGGTATTCAGGATGCCAAGGACTTCCTAGGTCAGCAGTTTGTGCCCAAGGACCTTAGACATTTACATTACTTTCTTGGAATAGAGTTTGCCAGGAATCAACGGCGTCTTGTAATGACCCAAAGAAAATATGTTATAGATCTTCTCTCAGAGACATGTATGGCAGATTGCAGACTTGCCACTACTTCGCTTGACTCAAGCATGAAGTTGTATGATGATGATACTGAGGAAGTCGACAAGAGAAGATACATAGAGCTGGTTGGCAAGCTATTATATGTAACTATTACCAGGTCCGACATAGCATTTGCAGTAAGCAAAGTGAGTCAATTTATGGAGCAGCCCAGACATGCACATATGGATGCAGTCCATATGATTTTAAGATACTTGAAGACTTCACCTGGTACTGGACTTCTTTTCAGCAGAGGCACATCTCTATCAGTGATAGCTTGCGCAGATGCAGATTATGCTGGGTGTCCAAAAGATAGAAAATCTACATCTGGATTTGCCGTATTCATAGGAAATTCTCTTATTTCATGGAAAAGTAAGAAGCAGACGGTGGTTGCTAGATCAAGTGCTGAATCAGAATACAGGGCTATGGCACAAGCTAGTACAGAAATGATGTGGGTCAGATCTGTTCTTACTGATCTAACTATAGAAGTATCTCTTCCCATGCATCTCCAGTGTGATAATCAAGCTGCTCTCTTCATTGCAAATAACCCAACCTTTCATGAAAGGACGAAGCACATAGAGGTGGATTGTCACTACACTCGTGACGATACATAAGGGTTTTATCACTACTACACATGCCAGCTCTGGAGACCAGACAACAGATATACTTACAAAGGCTCTAGCAAGAGGACCTTATCAGAAATGCTGTTCCAAGCTGAGTCTTATTGATATCTACGCTCCAGCTTGAGGGGGACTGTTGAGATAATTGCTATTTATGTATTTAGATTATTCCAAGTTTTGTTTTTGCTTTATCTTTTGTAATCCTCTATTTATCCCATTGTTGTAAAAGTCGGCCGACTAGGCTGATTAGTCGGTCCGACTAGTCGAGTAGGTGGGGTAACCGACTCGACTAGGCCTAGTCGGCCATTAGTCGGTCAACCCGACTAATCGGGTCGACTAATCGGCCTAGTCGGCCGACTACAAGGCCGACTTTTACATAGAGATTTTTTATTTTTTTAGTTTTTCGATTTTTTTTGAAAGCAAACTGATTCTAATATGCTTAGTGTTATATTTAAAGACAATAAATTCTTTTATTTCATTATGATAGTAAAGAAAATGTACAAGTCAATGTAAATATATAAGAATATGTGTATAAAAATTGATTTATATATTTAAAATATTTTAAAAATTCAAAACCGACTAATGGCCGACTAAATCCGATTAGTCGCCCGACTGCCGATTAATCCTTAGTCAGTGACCCTACCGACCGAGTACCGACTACCGCTTTCTGCAACCTTGATTTATCCTTTCCTTTTTTTTGTATTTTATCCAATGGGTTTTTCTCCTATGTAAGAGAACCCTTGGGTCTTTCATAATTCATCTAAGTTTATCCCTTTTATAGTACTCGGTCGATATGGTCACTGACTAAGGATTAATCGGCAGTCGGGAGTTCGGTTTTGATTTTTTTAATTATTTTAAATATATAAATTAATTTTTAATACATACACTCTCATATATATATATATATACATACATACAAATTTAGCAATTTTAATACATACAAACACAAAGCTAACCGAATTTACAAGTTACTAATCAACAAACTCACATGTTACTAATCATTGTAATTAACAATCACAAAGCTAATAAACAAATCACAAAAGATAAATAAAAATATGTAATAATTAGCAAACCTTATAGTTATTGACATAATTTGATGTACCACATTTAGCATAATAAACATAAAGCTGACCTTATATACAACATGCAAATAAAAAAGAATATCAAATTTTCACTCCGAAAAAACCTAACAAGATTCTTCATTATGGAAATAAAGTAGATGCAGTTCGTAAACGATGGTGGTGGTAAAAATTCAACCATGGTAGAAGTATAATATGCAAAAAAATCTGAAAGCAAAAAAAACCCTAACTGTGTTCCTGGTGGAATGAGGTAGAGATGAGGGAGTTGCGAGTCAACGACAAGGAAGGAGTATCAGTGCAGTTGCCGACTTGTCACCGGCTACACGAAGGAGGGGTGACAACACCTTAGAGCTCAAGAACTATGCGAGGAGCAACTGGGCGATGGAATGCGGCAGTCCAGAACCTTTCGTGCGAGGGGTTTGAGGGATGCGGGTTGCTGTTCGGCAGTAACCTAAATCCCTCATTAACCGGATATTCGGATCCTGGGTTTTTTGTTTAAAACTTCTATGTAAAAGTCGGCCGATTACTCGAGCGACCAATCGGATCAACCCGACTATAGGTCGATTTGTCCTAGTCGAGTCGGATACCCCCCTGACTCGACTAGTCGGACTGACTAGTCGGCCTAGTCGGCCGACTTTTACAACAATGTGAGTAATACAATGCGTTAAGCCCTCATGCATGATATTGTCATCTCAATATCCCTAATATTTCGTAGCCTCACGATGTTCTTTAACTTTAGTAGGCACAGAATGTAACCTATCTTCTGTCGAATTTCACGAAAGATATAATATCATGAATGAACCATTATATGATAACAATAGACAAAAATAAGTGTACAAATTTGTGATGATCGAATGAAGATGAAGCCCAATTACAAGCGATATTATCACTTGAGAAAGCTTCTTGACAAGTAGTAGAGAAATGGTGTAGCTCACAACAAAGTGATTTCGATTTTTTAAAAGCTTGATGGTTAGTATTTTTACAGCTCAAGTTGCACTTCTCTTGTGAAGTATATTGAAGTAATAGGAGTGATAGGCCATTCACAAGGGAGATGTTTAGTAGTTGGAGTGTGCTAGACCCATTGGAATGCAATTTAGGAATGAAATTAATGTCTAAAACTTTTCCGACTCTTTCAAGTGATCGATCAGTCAATCAGAATAGTGAAGTGATTGATCAATCAACAGTTGATGATCGATCACACAAGTGTTTGTTGGATAATTAAATATCAATGTTTAGATAATGGTCAATTATAACTTGATAGTGATAAACTAGTCACAGGACAATAGGTATAAGTGATCAATTAAGTAATGGAAGCTGATCGATTACATGATTATTTCAAAAATAGTAACTTCGAGTAATCTATCAGTCATCAAGAGTTGATTGATCAACGTATAAATAACAACAAGATATATATTTTCCAACTCTTAGATTGGTGAACAGATCGCTCCAAAATCCAATTACAGGCTTAGTTATTAGTCCAATATTACTCATTTGTGGGACTTTTGTGTGTTGATGGAACTATATAAAGAGCCCCACATTCATTGTAATACTTGAGAATTCTAAAGGAGTATATAGTCCGTAGTGGCCTTCTCTAGTGGTTTTATCCTAATCCAGAGGGAGTAGGGTTCCATGTAAATAATCGTTTTCATCTTATTCTTGATTCCATGTTTCTATTTTTTATTTTCACGAAGCATATGTACAATACAATCTTTCGGGAGGGGTCGGCGGTGTTGCGTTTTGCGGCTAAGCTGGCATCCCTTCGCCGGTTGTTGTTGTCTTTCGGGAGAGATGTCGCTCGGCGTCTTAGGGCGGTCAAGGCCGAGGCTGAGGCAGGGATTTCCAAGTTGGACGGGTTTGACAATGAGAGGGGTTTGTCTTCGGCTGAGGTGGAGGAGAGGGCCGCGTGGTTGGAGGCCGTGTACCTGGAAGACAGGAAGGAGGAGGTTCACTGGCGTCAGAGATCGAGGCAGAAGTGGCTTAGGGAAGGGGACGCGAACACTCGCTTCTTTCACTCTGTGGCGTCTGGGAGAAGGAGAAGGTGCTTCTTGCATGAGGTGGTGGTGGGGGGGCGATCGGTGTCGGCCGAGAAGAACATAGGGGCCGCACTGCGGGAGCACTTCGTGAGGGCTTCGAGGAGAGTGAGGGGGGAGGAGGCTTGGGGTTGGACTGGTCTGGGTGCACGGTCTTTATCGGCTGCTTAGTCTGAGTCGTTGGTGGCTGCCTTCTCTGAGGCGGAGGTTCGCGGAGCAGTTTGGGATTTGAATGGGGACGGGGCTCCTGGTTCAGATGGCTTCCCGGTCTGCTTTTACCGGGAGTTTTGGGAGACGCTGAAGGGTGACATTCTGGAGGTAATGGAGGAGTTCAGATGTGCTAACAAGGGTTTCGAGAAAGTTAACAGGGCCTTGATCTTCCCACTGCCCAAGAAGGGGAACCCGGTGGATGTTGGGGACTTTAGGCCTATCGCTATTTCCAATGGCATTTATCTCATCGTATCCAAGGTTCTTGCTACCAGGCTCAGGGCGGTCTTGGCCTCTCTGATATTACCTGCCCAATCTGCTTTCATTCCTGGTCGGTGTATGGCGGATGGGATTGTTGCTGCGTCTGAGGCTTGCCTGGAGTGGAAGAGGTCTGCAAAGAAAGGCGCAGTGTGGAAGATTGATTATGCCAAAGCCTACGATTGCGTTAGCTGGAAGTTTCTGTGGACCTCGATGTAGAGACGTGGCTTTCCGGCGGAGTGGATCGGGTGGATCAAAAGATGTATCACTACCTGTTCGTGTTCTGTGCTGGTCAACGGGAGGCCGGAGGGTGGGTGGTTCCAGCAGCAGGTGGGCGTGCGCCAGGGTTGCCCGTTGGCCCCCTTGCTGTTTGTGCTGGTGGCGGACTGTTTGGCCGTTTTGTTTCAGCAGGCTGTTGACGCTGGGTGGTGTGATGGATTCAGGTATGGGGACATCCGCATTCCGGTTCTGCAGCATGCTGATGACACATTGGTGTTTCTGGGAGGGACAAAAGAGCAGAATAATAATGCAGTCACTTTGGTTGACCTTTTTGGGTACTTGTCTAGCTTGAGGATCAACGGACAGAAGTCGGTGTTGGTCCCGTTTGCGATGAATAACGAGAAGGGTAGCAGAATTTCGGAGTGGGCCGGGTTCCCGCGGGGCCAGCTGTCGATTAGATATCTGGGTTTGCCTCTTGTTGCGGGCAGATTGAGGATGTCGGATTGGGATTGCATTCTGCGGAGACTGGAGGAGCGGCTGGAGGGTTGGAAGGCCGTCACCCTTTCCAAGGGTGGGAAGCTTACCCTGTTGAAGCATGTTCTGTCGGCAATACCAGTGTTCTTCTACTCCACGAGACTCATGCCGGTAGGGGTGAGAAGGAAGGTGGAGGCCATGATGAAGTCTTTCTTCTGGTCGGACGGGAAGTGGTCTAGAAAGGGCTTACACCTGGTTGCCTGGAAGGATGTTGTGGTGCTGATCTCGGAAGGGGGGCTTGGCGTTCGAGATGTGGAGCTGATGAACAGAGCTTTGCTGGCGAAGTGGGTGGTGCGGATCTGGGGCCCTTCCGACGCTTTGGTCCTGCGTCTGCTGAGGTTGATCTATGGTGTGGCTGGGGATTTGGTGGCCAAGCGGATCCGTCATGAGTCTCCCTTATGGATGGGTATCCGCGCGGTGCTTCCTGGGATCGTGCCCTTTCTGCGTCCGAGGCTGGGGAGTGGTTTCCTCTTCCGGTTCTGGTTGGATGATTGAACTGGGGATGGGGTGTTGGCCTCTAGGTTCCCGAGGCTGGCGGCCCTGGCGGCTGATAGGGGTGCGCGTGTGGTCGAGGTGGCTGATTTGGGTGTGTGGGCTCCGAGGTTTCTCTCCGATCTCTCCGATCAGAGGACGGAGGAGTTTTTGCGGCTTATAAATGAGATTCCTGCAGTTGAGGAGATGTATGGAGACCCTGACCACTTCTTTTGGGCGGAGGGTAAGTTCTCGGTGAAGGTGGCATACCGGATGTTGGCAGCTGGTGCAGCAAATGGTGATGATGATCTTTCGGCAGACTTGAAGGTGATATGGGCGGAAAAAAATCCTAACCGGGTCAAGGTCTTCCTTTGGTGCCTCAGGAGAAACCGTCTTTGTGATAAGGTGAGGAGGGGAAGGCTTCTGGGTTCTACTGATCTGCAGTGTGACAGGTGTGAGAGGAGGTGGAAGACGCGGGTCACCTCTTCTTTGGCTGCACGACCTCGACGCAGGTCTGGGACGCGGTGGGTATTCCGTGGGTTCAGAATTCCGGCATGGTTCCTTTTTGGCGGTTTGTTCGTTCAGTGGGGCTTGGCTCTACGGGGGATGTCTCGAGGCCCTTCGTCGTTCTGTGGGTGATATGGCTTGGCACGAACGATATTTTTTTCAAGGGGCCGTAGAACCGGGAAAATGTTGTTGCTCATTGTAATACTGTGCACAATTTTTGGATCTCTATCTGATGTACGTTGCTCTTGATTAATGAATATTTTGGTGTGGTGACTCCCGCCTTGGGAGGGCTCCCCCTCTTTTTATAGTAAAAAAAATGTACAATACAATCTTGGAATGTCATGCTCCTAAGCAAGGTTGCAGAAATCGGTAGTCGGCACTCGGTCGGCGGGGTCACTGACTAAGGATTAGTCGACAGTCTGGTGACTAATCGGATTTAGTCGGTTTTGAATTTTTTTAATTATTCTAAATATATAAATCATTTTTTATACATATATTCTTATATATTTGCAATATAAATCATTTTTATACATATATTTTTATATATTTGCATAGATTTGTACATTTTCTATACTATCATAATGAAACAAAAGGAGTAATTGACTTTAAATACAACATTAAGCATATTGGAATAAGTTTGATTTTAAAAAAAGCAAAAAATAAAATAAAAACCCTCTATGTAAAAGTCGGCCCGATTAGTTGGGTTGACCGATTAATGGCCGACTAGGCCTAGTCGAGTCGGCTACCCCCCCTCCCACGACTCGACTAGTCAAACGACTTTTACAACAATGCTCTTAAGTACGTCTAGCAACATGAAATGCAAAAAAATCGATCTTGATGTTTTAAGGGATTTTTACAAAATTATAATTTTGAAAACCATCTACAATTAGAGTGGATATACACTAAAAGTGCATGAAGAGAGCCTAAAATTATTACAAAAAGAAGCGCATTGACGTAATTAATTATATTGTAAAAGAGATTAAAATTACGGAATGAAATCTAAAGAAATATAATGATGGCAACGATTTGTCGACATAACATTCAATCCTGGATGAGAGACAAAGTGAATGCCTCACGATGTAAAGGTTGGTAGTCCTCTGATCATCGGGTGCCTGGAAAGAAGATCATTAGAATCTATGAATAAGGATGTAAAAGAGAGAAAATGCAAGGACGTCTGTGTTGCCTCCCAAAATGAGCCTCAGGGAGGATATGATGTCAAGAAGAATTGAGAAGATATCCCCAGGATATCAAGGACGATCTCACTTTCCTATGTCTCGGGAAATTGGGAGAAACATCATAACTCTATCTCACCAAGGAGTTGACAAGGTCCTAACCATCACCCAATATACAATAAATCTACTTGGAAAGAAGAACTATGTTTATCTCCTTTAAGGTGAGCACACCAAGAGTACGATCAAACTTCTGCATTGTAACCGGCTTCCAATAATTTTTTTTAAAAGGAAAAAGGGCCTCCGCCATATAGGTGTGTGCCCAAAAATGTCACCATTTAATCACCAAAAAGTGTACGTGCCTATTACATGTAAAGAATTTTAAAAAAGGTTACAAGGTCCAACTCTCGACTATTGCCTTAGCATGTGCCACAACATTTTCACCATATAAACGATCTTGTCTAAACACAATCCCATTTCTAACCAACTAAAGGGCCCAAGTCATTGCCACTCAACTCGACCTCTCCTTTGTACCATGCCGGTTTAGAGTGATGGACTCCCAGAAGCCGGAAGCACCATCCGTAGACATCGGGTGATTCCCAAATAAGTCTCATGCCTCTAGGAAACTCTTAAACTTGAAGAAAAGGTGATCCACATCCTCGATATCCTCCTGACAGCGACAACCACTGAGATCAACACCTAGAACGAAATGAGTAAATTTGTCGCATGTTAATAATCTCCCCTCCTAAATAATCACATAAAGAGTTTCACACGTTCAAGAATTGTCCACCTTCATATTCTTTTACAATCCACCACATACCCCCAAGGTTAAAAGTCATTGATCCCTTCAAAGCCATGTATGCCTTCCCAACAGAGAAGGAACCATCACACCATCTCCAACACCCCTGCAGTGGGCACATCAATGCCCTCCAAGTTCATTCCACTCATCGAACAAGTCTTTGTTTATCTCCCAATCATGGCCTCAAATTTCAGCGAAATTCGGTCGAATTTCTGTCAAATATCGATATCCAGTCGAAATCGAAATTCGACCGAAACGACCAAAATGACCGAAATATGGGGGTCCTAGTACAAAAATTGACCGAAATGACCGAAATTTCGGTCGAAATTCCACCGAAATTCTATTTCGGTCGGTACCGAAATGGTGACAGAAACCGACATTTAGGGCCTTGCTCCCAATCTACCGAAGGTAACCCATTCAAATGCCCAGAATATGACCATATTAATCATCTCATGACACTCTTGAGCTTCCTTCTCACTTCCGCAATGAGTCTCGATGACATGAAGAAAATGGGGATAGTAAGGAGTACAAACTTGAACACCACCAATTTTCCACCACGAGATAAACAAAGAAACTCCCACCCTGTCGGCCTCTGCTCCATCTTTTTGATCAACTGTAACTAATCAACCAGATGCATCCTCCCAATGACTAAAGGCACATCGAGGCATCTCAATGGTAGATCCCTACACGAGGATCTCAACCATCCAGCACATAAATCGACCTCCTTGTCCTTCAAGCTGAATGACACAAGCTCCAACTTATCCTTGTTAAATCTCAAATCAGAAGTTGCACCAAAGGTGTCAACGACCACTGATAAGCCTCTGCAACTCTATGCATCACCTTCCGAACAAGATGGTGTCATCTGTATACTATAGAATGAGCATCGAAATCTCCTCCTTATTACTGCCACTACAAAATCAACCAGCACTGCACGATCCACCATAACTGACAGGGCATCCTCCACAAGAACGAATAACAAATGAGTCAGAGGGTAACCCCGCTGCACATCATGCTGCTGGCAATACCCATTGGCTGCCCATTCACGAGGACATCATAAGACTTAATCGTGACACACCTCTTTATCCACCCAATCCACCTATCTGGAAAGCCCTTCCTAGACAAAGAAACCTATATGAAGCACCAATCAACTTTATCGTATACAACAACAACAAAACCTTTTCCCACAATTAAGTTGCGTGGCTACATAGGTTTATTGCCTCCATTCAGATCTATTTTTGACCGTCCCGAGCTTAAATCCAAATAACTGATATCCCTTCCGATAGTCTCATTTTAACACTTCTTTGGCCTTTCCTGCCCTCTCTTAAACGACTCAACATTCCAAATCTCGCATCATCTAACTGGTGCATCAACTGACCTCCTTTGCAAATGGTCAAACCTTCTTAAGCGGTTTTCTCTCATCTTATCCTCTACAAGAGCTACACCAATTTTCCTTTTGATTGCATCATTCCAAACATGATCTTTTCATGTATGACCAGACATCCACCTTAGCATTTTCATTTTTGTTACTGTTATTCTCTGCACATGTCTATGGTTCACAATATTCAGGAAGACGATATGCAGTATTCAGTCGGAGGGGTCACTGCATAGAGAGTGCGGTATGTGGGAAAGTATGCATTTTGATATTTTTATTATTAAAAATATAAATAAATTTTTAATATCATGTTAATATCCTCTAAATATTATATCTATTGATTAATAGTAAAGAATTGAAGTACAAGGAATAAAACTATTGGATAAAAAGCAGTATAGAGTCAAATGAGCAAAAACATCAATTGGAAGAGTGTTAAGTTGGGTGTCCAAGTTTAGGTTAGGATTTTAAAAATGTTTATTCGAAAATCAACCGCATAAATGGTCACATATACAGTATACTCGACTGAGTATGCGGCCTGACCCGCCTAGATGCCGAAGCTTCCGAGTACGAGTATGCGACCGAGTATGGGTAGACACGGTCGATTTCCTGAACGTTGATGGTTCAAATGCCAACATTCTGATTCATCGAGCATAACAAGCCTTGTGATTGCTCTGTAAAACTTTCCTTTGACTTTCAAATGGATTGTTTTATCACAAAGAACAATAGAGGCTCCTCTCCACTTTAATTAACCTGCATTTATTCTATAAGTAACATCCCCATCAATTTTCCCATCCTGTTGCGAGATAGATCTCAAGTATCTAAAATAATCTTTCTTTAGAATGTTATCGACTCCAATCTTTACCTCGAGTCCCTCACCGTTGTTTTCATCAAATGTGCATTCCACATATTCAACCTTAGCCAAACAACATTATCATATGCTCTCAAAAAATTAACCTTCTACATAATTCTCCTAGCTTTTCTCCTATTCCAGTCTACCATAATCTTAAAAGTCATTGCCACACTATCCATGAGTTGTTTGCCAGAAAAAGATTCTAAACCGGAGAAATGATCGTGCTCAGAACCCCCTTCGGACGGTTAGCCAACAACTTGGTCACAATTAAGTAGATAGCATTAGTGAGAGCAATAGGGCGATAGACCACCTTGCCACATCCTTCTTAGGTAGCAGAAAAATAAGCGATTGATTTAGACAATCGAAACCATTGTTACCCTTTGTGAACTCAAAAATCAACCCCATTGACCAGATTCTAGAACTCCCTAGAGAAGAAAGTAGGGAAACCGTCTAACCTAGGGTAGCTATTCAGATTCAGCACAAAAACATCAGACATGCGGTAACTCAAAAGGCCGCGCCAACACCTCTGCATTCCGACCGACAATGTGCCTAACTTCAATCCCAACGACTTGGAGCTACAATGTGGCGTGTACCTGCTCACATTCCTGAACTGAAGTAGCCAGTTACTGCGCTCGCAACTCTCACCTCACCACTAAACTCTTCGTCCCCAACCCTAATCGAGTGAATTAGATTTTTCTCCTTCTACCGTTAGCCACCGGATGGAAAATTCTAGTGTTCACATCTCCCTCGTTCAACCTCTTTTGACGTGACCATTGCCTCCATTCAAATTCCTGCTTCCTATTCTCCTCAAGGATCTTTCGCACGACCCTCCGAGTTTCCAACTTCTCATCTAGATCCATGTAATCTCTCCAAAGAGTCCAGTCTACTCATTTCCTCATGAGTTTGACCTCTTTGCTGATTATGCAAAATACGAGAATCCTTCTTGAAGGCAATCAACCTATGATACAGCGGCAACACATCCATCTTCCAAACAATCTTCACGTAGCAGACCCCTCCATCGCCAAATTGGTCCAAAAAGAGACAACGAGCTCTCTAAAACCGTCTACCGTCTAATACCGCTCAACCCCGAAATAGGAAGAAGACCAACAACCATTGCACGTATAGAAGCAAATATGCATATGATCCAACCTCGATCGAGGGAGAGAAGCAAGCACAAGCCAAACTGAACTTCTCCAAAGCCTCAAGGGATAAAAGGAAATGATTGGGTCGCGATCTAGAGGACGAACTTCGCCAAGTATATTTGTAATTTGCTGCATCAAGAACTTTCAGAACAAGCTCCTCCACCCCACCTTAGCAAATAACGCAGAACCATGATCCTACGTACCTCTCCCGCCAGGTATATCCTTCGAGTACAATGTGAAATTGAAGTCACCACCCACAATCGAAGCCAACTCTGGGAATCTGTCCCTAACCCCCTACAACTCGGCTTACAATACCACATTCGGAGAAGCACTCGAAATGACATAAACATACATTGCCGACAACTGTAACTGATCATGCTTGTTGATCAGGACAACATGCAGAGAATGCATCAAGACCACCTCATCATCCAGATCAATCACCCCACCGTTTCCAGGCAACAATTATCCCCAGAACTACCATTCGCCAAGACCGCCTTGAACTCAATAAGTTGAGGCCCAGAAACAATATCTCGTCTTACCGACTCCCATGAGTCAATCTTTGGTTCCTGCGAGCAAGCCACATCTACTCTCCACGTTGTGATCATGGATCCAACTTCCATATGCTTCTCTGGTTGGCCTAGTCCACGAATATTCCGCGTTAGGCACTTCATTGGACATCATGGGGGAGCTCCCCCACCTCCTGAACCCCACTCTTTACATAATCACAAGTTCACCAACTCCCCTTTGATTTGAGTTTCTCCAATATTCCATGTACGGGTGCACATAGATCGCAATCCGATCTAATTCGATGGGTATTGGATTGGATTAGATTGGTTTGGTTTTATCATTTTAATGGATTCAGATTGGTCTGAAAATTTTCAAATTCATAAATTATGGATTGGTATATGTATATGTACTGTGTATGTGACTATGTGTGTATTTGCATTGAGCTTGGGGATTTTGAACATATGTCTAAACTCTTGCTCAAGTGACTAATCAACTAGTCTTCAAAATCTCACATACTATTTTACATGATACTACCTACATAACTGGTTATATGGAAACCATGCACCATCGAGGTCATGAACTCGCTCTCTCTCCATATTTCCTAGAAGGCTATGACACGTACATTGCTAGGGTACCATTAATCCATTTTTGCATCGTGGAGTTGTTTGCACAGGCATAGTCTTCATCATTTCGACGCTTCCAAGAGATCCATGTGCAGTGCGACACTTCTACACATCTTCATAATGTTGATCTTTGTAGGAAGACGCCCATCGTCTGGGTATATTACCATGCAAACTATGTACAGATGTGGAACAATCGACAAAGTATGTGTTGGCTACCACGCCTATTGGTTATGGAGGTGAAGATGTATCCGGGGATTATATGGCATGATACAACCACATTACACGACGACTTATAGATAGACATGGATGTGTGCTCGACATGGTGGTGTGTCATTGTAAATACCATAGACAACCTCTCATTATCCTATATTATTGATCTTGACATGTTTTTTTCGTCTTTCAAGTTACATGATTAGATGAGATTGTTCGCCTTATATGACTAGATGAGCGCGAACTTCATGTGGTGATAGACACTCGATGCCTCCGACGCCTTGTGGAGGACTCGATCCACCGACAATTTAGGGATGGACCCCATGGGGATGAGGATGGTGAGGAGGTGGGACGAATGAGGATACAACCACACAATGACATGTCCACTGGGAAGATGTGAATGAGCGCGCAGACCACGTGGAGGACGAACACATAAACAACCCCATGCTACCGACATACATGCTTTGGTGGTTGAATATCAAACTCCTATTGTTGAATGTGAGCCTCAGAGGGTACAACAGACTTGGCCACAGAGCTAGGCTATACCATCTCATCGCAATTCACTATTGCCTCCTTTGAACTTTGAGCAAAGGATTGACAAAGAAATCTCATAAATTTCGCATCGATCATGACAACCAAATATCTTCCTTCCCGGTGGAGCCACTTGTGACACTTTATGAAGAGGTGCCTGCGGAGCATCAATACTTTCGAAGTAGGCGTGGATGATGTGATTAGTTGTGTGTATGGATGACTGGGATTGTTTTTTGTAGTACGGATGTTGTACCTCATCCATGTAAACCTTATAACTTCTAAATTTGATTATAATTAATGCATGATAAGTTTTTGCGTACCATTATTTTCTTCATCATTTACTACATGGACATGAATTTTTGTGTGATTCAAAGATGTACCCCATGAGGATTTTTTCTTAGCACCAAGGGTGGCATTATCCCACTTAAATAGTCTGGTGTTAGTACACCGTGCCTATCATCCAAAGGACCGGCGTTCGAATCTCTCTTGGGTTATGTTAGATAATGGACAATCAACGTAAAAAATAGTCGAATCTATCAACATGGATTTGAGCAAGAATGTATGTAGGTATAACTAAAACCGCCTTGAAGAGGCAGCTTTGATACCAATAAAAACACACTGCAATGAGTGAATAAGATTCCCGTACAACACGGAGGTGAAATTTCCTCCACTTTCATATGATGTAAGATTTTGCCTATCATCCGACCTACCCCACTGCCATTCTTTCCCAGCCCCCCGGCAACCCGAACACACACAATCCACCATCGTTCTCCTTTGCTTGCGCCTCTCAACCTCGATCTGGCGGAGCCTCCTCCTGTACCTCCCACACCACCAACGCCACCTTCGCTTTGACCTTCATCCCCCATCTTCATTGCATGGCATGCTCCACTTCTCCAGTGCCGCCGAAGTACACGAATACCGCTACCACCACCGGACTCCCTCATCTCCGATCCTTAGTTCCCTGCATCCGCCCAACCCTCACTGCATAGAGCTACTGAGCCGCTACAGTAGGGCACTCCTATCATTACAAAACCACCATTTTTAATTTGTTTTTTGCACACGGAGATGGAGTACATCTGGATTTGTTACAATGTCTTTATCACTCGCATCACTATTCAAGATGATTTTTGTAAAATGCGGAAATGAACGGGTATGTATTTCATTGATTTCTTTCCTTTTTTAGCTGTGTTGCTATCATTCAGTTCGCATGCGTAATTTCTTTTGAGTTGAATTAAGTTGCATTGGGTTTGAAACATCCATTTCTTTGAATGTTACACGAATGATTTCTTAGTTATTACTCTAAAAAAATGATTTCTTAATTGTTTGCTATCCTCTATGGGCTATGGTTTTGTTTTTTTGGAAGGGTCCTCTACGATTTTAGTGCACAAACTCCATTATACTTGAGTGATTATAAGAATATACTTCCTTTCTGCACCAGGAAACCCCCCCTGTCAGAACCTCTTTCACATTTAAATGAATGCTGTACATTTTTAAATTATTAAATATAATTGAAGGCACTATGAACCAACTATTCATTTGTTGGCATTCACAATGGTCTTTTTTTCCATTTTAAGTAACTATTGGTACTGTATATAGTTAAGACCCTCTTTTCTTATTTAATATGAAATTTCAAACCCCTAAACTGGAGGAGGAAACTTGATATAGTTAAGACCCCTCTCTTATTTTAATACATTCCGTAGCAGGTGGATTTTTGCATGATATACATAAGTTATAAGTTTGTTGAATTTCTTTCTTTTAAATGACAAGGGCCTAAACTGTAGAGGTGTGTACCTCAAAACTTCACCGTTCAATCACCAAAAAATGTACAAGCCTATTACAATTAATAAACCAAAAAATACAAGCTCGAGTTCTCAGCTAGCGCCCTAACATGCACCA
The DNA here is from genome assembly GCA_037367405.1 of Ottelia alismoides. Taxonomy (NCBI): domain Eukaryota; kingdom Viridiplantae; phylum Streptophyta; class Magnoliopsida; order Alismatales; family Hydrocharitaceae; genus Ottelia; species Ottelia alismoides. The sequence goes on from JAZKJV010003985.1 coordinate 360,283, forward strand.
CAACATTTTCACTGTAAAATCGATCATGCCAAAATACCACCCCGTTTCTAGTTAACCATATAGCCCAAATCATTGGCGCACATTGAGGTCTTTCCTTTGTGTCATTTCAGTCTACAGCAATGGAACCTCTAATCTAGAAACACCGTCAGTAGTCTCCCATGATTTCCAAATTGATCTCAAGCCTCCAAGGAACTTCTACATCTAAAGAAGAGGTGATCCACATCTTCGACTTCCTCCTGACAACGAGAACATGCAAGATCAGCTACCTGAACGAACCACGTAAGTTTGTCACTAGCTAGTAACCTTCCTCTCCTAAACATCTACATAAAAGCCTTCACACTTGTCAGGGTTTTCCACTTCCAGATCCTTATACAGTCCGTCACATCCCTAGGGTTAAATGTCATTGTATCTTTCAACATCATGTTCGCCTTCCCTACAAAAAAAATGCTCCATTTCATCAGCTTCAGCAATCATGCCCCAACATGGTCCCAATCACGCTATCCAACTTTTCGAGCATCATCAAAAGCTTGCCTACCGTTGATCCAAGCGTTTAGACCTAAAACGAGGGAAAAAATAATTTCTGTCCCAAGCATTCATCACAGAATAGACCAAATTGACTGCCAATGCCATCAAACGCGGGAATCTCAAGCCAAGTGGTTTGTCTTCACTCCAATCGTCATCCCAAATTCCAAAATCAGTATTGTCCCCAACTACTGGCCTCAAGAAACAGTGTACCTCCGCATGATGTCACGATCCCTCTCCAAAAATAAGAGGGAGCATGCCCAAGTTCCCTTGGCCAGGGAAAGAAGAACATGACACATATATTTTCCAGATCAAAGTGCAAACCAAATTGCCACATTCCTCCAAATACGAATGATCCACTTATTGAACAAGGATTTATTCATCTCCTTCAAGCTACGGACACCGAGGCCACCATCATCCTTCGAACAAGAGACCATCTTCCAGTCCATCAAAGGTTAACCCGTTTGAACTCCAAGAAGACGACAAAACTTCTCATGATGCTCTCAAGCCTATTCCCCATCCTCATAGGGAGGAGCCTAGAAGAAAGGAAGAAAATAGGGATCACAAAGAGAACCGATCACAGCAACACCAATCTTCCACCGCTAGAGAAGCAAACAGATGTCCAACCCGCTAGTTTCTGCTCCATCTTCTCAATCACTGGTAACCAATCAACCAAACGCATCCTCCCAACTACCAACAACATGTCAAGGTATCGCAGTAGCAGATCCCTGCGAGGGGAATGCAACCAGCCAGCACATAAACTGACCTCCTCCTCCAAGCTGATAGTCATGAATTTCATATTATTCATGTTGTCTCAGCCTAGAAACTGCACCAAAGATATTCAAGGACCAAAGACAAACCTTTGCAACTCTTTGCCCCTACTTCGACAAAAAGGATCGTGTCGTTCGTGTATTGAAGAATGAGCACCGAAATCTCCTCCCTAGAATATCCACAGCAAAAGCCTCCCATCACTGCACGATCATCATAACCGACAGAGCATCCACCGTAAGAACGAAAGCAGAACCAGAAGGCAACCCTACCTAACAGGCTAACATCACGTTGTGGCTGATAATAACCCTCCCTTGGTTGCCCAAATATGCAGGAGACATCCCTCTTTTTCATGTCATTTGCAATCTGATCCGATCAGTGATCCGGTGAATTAGATTGGATATATAATTAGATTAGATTAGATTGGAAAAAGTTGAACTCCATTAAGGCTGGATTGATTACTGATTGCTAAAATCTGATCCAATTTAATCCTTGTATTCCCCTAATCTATGATTATTTGTCCTCCCAGTCGATCCATCTGATCACCTCCTCTCACATATATTTCCATGATTGATCATTACGCTGTAGTAATTCTTAAATGTTCATCTGACATATCATTTTATCTGGTTAACATGAAATATTGGATTCATATTTCTCTCTCCCTCCCTCCCCTACATGTTTTTTTTCCTGGAAACAGAGGAAAGTTGGTAGAGAATTGAGTGGCTGGTGGATGTGGTGGTGATTGTGGTGGGCTGGGCCTTTATGAGTATTGATTCCTAGCCCGACAGTGTTATTTAGCTTTTTAGTTGTGATATTTTTGTTTTGTTTAAAAGATTTCTATATTGTTATTTCAATCATGAAAAATGTACCTTTCTATTCAATTGCTCTATTTTTTATATCCAGAAGTTCTAATAAAGTCATGCTTGACTAATCCGTTTGGTGCAAACTCGGAAATAGCGACATCTGCTATGACCTCCTGCAACCATTGCCAAATAGTTGTGAATATGACAGAGCTCTTTTATCCAATTTCATACATATATGTATAGCATGTGGGTGTATCAAAAATAGTGCATGTTTGCAACTCGTTTGTGTTTGTAGATTTTCTATGTTTATGCCCCTAAATAAATTCCCAGCTTGCTCTAGTTGTATTTTTCTGTATTGTGATATTTTAGGTTACTCGTAGGGTTTACCTGACGCATGATTTATCCACATGATAAATTATTCCATATGTATTCATTTGTGAAGGTCATTAGTACATATTATAACATTTTTCTGAAATCTTTTTTTATCATGTATAGGATGTTGGATCCTTCTAATTTTTGGACATTCTTTTGGTTTTCGGTGAAATTATTTAAAAAATATAATGATTTATCATATTTTAAAATTATTTCTCTGAAAACCGACACTGCTCTAATTTCTGAACTGAAAATCCCCTGTTGTCTCAAATCTCGATGTTTAATGGAATGGAATCAAAAGAGAAGCAGAAATCTCAAAATAATACGAGGGAAACATATAGCAGCGAGGATTGTTTCAAAGTCAAGCAGAAGCATGCATCAAAGATTGTAGCAGTTGAATTAGGGGCAAACTAGTAGGAATTGATGCCATCTTTTTATGGTCATGATTTGGCATTTCTACAGGATTCAGTCCTTGTAGATGATACATAATGATCCTACTTGGCATTATATTTTGAGGTCTGTACATATGATTTTTGAAGATCCACCCTATTAGAATTCATGGATTTTATTTTAACTATGATTTTAAGATGCCTGTCTCAAAATCAAGAGTAACCCTATTGTCATTAGGTGACTCCATACCATCTAAGTTTCTTTTAGTGGTTTCTTATAATAATGAACAGTATTTTGAAGCTACTGACAGTGTCTGTGCACATTAGCCAAGACACTGCTCCATCCAAATTTCTGAATTTCTTGTGAACTTGAACAAATTTTTGAACTTGCTTGGTATAATCCATATTTTTAATTTTATCGTCTCATTTTTTAATACAGGGTGATGTCATTGACTGCTTGTACATCGAGGGATTTGAAGTAACTGACTGAAAATAAGGATTAAACAAGAGTGCGATCAATGATGTCTTGGAAAAGAAAGAAAAAGATTACCTTCTCAAGATCACTTCCAATATTTTGCATATTAATTCCAATTATGTGCTTGCTGTTTCTATTAAATGCTAGCTTCCCAGAGTTAACTAGTCCTGGGAGCACCGGAAGTTCAAACAGAATGATACGACTGGATAAAGCTTCAGAAGGAATGCATCTGGATGAGTTTGGTGAGATGATGATCGCCATGCTTCCAACTGACCTTGCTTTCACAATATTTGTCCCCTCAGAAGAAGCTTTTAAAAACACTCTGAGATTGCATCCCAATGACAGCACGGATGAACAGAAAAAAAATGATACATTTGCCACAGTATCTCGTGTGATGGGTTTCTCGGCAGTCCCTCGTTACCTGCCTATGAGCTCGGTGCCATCAGATGAGATTGTTCTTTATTCTGTATCAGGATACATTCTACATGTATGGAAAGATTCGGACCATACTTTGGTGGTTAACAATATCAAATCCAAACAGGTCGACATTAGGAGAGGAAAAATTATTGTTCATATAATTCTTGGTGTACTCATGGATGGGGATTTTGCCCAATCACTGGATGCTTATTATGAAGAATAGATATGATATAACTGGCCAGAGACATGACAGTTTTATGATCATGTATGTATACTAGTATAAAATAATTGTTGCTTTGTAGAGGAGAATTTGGCTGTGGGGATCACCTTCATCGGTTGAAAGGTTCAAGTAACAGACCGAGGACTTGTTCTGTTCAGGTCAGTGTTCCTTAACTGACTCGGTTTATTTTAGGAGAACTTCATTCACATGTGAGTAGTTTATAATAGTATGATGTACAACAAACTTCTAACTGAATGTGAAATTAATCTCAGTTGCAGGCTTCTTAGGATGCCATTTGAATTATGCGAAATGCTCGACTTTCTTGTGATGTTGGCGATTAATTATCATTCTAATAAGGTGTCAATGACTTGGAATAGTATGTAATTGCTGCCATTTGCTTTATCGTGGATTCGTGGTGTATTCTGCTTTGGATTTATTTGTAGATTCGACCGATGTCGATTTTGATCAAGGATTGATTGTTCTGATGATTATCATTCTTATCTTTTTTTTTAAATTTCTGATTGACCTATTTTGTGGAATTAAAGCTTGTAAAATTCTTGGAGATCATTGAAGTCCCTGAATCTGAGGAATGGCTTTTCCCATGCTAGGGCAAAAACCTTGGCCATAGCGAGAGCTACCTTCGAATATACCCACTGCGCTAACCTTTTGAGAGGATCCTAGTTTCCAACTCTTTTACCAAACATGCCCCAAAAAATGACGCAAGGAAAATGGTTGGATTGTGATTTATCATATTAATTTTGAAGCTTAAATATAAAAATGATTCGATATCTTCATCGAGGGTGTCTACCTACTAAAGAATGAGGAGGTGATTCAGGAGTTCATCATGGAAGATAACATTGTTTCCTTTGATATGGTGCTGACGAATGCGATGAAGATGCAAATCCAACATCCAGCAACTAAAGAGCACAATGTGGGGGAGAAGACCATTGACTATGGGTTGGTGATTGTTGGAAGGGAGAAAGATAAGTGCATTAGGTCACTATGCCTTGATTCTCAATTAGGGACTTCATTTTTTGAATTGTACCAAATAGGGGTATGAGCTATCAACTGAAGGGTTTAACGTCGATATATAAGGGTCGCTTAAGCTTATGAGGCATGTACTTAAAACAAAAGTATAAGATCAAGCTCCTCGTTGTTACAATTGAACAAATGAGATCCCTAATTGGGAATTAAATCATAGTTGAGTTCCTTTTTTGTAATTTACCCTTAAGAAATATCAAGTACTCATTTTTACAATTTTATTAAAAAATCTTTTATTTTTAATTCAAACTATGAACAAAAGAAAATACAATAAAAAAGTAGATATGTATACATTAATCTATTTTTTGATATTGTATTAAGTAAGAAAAAGTAAGATAAAAACAAAGATATAAACAATATATACAATACATACAAAGTTACAGCCCAATTTTCTTTACTTTTCTAATTTAATAGTGTTTTCGTATTCTTTTATTTTATTAAAATATAAAACAAATAAATGAAAATTAACACTATGTACTGAGGAAAATACAATAAGCTACCAGACACATATTTATGCATTAATATAGATTTTTGGATTTTTACTAAGTAAGAAAAGGTAAAATAAAAATAAAGACGTAAACAATATATACAATATGTACAAAGTCATAAAACACAATTTCTTTACTTTTCTAATTTATTTGTGTTTTAATATTCTTGTATTTTATTAAAATATAAAACAAAGAAAAAAGAAATCTAAAATTAAAAGAATTATTTATGTACGTAAAAGAACATACTAATCTTAATAGATATATACAGTTATAATATAGTCTCAAAACCCAAGTTTATTATATGAACTCAGATTATTTTGAATTTGATCTTATTTGTAAAGAAATGGATATGTATTAATTCAAAAGTGAGTACATGTTCATAGGAGACTGTAGGAGAAAGATACGGAATAACTGATTTTTATCTCAAAACTAGTTTTAAGTTTATTTCACATATATGCATTTAGTAATTTTTTTAGTATTTTTTATTTATTTTAGTTAGTGATATGTACACAATAATGTTAATTTCATGTCAATTGAAGTTAATATGAAATTTTTAATAAATATGTGAAGTCTAAGCTATTTAGAAGCGAATATTTGCAAGTTTCAACTCATTATTTTTTAATTTTTATTCTGAATTATTCTATGAACATATTTACAAGATAATTACTCATTATAGTCTAATTATACTGTGAATTGTATATTAAATTATTTATTTTAGGAGTATATAGTGGATGCTTTGTTCTCATATATTAGGGTTTATCAATCAGAGATTCATTAGATGATTAGACAGACAAGCAAAGGTCATGCAAGTCAACAGGAGGACGAAGTGGACACACCTTCTCGCATAGGATATGACGGATTGGAAGAATCCTTACACATCTCCTTACTCTTGAATTCCATTGCACCACTTTTATTTCATCTTTGTTATGTTCTTATCATTTTTGTTGTATGGATTTTGCTAAGTGCAGGTGAGGTACTTATGTTAAATGGAATACTTCTTGTTTTCTATGGCTTCATATCCAAATAGATTTTTGAGAGCTTCCCCTGAAGTCAATGTGGGTTGGGGTAACTTCCTGTGGATAGTAGCGGTTTGGATGGTTACGAGGGTTAAAGAGGATTGGAATAAGGAATGTGATGTTATGTCACATTGATTTGTGATGGAATTCCAATCCAGGAATGAAGAGGGATAAATCGGGTTATCCCGAGGTAATTCGGTAACCAAACGGACCCTAAGAGTAGATTGAATGTCAGATCTGATTATCTGTTAATATTTCGTTTGATTATAGATGAAACTTTTTCATTTTGCTCTTTGAGGCCTCATGTATGTTGATGCATAAGTGGAATATATCCGGCAAAGGCTTCTCGACTCTTGATGGAGCATGAAGCCTCTTCTCCCTAGCATCCATCTATAAACATAAACAAATAAGCGGCGTAGCGAAGGATGAACATATAGCATGAACATATTTTTTCTTGAAAGAAAAAAAGGACCGACACGGTATAGGTGTTTGCCCAATAGCGTGAACATGTTATATGTATAATCGACACTTATTTCATATGTCACTTTGTAAACATATTACATGGATATTATTATTAGGAGTTGGGGAGTATGCAATTTTACATACATCGTGATCTATATCTTCCACATTTTCACTTTTTTTGAAAAATATCACCATGTATATCCATCCCTATATCCCTCCTATATGTCATTCGAATTTCGTCAGAAACATAGACTCCTATGTCTTCCATCTAGAACAAGTAATTTTAACGGTCTTAGAATTGATGTTATAGACTTGTTCTAGATGGAGGGCATATAAGTCTCAGACGAAATTCTAATGACATAGTAGAGGTATATATATATATATATAAATGAATATACATGGTGATATTTTCTAAAAAAAATAAAAAACGTGGAAGATATAGACCCTGATGCATGTAAAATTACATGCACCGGGGTACATGCTCCCCAACCCCTTATTTGTTATTATTATCCACTAATAACCCTTTAACTGGGTAAATGAATGTATAACATTATTCAGACATATTTAATAAAATTTTACTAAATATATGGAGAGATTGGCATTGGTGTTTAGTAAAAGAGAAAAAGTTAATAATAGTTATAATTTAACTATTAATAATAGTTAGGTTATGGTGTATATATGCAAGGGTCAATGTAAAAGTAATTAATTATAACACATAATATTATTGTAATCATAATACTGATCGGGGTGACACTACTATATAAACTATATATTATAAATGATGTTACCAAATATATTACACTAACTTATCCGTTCCTTAATTCATTAAAAGAATTCCAAAAATAATTAGAAAATTACATGCACATGTATACAAGAGCTGTTTGTATATATTATTATGTAGATTTCCTTGGGTTTACTTATGTAAAAAATGCTTTACCTCAATAAAGTATTAAAAAAATATAATGTTAAAAAAATATTTCTCATTCTAACCTGATCTACCTTACAATATTATAAATTACATTGACATATCTGGAAAAAAAAATACATTAAATCCATGCTTGAAAAAAAATCAACTCCAGTCAGTATTTCAATGAAAGTCACACGTGATATACGCTTATGTTACAGTATATGTATAACATCATTTTATTTGGTTTAATATCTACGATCACGGACAAAGAGATTTTCATAAGGTTTATTATATGAATTCATATTTCGTATTTACGTTTACATAATTTTGTTGAATCATATACTCTGAGGAGACAAACAGCCACACACAAACAAGACAAGAAATATATATCCGATTACCTTTTCATGTTTGGTAGTGCAATTGTTTCTTGGAGTAGCAAGAAATAAGAATGTGTATCTAGACATACTCAGAAGGTAAAAATACATTTTATGTAGCATGGCCGCCACTCACGCGGTTTGGATTAAATATTTTTTGGAAGACTTAAGCTTGGAATTGGTCAAAGGACCAATTGAAATATATTGTGATGATCAAACTGCAATAAGTTTAATTAACAGTGAGACTAACATTTCTAATAGAAAGAACATTTAAATACAATATCATTATATACAAGATATAGCGACGAAAAAAAATGGTAACCTATATACCTGCAAGTGCTATGTTAGTTGATTCCCTAACTAAGGGAATAATAGCTAGCACTTACATTAAACATGTTGATTTACGAGTCACTAAATATTTTTATGAATGATGAACCTCAATGTAGAGATCTCCATGCACTACACGAATAGTGGGAGTGTAAAATTGATTTGACACTGCAGTCAAGTGGGAGATGTAAAACGGTTTGATGACCGTGTGGTCAAGAACCACCGTCAGCGACTATGAGCCGATGGTTACGACGACAGGCTCTTTCAGAAGACCTAACCGTAAGAGTGGGGGAGATGGCGGACTTCACGAGGGAGCTTTCACGCTCTATAAATACCAACCTCCATCCGGAGAAGTTGCATCCATCTGAGAACAACCCTCGCTAAGGGAGCCCTCTCCCATACGTTTGTTCATTCAATAAAAACAACAAAGCTTTTTCCAACATTAAGTAGGGTTGGCTACATGGATTCTTTGCCTCTATTTAGATCTATCTTGGGTCATTCTCGGGCTTAGATAAAAAAACTAAGATTCATTTGGATACTCTCATTCCAACTTCTTGGGCCTTCCTCACCCTCTCTTAGTTGGATTTAACATCCCAACACTCACATCTCCTGACTAGTGCACCACCCAGCCTCCTTTGCAAATGATCAAACCACCTTAAGCGGTTTTTTCGCATCTTATCCTCGATCGGAGTTACACCTACTTTCTTTCTGATTGCATCATTTCGAATACGATCTTTACGTGTATGTCCACACATCCATCTTAACATTTTCATTTCTGCAATCGATGTTCTTTGCACATATCTATGGTTCACATGTCATACGTTTACTCATTACAAGGAAAATTTTATTTGCAAATTCATGACATTCACGTTATTAATGTACATGAATCGTGTATATTATGCAAAGAAAGTTCGTTATATATCTAATTACTATTTTAAACAAAAAAACATAATGTAGCCATTCTATTTACAAATTGGAGATTTAGGCCATTCATGTCCTTCAGCAAATCAAAAGATTATGGTCATTAACTTCTACAGAAAGCTAATGGGTTTCGTAGGTTCCCTTACCTTCTTCTTAGTAGATTTGGGTTTGACATATTTAAAGTTACTGATTTTTTTCCTCCACCCCTCTAAAGTGTATCGTGTATCTCACTTTTGACTCAAGAAGAGGAGGTAGAGAGAAGAATGGATGGTAGCCAGTGTAGCTACCTATCCCCTAGGATGCTTGACCAGTATAGCCAAGTCATCAAGTTGCAGCCTCACATGATTGACTTTGAAGCTCAGTCTTGCTTATTGACTATACATACATACATACATATATACATACATACATACATACATACATACATACATACATACATACATACATACATACATACATACATACATACATACATACATACATACATACATACATACATACATACATACATACATACATACATACATCCATGCATGCATGCATGCATCCATCCATGCATACATCCATGCATACGTACATGCATACGTACATGCATACCTACATGCATACGTACATGCATGCATACACGCACGCACGCACACGCACGCGCACGCACGCACACGCACACCCCCCCACACACATGCTCTGATGGGAATTGATTTTTCTTTGAGTTTTGCTCGTCTTTTCTTTTTGGAGTTTTTGATATTGCATTTTTGAAATACTATTTACAGTAGCATTTACATATGGATGTTTTCCTCTTGAGCCAATATACTATCCCTCTTTTGAAGCTTTGTTGCAATCCACAACTTATGTCTTTAGACCTCTTTGCTACTGGATCAAGTTGGGGTACAATGGCCACAAATGTGTGATTTCTTAGGTTTCCATTGACTTGTGTCTCATGCCGGTAAAATACAACCCTCTATCACTTCAACTGAGGTGAGGCAAGTGTAAGGTGCAAGTATGCAAGCTAGGTCATTATCAATAAGAGTCATGCACGTGCTTCGAAATACTGTACTTATGTAGTCAAGATGACACTGAACTAAGTCTTGTGGTTTCCAAAGAATTAAGTCTAGTAGACCTTAAGTACCTCAATTCCAGTTCCTATAAGATTCCTGTGATTAAGTGGATTAAGGTCCAACTAAGCTCCAATCTTTGGATTTTACTTAGACTAATTCAATTAATAGTCTCAATCTGAAAAATGCAAATGCTATGTTCAATGCAAGAGAAATGTAGTGCAATTTTCTGATTTTGAATTTTTATGGGGTTTGAAAAGTTTTTGCAAATTTTTATGCAACTTTTTGAAAACATTTTTCATATTTTTATGAGTTTTTAATTTTGTAAATTTTTATAGGTTTTTAAATAGAGGTTAGTAAAAAAATTATATGTAGATATAAACATGAGAGTGCTTCTGTATTTACAAAAATTAGATGAAGAATTTACAAGTTGAGTGTTAGCTATTTTTACAGGTTTGTATATACAGTTTGTATATAGTTTTTATTTGTTTGAATTATATATAGTTCTCAAAATAATTGAAAGATTTTGCAAACATTTGAAAACTTTATTTTGAATATAATTTGATAAAAAGTTTTTACAAACATTAATAAAATTTTTAAAATCATTTTGCAAAGATTTCAATCAGTATGTATAGATTTTTCAAACTATTTTTACAACCACTTTTTAAATTATTTGCAAATATATTTTCAAAACATTTTATTTGAAGCAATGAAAAGAATATTTTACAACAAAACATTTTTATAAAGGTTGAAAACATTTTATGAAAAGTTTTCCAAATGATGTCAAAAGATTTTACAAATATTTTCCAACCATTTTTCAAACATTTTTGTAAGACATTTTCAACCTGATTTATTAGTCAGTATATAGACAGAATTTGTATATATATTCTTATTTCTTTTATTTATGAATAGTATATATAATATTTTAGCTATATTATTTAAAAATATGAAAGTACGGCTTATGGCTAAAGTATGTACAACGTATATATGACCCCTCTATACTTGAGCTATGTCCTCATAGATCAAAGAGAAAAGAAGAAGACATAACTCGTGTTGAGTATAAAAGAGCATATACTACGAAGGAATAAAGAATGAAAGAATGAAAAGTCAACCACCCCCTAATATTTAGGATGAAATAATCCTAAGTATAACAGACTATACACAAGGCAGTGAGGGTCGAGGGTGGGAATGAACAAATCACAACTCGGTCTGTCTCCCCATATTCTTAGGGTAAGATGTCCCTAAGTAACAGGAGAGGATACAAGTGAGGGGATCAATAAAAACCTATAAAAAGAAAAAAAACATGTTGGGTGAATGTACACATCACTCTGCTATACTTAAGGTGAAAGATCCCTAAGTATATGCAATAACATGAGTGATGAAACAGAAAGAACACTCGACTCATTCACCTCCCCTATACTTAGCACAAAGTACGTCCTAAGTTAGGCAAATACATTTAACAAGGTGGATGAGTAAAATAGTATATGGAAGGAAGAAAATGAAAGCGGATACACAAAGAGGTGAACATATAGAGATCAAGAAGGTAGAAAGCGTATCTTCTTGTGGGACCGCTGAGGAATGGTCCTGACAAGGTATAGGTCAATATCAGGGTCATCATCTAACACATCCCGATTAGGATTACCATGGAAGGGATCCTCAGTAGTGTCGATGCAAAAAGGCATGAACTGGTCAGTGGAAGTAGTGTGGCCAGGTTCGGCCTGTGAAGTCTCGCAGATATCAAAGTGAAAAGGCTCAAACTCATCAATGAAAGTAGTAAGGTCAAATCCAACATAGCGAGTCTCTCCTAAGTCTACCCTCCGCACTAACTATCTATGATGTAAATATCACGGATGTCGTCAACACATCACCACACACATGAAGAAGGAACTCCAAGGTATACTTTCCGAGTCTTCCTCCCTAAATAGGAATTCTCGGGTCTCAGTGTCATACATAAAGCAAACCTCTTTGATATCAGAATATATGTCGTAGTCCTCAGGACCGACTGACACATGTACATTCTAATCAGATGTGGGTCTCTGGTCGGTGGTGGGTGTTGTGATCTTTTCAATCAAAACTCTCTCACTGTAGGAACGAAAGTGTATCTCTCCACATCTATAATCAATAATGGCTCTTGCATAGGCGAGAAAGGGCCATCCCCGGATGATTGGAGTGCTCATAGAGGTGAAGGGATCCATGGGCAATATAACAAAAATCTACAGTAAAGCTCATGCCCTGAATTTGAATGACTACGTTTTTAAGAATATCCTTCGACCTCTTTATTGATCCATCGACAAATTGACAAATCATCTTGGTTTTATTGAGACACCCTAAGTGAAGAGACTATACCAACGAGAAGGGTACAATATTAATCGATGCACCACTGACAAGGAGAGTGTGATCACAAGAATAGTTATAAATATCATATCCAACAAGGAGTGTGCTAGTATCCCCTTTCCTAGTGGATGGATGGCGGGTGATGGCATGGGAAGTGGCCATGGTGAGAATGTGTTGCTCGACTCTATGTCAATGCTTTCTTTTCTTGGGTGAGGGCATAATCAATTGGTTCATGGCCTGGCAAAGTGGGTCCTCAATAATATCATGAATAGCTTCCACCACTTGTTGAACAGGATTTTGCAAGGGTCGTGCAATCTCACAAGAAGAGACCACAATCGATGTAATGATGACCCATGAAACCCTAATTCAAACAACAATTAACCCACAATATGTATAAAGCAATGAAAAGCAAAATTATGGAGTTAAAATTTATTATAACTCTACACATGATGTGTATAGGTGTAAATATGTAAAGTGTCAAACACAAGGAGGAAAATGGTTAAACTGGGTAAATGAATTCCAAAAATACTGTTCTTCTTGTCTATATGTTGTCTTTGTGTTATATTGTATTTTTTTATTTATATATTTTTTATCTTTAAATATTATAAATTTTATATTTTTAACTTTCTAACTTTTTATTTCTATTTCTTTTTGTAAAAGATAATGTAAGATTATAAAAAACTATAAATATACAATATAGAGTAATACAATTATAAATACAACTAAGAATAGTCAAAATATAGGAAAAAAACAAAATCTTTTTGGGTTATATATATTTTTTTACTGTTTTTGTGATTTTTTAATTAATTTTTCTAATTTTATTTATTTTAAAAGTAAAAAATACCCCCAAAAAAGGATTATAATAATAGGCTGAATTGATTTAGAAATTAAAAATAGCTAATCTAGTCCAAAATTTTCCAAATAAATTTTACTATATAGATAATAATATAAAGAAAATTCATTTATAAAAATAATGATTTTTGGAGCTTTATGGATTTTTTATATTTTTATAAAGGATTTTGGGGATTTTTAATTTTTATGTATTTTCCTTGTCTATTTTTAGGGTTTTTGATTTATGGAGTTGTAAAATAAGTAGACAAACAAGACAAATATTTTTTTGGATTTTTCAATTTTTTTTATATTTTTGGTATTTTATAAACAAAACATGGAAAAAATCACGCTCTTTTGATTTTTAATAAATATTAAAAGTGCCAAAATTGAAATCCAAAAATATAGCGTGCAACTGTGAGGAATCAGTCATTTAATACCATTTTTGAGATTTTACTAAGCCTAATTGCTATTTTAAATAAATAGAAATCATACACAAAATTCATGAATTTGTAGGGGCATAAATGCACATAAATATAAGTGTGAGGATGTATACAAATATCCCAGAGTTTTAAAACTACAATTCAAATTTTATAGACTAAATATAAATTATGGAAGTTGCAATGACTTTAGTGCAAACTCTTCAAGATTTGTCGGCTGAGCTCGAGCAGGACAAATATGAAATAATTAAAAAATTCGGGGTTCATTGTATAATTATTACAAAAATATAACAACAGATGGGAGTTTAAATACCAAACTTCAAATACTAAAATCGTCAGGTTAAAAGTGAAAAATACCCAATGTAAGGGCGTTGATGGATGGCTCGATGTATCTCAATAAGACAAGCGTCGTGTCCAAAGCAGTTGATGACGGTTCAGCTGGACGATGAAGATTAGATCTCCTGTGGGAGATCAATGTTTACGGGTAGGCACATCCAACTACTACTGAACTATCTGGAGACGAGGCTCGATTGGACAGTGATGACAAAGATTGGAAGAACAGGGAAGAACTCACGTTCCTCCGATCTATGATCTTTTGTAGTCTGTCCCTCCGATCACCAAAGATGCTCACTGGAGGCTCAAAATATAGCCCAAGCTCCTCTGCACCTGCTGGAAAAGTAAGAAGGTCTCCTGGAACCCTGGTGACGGCCAACGAGCTCAGAGAAAGAGAGGGGTTCCAGGTACCTCAAGTGTCTTCAAAATAGATCCCCCAAGGGTTCCTTAGCCCTTCAAAAACTGTAGAAGAATGAAACACAACATATAGGAGATTCTGGGGGTTGGGTGAATGGATGCAGAATGGAAGGGGCGTAATTAATGCTCAGCCGACTCCGATTAAGTTAATTAATTATGCAATTGAGGTGTCGTTGTCCCCGAATTAGCTAAGTCGGAATCAAGAAAAAAAGTTTTCAACCACAAGATAGATCAAGCAAATAGAGTAAGTGGTATAAGCTATGATGATTAACATGGTATACCAACTAGGGTCAAACACAAGGAAGCAACTGTTAATACAAGGGTCAATCAAATCAGAGAGGAGCAATGAAATGAAAGAGGGAATCAAGGCAAACTATTCTTGGCAAGCAAATGTAAACAATGGAATAAAAATAAACAAATGATCTTTTTATAATTTTCAAATAGGGCAAAAATATGCAGAAAAATCAGCTAAAAATATTTTTGGGTTTTACACATTTTGTATTGTTTTTGGTAATTTTTCAAGATTTTTTAGATTTTTATATGGTTCTAAAATAAATTTAAAACATCAAAATAATGCGAGCAATGAATAGTGTTTCGCAGATATAAAATATCCAAACATTTAAAATTATTTGCTGTTAATTTAATCACAAAGTATAAGGAAATATTTATAAAACGAACTGAAATCAAAATTTTTGGTTGATTATATATGATTTTTATAAGATTTTGAGTATTTTGTAAATTTTTATTGTTTTATATAAGCAAATAAGATGGAATAGGTCAGAAAATCAAATAAGACAAAACACGCCTATACTATTTTTTTGGAATTGTTAAACTATTTTTCGAATTTCTATGATTTTCTAGGGAACGTATGAACTTGTTAGTGGGTTTTTAAATTTATAATATTATAAAACAAATGAAAATTAACTCACAAAAATTACCACACAAAGAGAAGGCTAGCAAGAGCTACATGTAAATTTTATGGAATTTTTGGAGTTAAATTAATATTTATTGCAATCACTAAAAGATAGAAAAAAATGCTGGAATAAAAGGACCAAATTGTAATTTTTTAAGTTCTAGGGCTAAATAGTAACAAGCAATAGAAAGTGTGGAGGCCTAGATGCAATTAATCTAGATAGAAACATATATGCATCGCACGTGAGTCAGGCATAAATGGGCATAAATGCAATTACTAAAAACTTCGACCAATTCATTAATAGAACAAAAAATAGGATAAAGTTCGCTAATATCCCAAAATACATGTCTTCGGGCACATGATTACAACTCGGCTGGACTAAAATACAAATAAAGAAAATGCAAGGTCCTTACTAAAAAAAGTTTTTGACTAATTATTACAATTTTAAACCAAAGAGCAATAAATAATATAGCAAGGTGAAAAATGCAATATAACTTTAGCATACGTGCGTCACGCGTGACGTCTCTAGAGGCTCTTATATGCCTCTGACAAAGATCCGACGGTACAGAATATGGTGCATGCTTACAATGCAGATGAACTATTATGGAGCAGATCTGATGGCTCTGAAAAGGAGATGGGTGTGCGTGTCAGATGTGCTTGGAAAGGATCTGACGTCCCAGATGGCAATGTGGATGGATGGTCAGGATCTCTTCTATCAAAAGGGACCCCGTCCGACGGTGCTAAGACGTGGTAGATGAACACTGAAGAAGGTTCCGCTGAGGCTGATGCAATAGAGGATATCTGGCGCTCAGATGCTCTGATCAACCGGCTAAAGGATCCAACATGCCAGTGAAGATGTTCCACGTCAGGTAGGGGTATTGGATGCGATGGCGGACAACTCAACGTGAATCTGGAGGTGGGGTTGCCTGGAGCTGCTATGCCTATGATGTTGAGGCTGGAGTCGAGCCTCCTCGCCCGCACCTGCACCTGCAAAGGGAAGTAGGACTCAGAGACATAGCTCTCGTCAGGTTATTTCCCAAAGAAACCTAAAGAAGCAGTTGTGGATAGTGATTGACCTCCGGTTGAAATGGAGGAGGGAGGTCCATGCCTAATCCTGCTCCGATGACTAAGATAGAAGATGGAAAGGCTGCGTAAGAACGCGGTTTGTGATATAGGGATTGGATCGATGCGAGCCTATGCAAGCGTGGAGCTCTGACCTGATGGTCAAAGCCAAGATAGGGGACGCCAATGATAAATGAAAAATCGAATGGAACGGCAAAATGCGAAGTGAACGAGGGTAGCTAAGATGCTGAAATGATCGGTGAAGGGAAATAGAAGTGGAGGAGAGGTTGTGACCTCAACTCTGATGCAGAAGGCAGAGGAGGCTGAATGCGACAGAGCTTCTCCGACCACGTACAAGCTGCATTCAACCCGACTGTAATATGAGCTCCAAGAAGGTTAACCCGAGTCCTGTCACTACCTTAGAGATGAAGGTGGAGAGAAACGACGACGAGGAACGAGCTACCGCGTAGTGGAGGCAGATGAAGAGGTTTTATAAGGTTCTCGAGTGTCTAGAAAGATCGAGCGAGGGCGTGTAACCCTAGGAGGATCCAACAAAGGTAGCCGGATCAGACCTAGTTTGGAGGAAAGGTTGACCCAGGTCAACAGACTCGATTTGACCAATCAGGATTTGGGAATATACAAAATCAAAAAAAATTAATTTAAAATAACAAATGATTTTAAAATAAAAATCAATAAAAATAATGTTTGTTATTTTTTCAAACTATTTTTATATGATTTTTAGTTATTTTTAATAATTGATATATACGATATATACAATATATGGTATTATATAGATGTATAATGCACATATATATTATGTACATATGTTTTTATTTTATTATTTTTGCAAAAACTCATTAATCTTTTCGTATTTTATTTACTTACAAAATATTTTGAAGGTTATAAAAACATTTTATTGGATTTTTACAAGTTAGTTATAGGTGTTAATAAATTACTATTATATACACTATATACAGTAGTGGTGTTATTATACAATGAAGAACTGATTTTAATTTTGTTTCATTTTGTATTTTATGAATTTTATTTTAATTTTATATATTTATTAGGAATATGTACAAGTATTTAAATATATTATATACGATAAATGTTCAATAATAAATGAATGAATGAATGAATAAGTATAAGTATATGTATTGTTTGTTTTATGCACATATTGACATTTTTACACAATAATTATTTTATTTTATTTACTCATTAATTTTGTTATTTATAGCACCTTCTTATTTAAAAACTTTATTGAGGAAATAAATTAATTTAATATCCTTTTATTGAGAGATAAAATAAGTGAATGATACACACACACACAAAAGATGAATGGTGATGAATATGTACAAAATGAATGAGAACACTATCTCTCCCTGCTTTATTCCTTATCGATCCGGTCAATACTTGACCTTCTCTCAAGGTTCTGATCAGTCTGTATTTATTGCATAGATGCATCCTTGTTTTATTTCTTTTCTTTTTCTTTTCTTCTTTATTCTTTTATTTTTAATAAATAAGTGTTAATAATACAATATTAAAAAAAGCATAGTGAATGCTAATTTATTAGATTTAATATATATTTACATATGTTTTGCTAAAAGATGTTCCTAAAATAAAAGAATGAAGGATGAGAATCATGGATTCATCATTCCCCTATACTTTACCTTTGCTAGTCCCTTAGCAAAAACTTATTTGAAAAAGAAGTGCAAAAGAAATAAGAAAAGAAAAATAAAGAAGAAAGAAGAATGTTGATTATTAAACTCGTTTTCATAAAATTAAAGTATGGAGCTCGATTAGACCTTTGGATTATTAGTTTGGTGGAACCTTGTTGGGAAACGAGCTTGAAACCCAACAACCTCTAGATACCACAAATCTCTGCTCAAGTTTCCTTAATATCAAGGTCAGATTAGATCAAATCATATGCAAACCCTGATGATTACGAATCTATCTTGGATAATGTGTGAAATATGTATCTATACTCAGCTGAAGCGGTCAAAGTCATCTTCTCCAGCATGGTGACCCTAATTCCTCGATCCAACAACTTTCCTCGAGAAGCAGGGTATTCCCTTCTAAGTTCAAGTGACAACCGACCCAAGAAGAGGGGGAAAGAAGAGAATGGGCCGTGGCCAGTGTAGTCATGTATCCCTTGGATCTTGACAATGTAGCCAAGTCTCCAACTGCAAGCTTCCATAAGATGAGACCATGAACCACATAAGCTTTGATTCTTCATCTATATACACTCCGGCATGCATTTTATTTTCAATCAAGCCTGTCCCCTCTTTTGGAGTTTTTTTGCATTTTTTATACAATATGTGCAACATGTACATAAGGAGTTTTTCTTCTCGATCAAGTAGACTATCCCTCTTTTAAAGCATTATTGCAACCCACAACTTCTGCCTTCATACCTTGTCGCTATTGGACTGGGTTGGGGTACAATGGACACAAATGTGTAACTTCTGATGTTTCCATTGGCTTGTGTCTCATGCCGGCAAATCCAGCCCTTAACCACTTCAATTGAGGTGAGCCAAGTAAAAGGTGCAAGTGTAAGGTCATTATCAATAACAGTCATGCATGTGCTCTGAAATACTCTACTTCGGCAATCAAGTTAACATTGAACTAAGTCTTGTGGTTTCCAAAGAACTAAGTCTAGTACATCTGAAGACTCTCAAATCCAAATCCTAAAAGGTTCTTTGCAGTTAAGGGGATTCAGGTTTAACCAAGCTCCATTTTTCAATTTTATTCCAGACTAATTTAAATGTCAACAAGCTTTTAAAGAATGCAAATGTAGATACAAGAGAAAAATATTGAAATTGTTTATTTTTCAACTTTTTTGGTATTTTTGATATGGTTGGAAGAAATGAAAAATTTTTACAAACATTTTCAGAGCTATGTACTTTTTTACAAGGGGTTTATAAAAGATATATACACGAATTTTAAGTTATAGATTTTATATACAAATTTTACAAGTGGATTATATGCATAAGATATTTATACAGCTTTATTAAAAGGATAATTTTCAATTTTTATATATAAGTGAATAACACAACACATAAATACATGACAAAAATAATTTGACAAATGTAAATGATCTTATATAGTTTTTTTTAAAAAAACACTTTACCGTTTTTATGTACAAGTGAATAACACAACACATAAATACAAGACAAAAATAATTTGACAAATGTTTTTCAGAATCTTTTTTACAAACTTTTTTCAAAAATTTTACCACTTGGTTTTTGAAAGCTTTTTTATTTTCTCATAATTTACAAAAACATTTGTACACTATACATAAATTCGATACAAAATACTCTACAAAACTTTACAAACAAAAATAATTTTACAAACATTTACACAATTTTTACAAAAATAATTTTGGCATAAGTTTTTACCAAGCATTTTATAAAACTATTAATAAAAATTTTACATGCATTTTTTAAAATATTTTTATTCCAATTTTATAAATAAGAGCCATATTATTAAATAAAAGTATGAGTTATGGCTAAAGTATATATACAATATATACGACACCCCATATACTAAGCTCGAACTATGTCCTCATAGTGATCAAAGACCTACAAAGGAAGACATAACTCGTGCTAAGTATAGAAAAGTGAAAAGAATCCTATACTATAATGATTCAAAGAATGTTGAATGAAATTAATGGATGTCAGTGATTCTCCCATACTTAGAATCAAACAGTCCTAAATATAGAAGTCGGTACAAAAGGGGAAGATCGTGGAAAGAATGAATTCAACGACTCGACCTATCCCCCTTATACTTAGGGTAAGATATCCTCAAGTATAGAAAAGAATATCAACAGTTGAGGGACAAGCAAGAGAGAAATCAAAGAAGGGAAAAACAGATATTACCTCCCTATATTTAAGGTCAGATGTCCCTAATTATAGGCAACAAACATAGGTAATAGAACATACGAGAATATGAACAATACAAGTTCAACACCCCCATACTTAGGATAAAATGCATCCTAAGTATAGAAATAATTGTAAGATGGATATGGGGTGTTAAATAAAATGGAATAATGAATGAATGATATGGACTAAATGGATATAGAAAGATGCAGTATGAAAGTATAAATCAGGTATGAGGCACAGAAAATGAGAATCAAAGAACGTGTCTCATACAAAATGAATGGGGCAACATCTACGGTTAACGGGTCATGATCTAAGAAGGGTTTCAGGCACTGACCGCTGACTCAAAAGGTGGCCTCAGAAGAAACTCTGATATATCAATGTTGTTGTTGTCATGCACCTTTCTGACTAAGTAATGTCCTTTCCATTTACTTCGTACTTTCCTTGGAAATAATATTAGATGTGCTTCAAATAGTCATACTCTCTGTTCTGGCTCAAACTGTTTATGGTTGATGTGTGAATGATGACATATCTTCTCTTTATCCTTATATTGTAGGCTACTTGAAAAGGTTGTATCTCTAAGCTCCTCCATGGCTGCCAATTCTATTTTCCTTCGATCTCCTACACTCTCACAATCCAATAATAACTCTGTAACAACCTAAAGTGACTTCTGCTTGATCTCAACAGATAAGTGGCATGTCTTGCCAGAAACGAGTCAAAATGGAGATGTACCCAAAGGTGTCTCGAAGGAGGTCCTATAGGCCCACAAGACCGAGTTCAAAAGTTGTGACATATCCTTTCGATCTGGGCGGACAACCTTCTGTAATATAGTCTTGATCTCACAGTTCTATACCTCAGCAAGACCATTCGTCTGTGGATGATAAGGAGTGGCAACTCTATGGTATATGATGAACTCGTTAGCAAGGGCCCTTACCTTGTCGTTGATAAAGTGAGTCCCCATCAGAATCAAAACTCTAGGAACCTTGGACCGTGATATGATATTCTTTCTCAAAAATCTGCAAACGGTCCTCGCATCAGCGGCTCGGGCAGGGATTGCCACAACCCAATGACTCACATAATCCGCAACCAACAAAATGTACTCGAATCCCTGACTCTTAGAGAACGGGCCCATAAAATCAATGCCCCATACGTCAAAAACCTCACAGAAGTGAATGGGATGCATCGACATCATGTCTCTATGTCCACAAGTGCCCATCCTCTAACAATCAGTACACCTCTTCACGAATTCATCTAAATCCTTGAAGAGAGTTAGCCACCAAAGGCCGGATTGGAGCACCTTTTGTATTGTTCGTCTCCCAGAGTGATGTCCTTCTGTCTCAAGCTTGTGGCAATAGGTAAGGACGATGTGGTGCTCCTCTTGAGGAATACACCGGTGCTAGACACTATCCCCACCTTCATGGTAAAGGGTGGGATCCTCCCAATGGTACGACTTGGCCTTCACTAGGAAAGTCTCAAGTCGCTTCTTGGTCCAACCTTGTGGAACTTTCTTGGCAATATGATAGTTCAAAATGTCATCATACCATAGGAGAGAGGAGATAACAAGAACCACCTCATATGGGAATGTCTTAGTGATAGTTGTGGTAGTCTCAAAATCCTCAAGATGCTCTAATTGAGAGCGGCGATCTGCCACCACATTCTTAACTCTAGGCTTATCCTTGATCTAAATATCAAACTCATGGAGTAGAAGGATCCATCTAGTAAGACATGACTTGACATCCTTCTTAGACATAAGGTAAAGGATGGTGGTATGATCAGTATAGATAGTCACTCTAGACCCGAGAATATATGACCTGAATTTATCCAAAGCAAATGCTACAGCTAGCATCTCCTTCTCAGTGACAGTGTAATTCCATTGGGTGGCATCCAAAGTACAACTAGCGTAGTGAATGCCAAACGGCAATCGATCCCTCCTCTATCCTAGCGAAACCCCTACGTAAAATCAGAAGCATCCGTCATGATCTTGAATGCGAGAGAACAATCGGGCGGCTGAAGGACATGAGCCTCCACAACCAGATTCTTGAGAGTCTCAAATGATGAAAGACACTTATCATCTACAAGGAACTCGATGTCTTTCTTGAGCACATCAGTAAGCAGTCGGACAATATGACTGTAGTCCTGAATGAACCATCAGTAGAAAACAACATGCCCCAGAAAAGACCGTAATTGACTCAAATCGGATGGTGAAGTGAGCTTCTTGATGATATCCACCTTGGTCGGATCGACCTCTATGCCCCTGTTGGAGATGATATGACTAAGGACCGTCCCATGGGTCATCATGAAATGACTCTTCTCCCAAGACAAGACAAGATTGGCCTTGATGCAGCGCTAAGCACCCACTCTAGGCAAGAAAGACAAGCATCAAAACCCTCGTCGTAGACCGAAAAATCATCTATGAAGACCTCTAATCGATCATCGACCATTTCCGAGAAGATGGAAAGCATGCACCTTTGGAATGTAGCCAGGGCATGACATAATCCAAATGGCATCTGTCTAAAAGCATACGTTCGAACGGACATGTGAATGTCATTTTATCCTGGTCTTTCGGATGCTATGGCCACCTGATTATATCTCGAGTACCCATCAAGAAAGCAATGATGACTCTTCCTAGATAATCTCTCAATAATTTGATCAATGAACGATAGTGGAAAGTGATCCTTCTTGGTTCCTTGATTCAATTGTATGTAGTCCACACAGATCTATCAAGAAGTGGGTACACTGGTAGCAATCTCCTCTTTGGAATAACCGATAACCGTAGTGATACCCCTCTTCTTGGTACCACATGTAACAAACTAACCCACTTGGAGTCAGAGTTGGGGTGGATAAAATCAACGCTCCACCACTTGGATATTTCCTTCATAACCACCTCTCGAAGATTCGGGTTCAGCCTGCACTGAAACTCATGAGATGATTTGGCTTCATCCTCGAGATACATGTGGTGGGAGCACAAAGCTGGACTAATCCCCTGGCGATCTGCTACAGAACAACCAATTGCCTAGCAATTTCTCTTAATAACCTCCATCAAACAAGATTCTTGGTCATCAGTCAAATCCACTGAGATAATGACTGAAAACATATCTGGCTCACCCGCAAGGAGTCTATACTTCATGCTTTATGGCAAAGTCTTCAACTCTGGGTATGTGGGAGCTAGCAAGTCTGGCCTATGAAATGTCTGAGTGAAAGCAACCGGATCTGCATGTGAGAACTCTCGTATCTTTATTCTTGATAAAAATGGCCCGACTAGTGTACCTATCAACTGAACTAGCTCTATCTCCGTCCTGGTTGTAGGCTCTGTAGACGTCAAGCATGGCAAATACTCATCAAAATCCTATCAATCAAATTCTGTGTCTAAGTCTTAGGGATCTGAGTGACATTAAATAAAGTCAACCTCGCTTGCAGAATCAACATCTCCAGCCTCCAAATTATTCTACTCCACAAGTATGCTCTCCGAACTCTTGTCAGCTAGAATCTGTAACTCTGCTGCCTCTGAAGATATGACTAGAGCTCGTGAATCTAGATCAGTCCAAACTGCTTCATCATTTGTGATCACAAAATCACACTCATGGTGGATGTCTAGCTCTACACCTGTCATCATCTATAAGTCTATTGTCTGTTATGAGCTGGGTGAATCTCTGGTTCTCATCTCCTCAATCGTCTCTATTTGGATACTCTTGACTTCGACATGAAAGTGTACCTTCCCACTGTCATGATCGGACACGGCCTTTGCTATCGCAAGAAAAGGTCATCCTAAAATGATCGGGGCATTGGTCACACATTTAGGGATGTCCACGTTCAACACAACAAAGTCCACTAGGAATTTCATGCCATGAATAGTGATGACAATGTCCTTGAATAACCCCTTCAGCCTCTTGACAGATCTATCCACAGACTAAAGTACTATCATGCTCTGTCTAAGAGGGCCAAACTCGAAGTGGTCAAGTAAGGTTGTTGGAATAAGGTTAATGGAAGACCCGTTGTCTACTAAAGTACAATCAAACCGCTTCTCATGGATGTGGCATCTGACGTATGGAGCCCCTACAACTGGCCTCCTGGATGGCAATTGATTTTGAATAACAAAGCATGTGGCACGGGTGAGCATATGGATTTGTGCATTGTGGTTACGCCTCTTCTTCCTACAGGTTGTGGTCTTCTCTCTAAGGTTCTTCTGGAATAGAGGGATGTGCTCTAGTGCCTCCTATAGAGTCAGCTGGATATGGAATCGATCTATCATCTACTCGCTGAACTCTATCTATTGTATCTTTTTGGGATTTTCTATTTTTTATCCTTCCCTAAGCGGAGCAATTTAGAGAAGGGAATGAGCCTCCTTAGAAGCTCGAGGGTCTGAAGTAGGAGTAGGTCTCTGAACATGCAATTGGCTGGAATCCATACAATCATCATAAATAATCATAGATGGATCATGAGAAGTAACAAAAAAATTTCCTTTATTCATATTTTTTTTCAAAATTTTTCCATTTTCTGTATTTTCTAGACACATCACCATCAAAAATAGGAATAACAATCAAAACAATTGGAGTGTCTCTACATGTAAACTTGGTGGCATCAACACCACCAACAACATCTGAACATGCGATATCAACATCGTTGTCTAGATCATCAATCTTGGTGGCATCAACATCAGCATCATCATCAATGTCAACAACATCAACATCACTCTCTCGCTCATCTAGTGCTCCTAAATGGGCTTCCTGTTGTCTCCTAGATGAGCCACCATTAGCTGGAACTCTACTGCTCCCAAGTGGCACAAAATCATCATGAAATAAAGTATGAATATCATCAAGTACCTCACTAGGAGTGGCATACTCTGTCGAATGTACCTGCTTAGGTTTCCTCTTCAGATTGTTTGGATGGGGATCGATCTGTGCAGGAATGGCGGCCTTGCCCTTGATGATCTCTCTCATCTCCTACCCGAACTAATCCATCTCTCTCCTGAAAGAAATCTGTTTCTCAGTGATCATACATACGTGATCATCTAAAGTTGGGTTCTCATACGAAGGCGTGTGAGAACCGGATGAGTTGCCTCTCTAGTAGTGCTGAGACTGGGCATGCTATTGCTGCTGGTAGATGAACGCTAATTTCACCTCTTTAATTGAAAGGAATTGTTGTAAAGGAGGCGAAAAATGATTCAGTAAAAACTACAGATTTTGAATATTGTGGAATATTTTAAATTGGTAAGTTTACTAAGGTCGATCACAGGGAACCATGATTTTTAGTTACTCGGTCTCAAATTAATTTCAATAATGAATTATTCACAATGTTAATTTCTGTATCAGAACATTAAGAGAAAATGCGATCAAATGAAATGCAATGCGAAGGAAATAAGCAAAGAAAAAGTGCGCATGATCTATGATTTTATACTATTTAATTCCTCAATGAAATTGATAATTTAATCCTTGAAAATTAAATCACAGATCAAAATATATTAAATCCAACAATATGTATCAATTTAAATCCAGATGCATGCAAGAGTGCAAATATATCTATGAATAATCCTGTAAATTAAAGAGATCAAAAAATGATTTTATAGACGATATCTTTTTAATCTCCATAATCTCTCTAATATAGTCCTCAATAAAATAAATTTTGATAACGTAAAACAATGAGAATTAAATTAAATCCTCCTTTATAACATTCCTACAAAGACTAATCTTCAAAAAGTAAGATTAATTATCGAGAAGAATTAATCAGATGAAATCTCCTCGATCGAGTCCCCTGTAGAATTTATTTTCTCAAATATAATAAAAGATAATCACCATAAGACTCGTTGAATTGAAAATCTTCACCATAATTCCTGCATATAAAGTCAGTCCCGTCTCCATAAAATTTAGCACAAATATATCAATAATTCAGCCTGTATATGTCAATAGAGATTCTCAAATAATAATCCTAAAAAAATAGACTCAGATTTATCCACAAGATAAATAATATGACATAGCACATAAATAGCTTCAAATCGACATATTGTATGCTAAACTCGGAATTCATATGAAGAAGATACGCTCTCAAGGACTAAATTGCAATAAAAATTTAAGTTTTCTGCTCAATTAGCTCCTCGGAGGACTTACCAACAAATAGTGGAAATTCCAGGAACCTTCTACAATTTTTTTCAAAGGGGCATGTACAAGGCATGTGTTAGGCTGGTGGGGACCTGTTCGTGATTCTCTACAAGTTGGAAGGGGGATGCAATTTGCCCATGGCTCACGTTCCTAGCATGTGAGGGGAAGCTAGAGGGTATTCTTATGATATTTCTTGAAAATTCGAGGCATGTTTGCAAATTATCCACTGTCGCAAGTGCGACGCACGCGTTTAGTGGGGCTCGGTGTTGAAGCTTAGGCTTGGGTGCCTGAGCCTCCACGTGGCAGGCATTGGTGGCTTAGGTCGACCTGAGCCTCGCGGCTTGGACCGAGGCTCGGGGAAGATGCGTGACAGCTAGTGGGATGTCAGATAAGGGCATGTAGCCTGATACAACGACCACTGGAGGAGGGGTTGAGATCAGCGCAAAGTACCAAAGGCAGGACAGTGCAAGGGTACTGGAGGCATCAGTTGATGATGTCAGGTGGCGGTGGCTCGGTGATTTCAGGCGGCCAAGCTTGGACAGTGGATGCGATTTGGTGAGGTACGTGGAGGAAGGGCAAAACTCGCGGCATGGAGTGTGAGTGGGGGTCGAGCTGGGGCTGCTCACGGGGCGATGCGACAAAGAGGTAGGTGTTTGCGATAGGAGGAGTGGGGGCACAACCCACCAAAAAGGAGTGGCGATGATTGATGGAAGGGGACAATAAAGGATGGTGGAAGATAGAGAAATGATCGGAGGGTTGCAAAGAAAGGAAGAAGACAGAGAATGTGAAGAGGGTTACATGTGGGTCGTTCACTTGGGGAAGGAGCTGATGCTTTGGAGGATGTCGCTTGAGCGTGGTCCGGTGAGAGGGACACTTGAGCTCCTGCAGCTTGGGCTAGCTATTACTCGGCTTGGAGAGGGTCGAGGATTTCTCCACACTCCATCTCTCGTATTCACCGACGACAAAGCCCTTCGCTGCTGTCACTTGCTAGGATTATCGGCCTGGAGAGGAGGGTTCTAGAAATGGTGGATGGGATAGAGGAGGCCAGAGCTGGGCTTTATAGAGGGCATGGTCGTCGGGCGTTACGCAAGGAGTGGCAACAGTCAGGGATGGTGGGGGTGTTACATGCAGCGGTGGAGAAACAGTTGGGGAGGGGGCATCGTGAGAATGGCTAGAGGAAGAGGAAAGGGGTCATGTGCTGAGCATGTGAATCGAGGGAGGAAAGAGGAGAGAGGGTGAGGGGGTGCCATGTGGCAGGCCCTGGGGCTACCACGTGTCACCCCCAAAAAAATTCAAAAATAAAAGCAGAAGAAAAATAGAAAAGAAATAGAAGAAGACCTAGGATCAAAAAATTTCCTTCACGGAAGTTCTTCGTCTCGATGAGATCTGCAACTTTCCTGAAGGAACTGGAGAAAAAGTGGTCATCTGTAGAAGGTGGTATTTTTGGTTATTTTCCATGTGTATAAAAAACTACTTTTGGGGATTTTTATTTTTATTTTTTGCAATTTTTATTGAGGATAAAAATTCTAGAAAAAATATAATAAAATAAAGGGCACTTAATTACTCATTAATATAAAGTTTTTGGATTTTTAATAGATAATAAAATCTGGAAATAAGATAGAAGTACAAAATAAGAGACTTTTATACATACTTACAAGGGTTACTCAGACACTGTCAGTTTCTTTGATTTTAGTCTTGAATTTGGATTTGGATTTTTATTTATTCCACTTGATAAAACTTTCATCAAAGAACACATATAAAGGATAAATAAAATCAAATGAGTTAATTATGTACATAAAAACTCAAGTCAAAAATCACAAAAAAATTAAAATGCGCAAAAGAGGCCCAAACCCAACTTTCACATTTGAGCTCCTAATTTTATGAAATTGGTCTTGTTTTGAAGGTATTTGAAAATGGAGTACTTTGAAAAAGTAAGTAGACCAAAATCAAGCACTGTATAGGGAATATATGCGCATTTTGGTCTATCTGATGTGAAATAGGTTTTGGGTTTATTTATCACTTATTTAGGTTAACAATCTTTTTGTATTTTTTTATTTATTCTTGTTAATAATATCTATACAATGGAAGTAGTTTGGGGTCAATAGAAGTTAGGATGATTTAACTAAAAATAGGGAAATTTAGCAGCTTTTCAGGTCAATTTACACTTGGATTTTTGGTTCCTAATTTTATGCAACTATGCATGATGAAATACGAATATTATTTACACATGTATGAATGATAATGATGCTATATTAATGATTAAATGCATATGTATTTTGTGGACCATAGCCTAATTGATCGAGTTTAGCTTGTTGAATCAGAGATTCATCAGTAAGAGTGGGGGGAGGCTAGTGAAACTATGAGTGAGGCTGCTTTTGCCTCCACTGTTGACCCTGGTACTTGGGTCGAGGAACTGAGTGCTGCTGCTGGGAGTACTGAGGCTTTGTCAGTTGCATACCTTGCCTTGACTGTGTTGGAGGCTGTTGTAGGGACTGAGCACCTCTAGTAGACCATCTAAATCCCAGGTGATCAGGATGGATACCGGGCTGCTGCTGGTACTGGCCATACCAAATCCCATTGACTTCTATCAATGGCTCCGTCTGCTCGTGCATCTGTGGGGGAGGGATGCTAATTCATGATTACTCTGGTAGACCAACATCTGCATGTCTAGTGTAGGTGGTGGTGGCAACTGGTACTGTGGAGGATGCTCCACCAGAATGTGGTGTACCTGTCTGTATGAGGCGGAAGGCTGTGAAGATCTCCCTTGATCAGCATGTGACCTAGATGAAGGCGAAGAAGATGTATGTGCCTCTTGTAGGCACATGATTTGCGTCTTGAGGTCACTCAAATTCTGGGCCAGCTCATCAATCTTATTGAGCTTATATAGGACCTGACACGTTTTCTTCTCTATAATCTCCATGCGATCCATCTTTTGGCTAATGATGTCCTTGTTGGCAGCTGACGACTCTGCTAGTGTTTCCGTTGTAAAAGATGAAGATAGACCTGCCTCGATACGTGCAACTCTGTGGTGAGACAATGCCTAGGGTGGAGGCTTCCCCTGAGTGTAAAGGTGGGTATGGGTCATCACTGTGTAGTTCTCATCCATCTCCTCCTAGATGGCTGATGAATCTCCATTTCATCACCTTTATTCTATTATTTTGGCATTAAAAACCCTAGCTAATGCATGAAAATAACATCAATTTGTGCATAATAGCATTCATCGTTTATTGTATTGTTTATATATAAAGTAAGGTTTTTAATGCCAAAATTATAGAATAAAGAGAAGAAAAGAAAAAGAATAAATATTGAAAAATATTTTATGACCCTAACCCCGAGACCAAGTCCAGAAGGGAGTTGGTCGACAAGGAATAAAGTAGGGGGAGATAAGGGCCAAAAATACAATAAATACCTCATTTATTTATTCATTAATTATGTATTTTTGATACACAATTTATTCTTTATTATTTATTTATCAAATAAAGAAACTTTGTACATAAAGGTTGTATATAATAATGCAAATAAAAAATACAAAATTGAGTTTGTGCAAAAATAATATACAGTGTTCATTTTATACCCATAATAAAAAGCCAAAAACCATACTTCACAGACCCATATCTTTCAATAAAAATTCGAAACATAGCAAAATCACCTCCAATTGTATATAACTTTTCACGAGCTATTTAATGTTGGTGGTTTTATATTTTTTGGAGTTACTATTCGGAATTTAGGTTTTGGGCCCCTATTGTACATAATAAAGATTAAAAATTTCAATTGATTCATTATTTATTATTTTTACAAATTCATATTTTTATAATTTTTTAAATAGTATCTATATATATGTATATATTAAAATTAGAATTAAACCAAAAAGAAAATGAAAAATAAAATAAATATATGTGAAAACATAGTTGAAATACTTATGTCTTTACGTGTACATAAATAAAAAGGGAAACATATTCTTTAATTATTTATTCTTTTATATTTTCCTAATATTTTAAATATTATATAGATTCTATTAAAAATAAAAACTAAAATAAAACTCAATAAAACATATTAAAATAAAATAATGCACATAAAATACATGTAAATACCTCTAAATATACCTACACAATACATTTACCTATTTATTTAGATGCACAAATTACATCCTAAAAATAAAATAAAAACATATTTACACTCACAAAATAAGTTATAAATATATAAAATAATAGAATAAAACAATGAATTAAAATATACAAAATAGAGATAAAAATAAAAATAAAAATATACAAAATACAAGTAAATATACGTATAAATAAGCCATTAAAAATAAACTTGTAATAAAATACATCAAAAAAATAAAAATCATAATAAAATACTACATAAAATAATAAACATTTTTTATACACAAAAAATAATAAAATCATTTGCTATTTTAATAAAATTATTCTTTAATAAAACCTCCTATTTTGTCGCGTAGCGGCCAAGTTATACAAAAGTACGAGTTACGGCTAAAGTATATGCATAGTATATACAACCCCCCGATACTTACCTTGAGCTTTGTCGTCATAGATCATAGATAAAAAAGAAGACATAACTCATAAGAAGTATAGAAAAGTCTAAAGAATAAAGGATAAAGAAAGAAAGAATGAATGAATGAGAAGTCGACCGTCTCCCCTATACTTAGGATGAAATAATCTTATGTATAGCAAACTATACACAAGGCAGGGAGGGTCGAGAGTGGGAACTCGGGGTGCACACCCCCTATACATTGTACAAAGTACATCCTAAGAATAGCAGAGATGAAATGGGCGACACCTTTTAGAAGAAAAACAAGATTGACAATGAAAAGAAGAAAAGAATGAACAAATCACAGCTCGGGTTGTCTCCCCTTATACTTAGGGTAAGATATCCATAAGTATAAAGAAGGAGAGGAGACATGTGAGGGGATCAACAAAAAGAAATGAATAAAGGAAGAATACACGCATCACTTCCCCTATACTTAGGGTGAAAGATACCTAAGTATATGCAATAATAGGAGTGATGAAACATGATGAAGAAAGAACAACACGAGAGGTGCGCCCCCTATACTTAGGACAAAGTACATCCTAAGTATATGAAAACTACGCTTTTGCGGAGGTTTTGTTTATCCACATGGCGGATCAACTGTCGTTGATATTACCTCACACGAAACCCCAATTAATCAACCATTAACCCACAATAAAGATCAAGCAATGAAAAGTAAATGTGGAGTTAAAATTTATTATAACTCTACAAATGATTTGTATAAGTGTAAGTATGTGTAGAATATCGAACACAAGGAGCAAAGTAGTTAGATTGTACAATGAAGTGTGGTGATATGATAGTTGTTCTTGTTTATATTATTTTTGTGTGGGATTTTATATTTTATATTTTTTTTATATTTCTATATTTTTATTTTTGGTTTTATATTCTTGTATTTTTTGATTTTTCATATTTCTTTTTCTTTTTAATATATAAGGTAGTTATATATATAAGTATATATAAAATAAGTAAAATATAGATAATATATGTATAATAAATATATAATAAAAACATAGAATTAGGAAAATACCTATAGGTACAGTTCCTTTTATTTTTTTAAAGGTTTTAAAAATATAATAAGGTATTTATAATAATTATATCAGATATAATATATATAAGTATATATACACTATGTAAGGTACTATATGTATAGAAATAGGTACAAATAGTCAAAATTCAGGAAATAAAGACTTTTTAGATTTTTATATTTTTCTTATGTTTGTTGTGATTTTTCTAGTTTTTTTGCTATTTTTATGGTATTTTTAAAGTCAAAAATATCCCAAAATGGAAATTAAAAATAACATACAATGTCAAAAATTTTCCAAATCAATTTTAATACGATCTAAATAATATATAGAAAATTCAGGAACATAACTTAATATTTTTGGAGTTTTTAATGATTTTTTTAGATTATAAAGGATTTTGGAGCCTTTTATTTTTATGTATTTTTTCTTTTTTAGGGTTTTGGCTTTTAGAGTTGTAAAATAGATAGATAATTTTTTTTGTAATTTTCCAACATATTTTTTATTTTTATGGGTTTTATATTATAGACATGGATTTTTAATGCTCTTTTTAATTTTTATAAAATAGGGAAAAGTCCTAAAAAACTAATCTAAAACTACGACATGAATGTAGAAGCAATTAGGACCCTAAACCTATTTTTGCTTGATTTTAAGAGCAAAATATCTTTATTTAATAAATACAACTATGTATCAAAAATGCATGTTCTAACAAAGGCATAACTGCAAATAAAATAAAGTAGAGAGCCTTTCTTGCAATTTCACCAAAAAGTTACAATCGGATATTTAAAATTCTCGACCAAACCAGAATAAACAAAACCCGTGGCGGTTTAGTTGAAAATTACCCAAGTTTTCTTAGCTGACATAGACAAGGATTGCAATGCAAATGATGAAAGTGCGAGGTATTTTATGCAAATATTACAAAACTATATAAATAGTAGAGGAAAGATTATAGACTAATTAATAAAATACAAAATGGTTGGGTTGTATGCAAAATACCCAACAACTACGCGTGAATTGACGGTGATGGCTCCTTTACCTAGACACGTATCGTGTCTGCATGCAATGATGACGGTTCGACGGCTGACGATCAATATTAGACCTCGCAAATGAGATTGATTGTTGAGATGAGGCTCATCGTATAACTACTGTTGTGCTGGAGCGGATGCCTCGATCGGACGAGGGGAAGGTTACTTGTGGGAATTGGCTAGAACACCCATACCTCCAAGCTTTAATCTGACGTAGCGATTGCCTTCGACCTTCTTCCTTGCTGCAACAAAGCCCTGAATGCATCTGACGTCCTCCTCTATCGGCTGGAATACATAAGAATCTCTAGCGATGGCCGGAGTCTCGACCTGAGGTCTGAGGAGAATGTTAGCTCTAGGAACCTCCGGTGAAGGTCAAAATTTCTCCAACCACGAGTGAAGCTCAATATACCTGCATATATTGTTATAGGATCGAGGGCCAATTGCCTCGACCCTGTAGCAGGGGGAATGGAAGTTGGGTTATGCGTGACCGCAAATGCTCCGACAAGCGAAAGAAGTGGAGCCCCGAGATGCCAGATCAAGGATCGATCTGGTGGAATGATCGGTGGAACGTGATGGGGAAATAGAGGGAAAAGAGATGGAAGTGGATGCAGGGGTCGAAACAATATTTGTCACAGCAGAGAGGTTCACCGATGCGGAGCTCCGGTGAACTTTGTTTTGGGGATTTATAGCTAATACACGTAATTAGAAGACAAGATAACTATAGGGATTTAACCTAGGATTAAAACTAAACTATATAATATAAGGAAAGTTCCTCGAGTGGCTGTAGAACAACAAAGTTGGGACCTCAACAATCACTTTGCTGGAGACGATGGAATGCACCTCTACGCTCAACCTTTCCTCTCCATATGGTGGGGCGAACCTGTTGTCACCTGGCTCGAGCCCAGGAACACAAATGGGGGAATAAATTGAGCGAAAAGGGATTCATATCTTGAAGGAAAGAGGAGGGTGGGCTTATATACATGATGGTGGAAGTGGTGCAAAGATCAAAGAAGAGCAGACGCATCAATGTTCCAAGGATCGATGAGACACCCTAGCATTAATCCCCAATTATTGAGGTGGAGAAGTCACGAAGAAATAAATCCTAAAGGAGGAAAGAATCTTCGAGAAAAAAATGATGAAAAGCAAGTCAAACATAGGTTTGACAGAACCTAGTGCCTCGGTCAGAGAGTTGACCGAGGTCAATTGGCATAGAGATCTGGTTGGTCCATGTTGACCAACCATGGAAAACCATGTTAGAAAGTATCTATAAATTCTAAAATAAATAATAAATGATTTTATTATTTTTAAGTTAAAAACAAAAAAAATGTTTATTATTTTCTGTAGAATTTTATTATTATTATTATTTATTTGAACTTTTTATTTACAATTTAATTTTAGGGGGTTAATTATAGGTATATTTATATATGTTTTATACATTTTATTTTTATTTTGTATATTTGATTTCACTAATTTGATTTCTTATTTTATATAGTTATAACTTATTTTATATACATAAATATATTTTTGTTATATTTTTATGAAGTAATATACATACTTAAATAAATATAGGTATATTATATATAGGTTTGTGTATAGGCATATCTTTTATATATATTATTTATTTTTAAATTATTTTCTTTTGTTTTACTTTATTTCTTGATTTCTAATATAATATAAAAAATATTTATAAAATTATAAAAAAATAATAAAATAATAAAAGAATAGATTTCACTTTTATTTATATACAGGTATAAATATAGGTAGTTTACCTATATATTTTATATTCTTATTTTATTTTTGTATTTTGTTTATGGTTTTTATGATATTTTTAATATGTACACATATTATAAGTAATATATACAAGATTATAAAAATATAAAATTATATAAATAGTAAATAATAAACAAAATGAATATTTTATACATATGTTATACAATAGGGGTCCAAAACCTAACTTTGACATCTTAACTCCGATTTTAATGAAACCACAATCATAAATACTTATTAAAAGTTATAAACAATTAAATGTGATTCTCGTACATTTTGAGTTTTTATTTGGAAGATACATGTCTGAGAAGTTTGGTTTACTGCCTTTTGTTTTGAGTATAAAATGAACATTTTATATTTTTTTACATGAAGTCGATTTTGTATTTTTATCTGTATTATTATCTATAACTTTCTTATCGAAAGTTTTATTATTTGAGGTACAAATAATAAGGAATAAAATAGGTGCAAAAATAAATTTATAGATGAATTAAAGAATGTGATTTTTATGTGACTTTTGACCCTTATCTCCCCCTACTTTTATTTCTTGTCGACCAAATCAATTCTTGACTTGGTCTCGGGTTTAGGGTCATAAAATACCTTTGGTATTTTATTCTTTTTATTTTCTTTTCTTTATTCTATAATTTTGGCATTAAAAACAATATTTTATATAGTATTTATACAATATAGAATGAATATTAATTTTTCCAAATTAAGGCTATCTACATAAATAAGCTAGGGATTTAAGGCCAAAATGATAGAATAAAGATGATTAAATGGAGATTCATCACTATACTGAAAGATATGACAAAAAATTTGGAGTGCACAAAACATACGGAAGAAAGAGGAATAAAGACAAAACACATGTATACAAAGGTGGATGTATAAAGGTCAAGAAGGTGAAAAGCAAACATTTTTGTGGGACGGCTGAAGAGTGAAACTGACGAGAGGTCGATATTGGGGTCATCATCGGATGACTCAACCCGATCATGATCGACACGGAGTGGATCCTCAATGGTCCTAAGGTAATCGGGCACAGACTGGTAAGTCGAAGAAATGTGGTTAGGTCTGGCCTGGCGTGTCTCATAGATATCAAAGTGAAAAGGCTCAAACTCATCTGTGTAAGTAGTAAGGTCAAGTCCAATTTGGCGAGTCTCATCTAAGTCATCATCGAAAGGCCTGAATTCCTCAATAAAAGCAATAAGATTAAAATCAGCCTCAGAACTCTCTACTAAATCTACAATCCACTCTAGGGTGTCTATAGTGTAAATCCCGTGGATTTCATCAATGCATTGCCATGTACCGGAAGAGGGAACTCCAAGGTCTATGCCTTCCGAGTCTCCTTACAAAAGAGGAATCCTCATGTCTCAATATCATCCATCAAAAAGCAAACCTCTCTGATATCAGCGTCAAGGTCATAGTCCTCGGGGTTATCTAACAGTGGCACACTCTCATGGGATGCAAGTCTTTGGTAAAAAGCGGGTGCAGTGATCAACACATTGCTCCCGACATCTGAATAGAAGCAAATCTCTTCAGATCCATAATCAATAATGGCTCTCGCAGAGGCAAGGAAAGGTCATCCAAGGATGATCGGAGGGTGATCCATAGGGGTGGAGGTTTCCATGGGCAATACGACAACGTCAGCAGTGAAGCTCATGCTCTGAATAGGAATGAAAAATTTCTCAAGAATAACCTTCAACCTCTTGATATATCCATCAACGAATTGAACTATCATGCTGGTTTTCTTGAGAGGCCCAAGATGAAGAGACTGTAACAAAAAAGGGTATTATATTAATTAAAGCACCATCATCAAGGAAAGTGTTATCACAAGAATAGTCAGAGATCGTGCAACTCACAAGAGGTGTGGGCAGTGGCCATGCTCAAAATATGTCACTAGGATTTTCTCTTTCGCTTTCTCTTCTTGGTTGTAGGAGTAGATAGTTGGGTCATGGCCTGGCGCAGTGGGACCTCAATAATCTCATGAATGCATGCCACCACTTCAGGTTCAGATAACATTTTTTTGAATTTTTGAATCTCCTCCATACAAGGGAGGAGATCATAATCATCATCTACACAAGGGTGACCAAGAGCAGTCTGTACAGTGGCATCCTTGGGGGTGGAAATGGAAGATGTAGGAACTGGTGTAAAAGTGTGTGTGGGTGAAAGGTATATCAAATGGTCCCTCTCCTCACAAGTCTACTCAGTCATGTATCTCCCATTATTGTCTTTTTGGATTTTTAAATTTTTCTCATTTTTTATATTTTGGGCGATTGCAAGATCTCATGGGAATCCTAAAATGAAACCAAATTGTTAAATGCTGAAGCGTCGACATGGCTCTTATTTAGGCTAATGAGGTCATCTATCCTCTATATCATGTACTCCATCATTTGGGACAAAGTCTCAAGTGTGGACTCCATGAAAGATGACTCCAACAAGTCAGACTTGGGAGGGTGAAATGGTGGGTAAGGTGAAGATGATGATGGGTAAAAGTCCGAGGTATGAAACTGAGGATGATGCAGATATATAGAATAAGAAAAATCTAGAG
The DNA here is from genome assembly GCA_037367405.1 of Ottelia alismoides. Classification (NCBI taxonomy): domain Eukaryota; kingdom Viridiplantae; phylum Streptophyta; class Magnoliopsida; order Alismatales; family Hydrocharitaceae; genus Ottelia; species Ottelia alismoides. The sequence goes on from JAZKJV010003985.1 coordinate 398,026, forward strand.
GAACTTCCTCTTGGAAAAATGGATGTGGACCAACTTAAGAGGAGGAGGTATCCGTAAAGTCCTGATAAAAACCGCTCCAGTCGGCCATCTTCAAACAAAAGGCGGGGATCAAAAGAACACGATGTTCAAGTTAAAAGTGTAAGAAGAAAGACACATATGTGTTGTGTCGATCTAGTATGCATACAAAAAATCACAATAAAAAAATAAACAATCAAACCCCTTAATTAACCTACTCAACACAGTGAAGACTGAGATGATGGTCTTTTTATCTTCTTGGTTTTCAAGTTAGGGGAGAAAAATAAAGTAAGTAAAAATGAAGGCAATGAGGGGGTTACTCGCCCCAAGACAATGATTTTTCTTTTTGAATTTTAAGATCAAGTAATCTTAGCAATCCTAATTTTATTGGTTATCACTTTTGTGTATTTTTAATAAAATTATACGCCTAACGAGGAGTCAATTCCTTTTAGCACCTAGGTGATCAAAATCAAAGGGAGAGTCGGAAAAGCAATGCAAGTCAAAAATGATGATGAATGCTCATATAGAAGACTCACAGTGACTCTCGGTGCTCTTCATATGGGATGCTAAGTAGAATTGAAACCTATCTATATGCAACACAAGCCGATGAAATCGCCTCAGGATAATAATTGCTATCAACGTGAAGAACATGAGTTGAATATCCAAAAAAGAGACCAAGAGTCTGATCTTGGAGATTCCTCGGTACCCGCTACAACAGGTCCTACAAGCGCTATGTGGAATCGCTCACTACACGCGATCTCGAGTGCAAATAACCAACTATTTACTTTGACTAGATCCAAGCGTGAACTATAGGTACATGCAAATCAATTAGGGATTTGGACCTACGCTATCAATAAGCAATATTAGTTTAAGGCTCAATCACACAAAATAGGGAAAATAAAATCGTAAAACAAATGAGAAAAGGTGGAAAACCGCAACAAAACTGACAAGGCCCCCAAGGAAATAATCCCTCGGACAGTGGACCTTGTAAAGTGTGCAATTCCTAGACAGTCCTGAATATTACAATAAATAACATCTCTCTCACTTAATTACACAAAGAAATAAATAAACTAAAAATGCAAAAATGCGAATGTCTTCAAAAATCCTCCAAGCCTAGAAGAGTTGGTTCCTCATCCCAAAACTGTGTAGAATCACCTAGGCGGTCTTCCTTGGTCCACGATCCTCACAATAAAGTCAACAAGAAGGGGTGGTTAGGCAATTCACAGATAGAGGGCCGATCCTGTAAGATGGGATTTTTGTGAGATGGTGGGATGGAAAATTCTGAACCACTAGATTCTGTCCTCTCTCTCCTAGTTTTCTCTATCCTGGTTGAAACTAGTGGTCCAGAATATCCAATCTCACCATGTCAAAAAATGCCATCTCACAGGATCACTCCTCTTCACAAATAATATCAGATAAAATAAAAGAGATAAAAAGGCAAAAGACAAACAAGAAGGCGCAATAATCAAAAACCAATCAAAACATCATTTCTCCCCGGCAACAATGCCATTTGTTGAACAGGATTTTGTGAGGGTCGTACGGTCTCACAAGGCGAGACCACAATTGATGTAATGACCACTCACGAACCCTTAATTCAAATAATAATTAACCCATAATATGTATAAAGCAATGAAAAGCAAAACTCTTGAGTTAAATTTTATTATAACTCTACAAATGATGTGTATAGTTGTAAGTATGTAGAGTGTCAAACACAGGGAGCAGAATGGTTGGATTTCACAAATGAATTCCAAAAATGTTGTTCTTCTCATATTTACGTTATTTTTGTGTGGTTTTTATATTTTATATTTTTTTATTTTTTATTTATATATATTTTTTATATTTTTATTTTATAATTTTTGTATTTTTTAATTTCTGATTTTTTATTTCTTTTTCTTGTTATAAAAGATAATATAAGATTATATAAAACTATATATACAATATAGAGTAATACTATTATAAATATAACGAAAAATCATCAAAATACATGAAATAAAGTATTTTTGGGTTTTATATATTTTTTACTGTTTTTGTGCTTTTTAGTTAATTTTGCTAATTTTTGTGTATTTTAAAAGTAAAAAATACCGCAAATCGAGGATTATAATAATAAGCCAAGTTGATTTAAAAATTAAAAACAACAAATTAAGTCCAAAATTTTCCAAATGAATTTTAATATATAAATAATAATATAAAGAAAATTTGGATATAAAATAATGATTTTTGGAGTTTTTAAGGATTTTTTTTAGATTTTTATAAAAGGATTTTGGGGCTTTTTATTTTTGAGGCCTTAATGGACGTCTCGATGGATCTAACTAAAACAGATGTCGTATCCACAACGGCTGATGATGATTCTACTGGACGGCGAAGATTAGATCTCCTACGTGAGATCAATGGTCACAGGCAGGCACATCCAACGACTACTGAACTATCTGGAGACGAGGCCACGGTGATGTCGAAGCTTGGAAGAACAAGGAAGAACTCACATTCCTTTGAGCTTCGATATGTTTTAGAGTGTCCCTTCAATCACCTGAGATGCTCGCTAGAGGCTCAAAATGTAGCCCAAGCTCCTCCGTACTTTCTAGCAACGTCAAAAGGTCCCCTAGAGCTCAAGTGACAGCCAACAAGCTCGAAGAAGGAGAGGGGTTCTAGGTACCTCAAGCATCTTCAAAATCGACCCCCAAGGGGTCCTTAGCCCTTCAGGACCTGCAGAAGAATAAAGCATAACACAAGGGATATTATGGGGATTTTATTTGGGTGAATAGATGCAGAATGGATGGGCGACGGTGCTCCGGTGACGCGAGGAGTTAGAGCACCAACTTTCAAATCCACGGTGTATCTGGTTGAGCAAAGTGCGGAGAGGCATAGGAGAAACGTAGGGCAAGAAGAGGGGGTGTTCAGGTGGGTTGGAGACAAGGCGGGGCACGATGGAACGTTCGTCGGAGCTAGCCTCTAGTGAACTTTGAATGTTAGATTTAACACTAAACCAAACAAGAAAATGGAAAAAAGAAAATGGGGGAATTAAAACCTAAGCTAAATCTATCTAAAATGCGATGAAAATGACCCCTAGTTGGCCAGAGACAACTAAGTGACCTCACGACGGCAGAGAACGACCGGAGATGGCGGAGATATGCTTTAGAGATGCTAGACTGCATTGTAAAGGAGCTGGAGAGGTCCATGTCACAAACCTCGATCCAGAGCTTACAGAAGGGAAGCCAAAATAGGCCAAAGGGGATTCACCATATAAAATAAGATGGAGGAGTGGGTTTTGTACATGCGGTGGATGGCAACAAAGAACGAGGTGGTGCGGAAGGTACAACAATCCGCTCCTCAAGGAATTACGTCCACGTGATGGAGAGATGATCGAGGATCAAAAGTAGAAGAGGAATCTTCCCCAAAAAATGAACATAGCATGCGGCAAAAATCGAGGAAGAAATGGGTCAAATGAGGTGTGTTAGAGGTGCAGGTGCGGGTCTAATTATTGATCGAGGTCAACAGGCGGAGTGACCTGGTTGGTCCACGTGGACCAACCAGGAAAAACCGGCCTGAAGTTATTAGGAATTGAATAATAAATAATAAATGAGTTTGTTAAAATAAAGTTATAAATAAAAGGTGCTTGTTATTTTCTATAGTATTTTATTATGATTTTTATTTATTTTTTAGAGTGTATTTATTACAAGTTAGTTTTATGTGTATATTTATAGGTATATTCATCTATGGTTTGTGTATTTTCTTTTTATTTGTATTTTTTGATTTTATGGTTGTATTTTCATATTTTATGTATTTATACTTCTTTTTATCAGTGTTTTTGAAACCGGACCGGACCGTCGACCGGTCCGACCGGTGAACCGGGCCTGGACCGGTTATGCCGGTTCGGTTTGATTGTTCAAATTTTAATTAACCCGCCCGGTTCAACTTATTTTTTTTGACTCGGTTTAACCAGGTTCAACCAAAGTTGAACCGCATTTAATTTTTAAATTATTTAAAAATATTGTTGATAATGGGAGTTGAACCCATGACCTTTGTTTACCTTTTTCTCACTTCCAACCAACTACTCTAACACAACTTTTTGCATGTGTTGGGTTTTAAAATTAATTAAACTATTATCATGTTATAGATCATCTAGTCCAAATAATATATATATATATATGTATATGATATGTATGATATTTGATGGTGTATAAGAGAAATACTTTATGTATACTGTGAAATATATACATTATCTATGTATTTTATATTATCACAAGTATATTTAGTGTATATTATATATATATTATTTCATTTCGGTTTGATTAGTCGGTTCAACCACTTTTTTTCACCGGTTTGGTTTAATCCGGTTTTAAATAATGATGACGTCATCATCCGGTTGAACCGGTTTGATTACATGGTTCGACCCGATCCGACCATTTCAACAAGGTTTCCGGTTCGATGTCTGGTTCGGTTTCAAAAACCTTGCTTTTTATATACCTAAATATATTTTTATTATATTTTTATGATATAGTTTTAACAATTAAATAAATGGAGGTATTAAATATGTATGTGTAAGTATAGGTATTTGATCTATGTATTTTGTATATTTATTTTATTATGGTATTTTTTGTGATTCTATTATATTTTAGATATGTACATATAGTATAAATAGTATTTACATAATTATACAATATAAAATTATAAAAATAATAAAGAGTAAATAAAATGAATATTTTATATATGTAACTATACAATATGAGTCCAAAACCTAACTTTCACACCTTGATCCAAATTAAATTAAACCACCTTTATTAAATATCTTATTAAAAGTTATATGCAATTAAAGGTGATTTGATACATTTTGAATTTTTATTGAAGAGATACAAATCTGGGAAGTTGGGATTTCGAGATCTACTTTAGATCATAAAAAGAACATTGTATATTATTTGTGTATGAAATCAATTTTGTATTTTTATTACAACTTTCATGTACAAAGTTTCTTTATTTGATGTATAAACAATCAAGAATAAAATAGGTGTCAAAACTGAATTATAGATGAATAAAAGAATGTGATTTTTGTTGTATTTTTGGCTCTTATTTCCCCTACTTTATTCCTTGTCGACCAAATCAATTCTTGACTTGGTCTCGAGGTTTAGGGTCATAAAATACTTTTCTATTTCATTTTTTCTTTTCTTTTATTTATTCTATAGTTTTGACATTAAAAATTGTATTTTATACAATCTTTATACAACAAAGAACGAATGTTAATTTGTACAAACTAATGCTATTTACATGCATTATCTAGGGTTTTTAAGGCCAAACGGATAGAATAAAGGTGATGAAATGGAGATTCATCACCACTCCAGGGTAAGTCAACATTTTTTTTGAGATTTTCTATCTCTTCCATGCAAGGGAAGAGATCAGAATCATCATCTACACAAGGATGACCAAGAGCATTCTATACAGTGTCATCCTTGGGGGTGGAGAAGGTGGGAACTGTGGTGAATGTGTGTGTGGTCGAAGGATGTGGCATGGGTTCCCTCTCCTCACAAACCGACTCGTCTGGGTGTCTTCCATTATTATCTTTTTGTATTTTTAAGATTATCTCATTTTTATATTTCGAGCGATTACAAGCTTTCACGGGTATCCTCAAACGAACCATATCATCAGAAGGTGAAGCGGTGTTCTGGCTCTTATTTAAACTAGTGTGGTCATCTATCCTCTGTTTCATTTGCTCTACTAGTCGAGTCATGAGAGGTGACTCCAACAGCTCAGTCTCAGGTGGGTGAGATGGCGGGAAATGTGAAGGTGGTGGTAGGTAAAAATCTGAGGCATGAAAGTGATGATTAGGCAGATATGTACAAGAAAAAAGTCAGGAGCAAAGTCCTCCTGATAAAATGGAGGTGGATCGGCTAGAAAGGAAGAAGGATCCACGAAGTACGGATAAAAATCATTCCAGCTAGCCATCTGTGAAACAAAAGACGAGGATCGAGAGATCGTGATGGTCAAGTCAATCTATGCAAAAAGAAGGTGCAAATGCGCAGAGAAGATTGAGTATATACACAAACAATCACAAATATAAACAAACAAACAAACCCTTCAATTCACCTACTCAACAAAATGAGGACTGTGAAAGATTGGTCTTTTTATCATTTTGATTTTAGAGTTAGGTAAATTTCAAAAAGTTTTACAAGCACACAGGTAGGCCTGGTATTGGGACACTAATCCTTAGTGTGTACATGAATAAAATGCTGAATATAATGAGGGGGTTACTCTCCCCAAAATAAGGATTTTGTCTTTTAAATTTTAGAAATGAGTAATATTAGCAGTTCTAATTTTATTGGTTATCACATTTTTTGTAATTTTTTTATAAAAATGCACGAACTTAATGAAGTATTAATTCCTTTAGTATTCTATGTTGTCAAAATCAGAGGGAGAGAGCGGAAAATGCAATGCAAGCGGAATTCAATGATGCATGCCCAGATAGAGATGCTCACCTTGCCTCTAGCATCGGATGCTAATTATATAGGTATGAAACCTAAGGGTCCGCTCTTGGAGACTCCTCGGTGTCCACTACAGTGGGTCCTGCAAGCGTTGAGTGGAGCCTCTCGCGACACTGTTTCAAGTTTAGTTAATCAACAATTAGATTCGACTAAGTCCAAGCACGAATTTATAGGTACATGCAAATATAATTAACTATTTGGACCTAATCTATCAATCAATAAAATCCTAATCTAGGGCTCAATCACACAAAACAAATAAAAGAAAGGTGAAAAACCACGAAGAAAAATCGATGAGGCCCAAGTGAACAATCATTCGAGAAATGGACCTCGTAAAGTAGCAGTATCCTGAGAGTCTAAGTTATTGCAAATAAATGTGTCTATCTCTTACTTAAATTAAAAAATGAAATAAAATATAATAAAAAATAAATGACATTGTCTTCAAAATTCTTGCAAGTCCTACTTTGTCGCTTTCTCCTATCATCTAACGGGGAAAAGTTGACTCCGTTTCACATGGGTTCATAGGTGATGACCGAAAAATCCCACAAAATCCGGGTAAAGGTAAAAACAAGGGTCGTCGCGACCCAGATCTCGCATATCGATCAATCAAGAAAAATTAGACCACCTAAATGAATAATCAGTCAAAAACCGAATAGTGGTCTCGCTATTTATTTAACCTGGTATAGAGACCAAGGTCGAACACAAGGAGCACAGATTGGCCAAGTGGCATACGAAGTAGTCAGAAAATGAATGAAATAGGATAAAATATTTTTGGTGGATTTTATGCATTTTTAGATTTTTTTGTGTTTTTAATTATGAAGAAAATAAGGAAAAAGCAAGAAAAAGGTACAAACAACTAATTATTTAACAACACAAATAAACTCAGGAAAATGTAATAAAAATATTTTTGGGTTTTATATTTTTTAGGAGTTTATATAATTTTCTCAGAATTTTATGATTTTTAGTTGATTTTCTAAAAATGGAAAAATGCAAAAACAGGGAACTAATGTGCAGCCAGATTTGAAAGGCTAATTATAAATCCAAATGAAGTGAAAATTGGACTGAAGCTAGAAAACACACAAACAAACAGTAAGTAATTTTTTTAGAATTTTTGAGGGGTTTTTAATATTTTTAATTGATTTTATATTTCAAACAGTAGCAAAAAGGCCTTTTTCAATTTTTTAAAATAGCAAACAGTAATAAAAATGTCCCAAAAAAGTAGTGAAATTTTTACACAGTGCTAGGAGCCATATCCAAATTTCACCAAATTTGGAGTTGATTTGATATTTTATTCAATCAATAGACAAGCAACAACACACAAGGACTTAAACGCTAGAAAAACTAAGTTTCAGGGCTAAAATAAAACACATGCAGGAACTACAAGGGCATCAGTGTAAAATTCGCATCAATTTCCACACATGTTCTAATACAGTATGCATAAGGGCATTTTTGTAATATTAAAAACATAAAGTTCAATCAACAACAGTCAGAAAACCCAAGCCCTAAACATGCAAATAACCCAAACTTTACGTGACGAAGCATGTGAATCCACACAGTAAGGACTAAAGTGCAATATCTGAAAGCTACAGGTCCTATTATGTAAATGTTCCAAGTGTGCGAATTTATTTAACAGACTAAAAAAACTAAAATAAAATGCAGGGAGTTGGGGCGCAAATTACCTAACCAAAGTGCGTACGGGTCACATGGGGGTGACATCTCAGACAGTGAGTGGCGGCTCGCGTACGACTCTGATGATGCCTCGTGGAGGATCCAACGGTCCTGACACGAGGGCGATCGTGGGGTGCACGTGGCCGTCAGATCATGAATATATCGGTCTGACACTAGCAGACGACGAACGGATCTGATGAAATATGGACGTGAAGTGCGATCCGATGGTGGATAAGGTATCTGGAAGAACACCTCCTGGATGAACTTCGCCGGCGAGCCAGAGCAGCTGTGCACGTCTGATGGATGATCGGCAAGGGGGCTTCGACGCGCTTCGTCGCTCCACGTCTAGTGGTGGTGGCCGATGAAGCTTCCAACAATCAGATCCTCCGGTGAAGGAGGAGGGATCTGGGCTACTCCGACGAGGGGTGGATAATGCGACTGAGGGAGGTATATCGTGCTTATTCACCTGTAGAAGAGAGCTCGTGCTCGGAGGAAGTCTCCGGCATGGGTTATTGAACCAACAGTAAAGGGAATCGGGGTGGTTTAGTGAAGGGGGGTTCCGACGGAGGCGACGGAAGGGACCAAGCTCGATCTGGACTCGGATAGCCACGATTGAGGTGACCAGATCGTGGAAGGAGGGTGACGATGAGTCGGGAGGTCGATCTATACGGATGGGATGGGGTGATGGGGCTCCGACCACTGGGGCGGAGCAGGCGGAGCAAGGTGGGAACGATCGAATCTAAATGACGAACTAGAAGATAAGGGAAGTACCTGATGGTCGGACGCATCTAGGTTGGAGCTGCTGCGTCTCTTGGGATCCTGGCCTCAATGGAGTGACACCTCCAGAGGCTCGATCTCGTCAATGGGCGGAGCACGGCGGCAATGACCACCGGACTAGGGGCTAGAGAGCCTCTTTCCTCGCTGTGACACCTCCTACGGCTTGTTGTCACTCAAGGCAAGAAGGTGGAGGTCCTGGGAGTCGAAGACGGTGGTCGAAGGTGCTCGAAAATGAGGCTCCAGGCGAAGCTATATAGTGGCAGGGGTTCGGAAAGATTGGAGTCGAGCGAGCATTCCAAGGAGCGGATCCCTAGGAAGACGGGCACGCGAGGATCACGGATCACTCCTTGGCAATCGGAGCCCTGGGGTTTGATCAAATGGGTGGCGGATCACGTCATGAAAATTGGGAGGAATCGGGTCGAGATGAGGTCCGCGAAGCAGAGTGGTCGAGGGGGGGAGTTGACCGGGGGTCAACATCCCCCGTGGACCAATGGGAAAATTCCAACGAAAAATTATTTAAAAATTCATTTAAAAATAGTAAATGATTTTATTTAAAAATATTTACACCATGAAAAATGTTTATATTTTTCAATTTTTTAGTGTTTTTAAATATTTTGTGAAAAATAAATTAGTGTATATACATAGGATATTATTGTATACAGATAAAATGCCCGGATAATTTTTTATTTTTATTTTTATTTATTTATTTTTGTACAATTATCCCTATTTTATATTTTATTTATTTATAACATAAAATTTGGGATATTAAATAATTTTTATTAAATTTTTATTATGTTTTTATAAGAGAAAATAAATAGGTATATGTACATATATAGATGGTATATATAAGGGGAAAGAGAGAAATTATTTTTGTTTTATTTTTATTTTTGTTTTATTTTTATTTTATTTTTATACATATATACACATTATCAGGAACACATAATTATTTTTATTTTATAAAAATAAAATATATACATAAAGGGGGGAATATATGTATGATGGAGAATGTCCCTATATCTCTCTACTTGTTTTATTTTGCGGTCAGGCCCATGTTGAGCCCTCCCTTAGGTTCAGGTAATGTCCCTCTTTTTCTTTATTTATTTATTCCTTTATTTTTATACAAAAACATGCTAATTATTACAATTTACACAATGCATGCATTTTGACAAATTATTGTATTTACAACTAATTTCATGTGTTTTGCAAAGAATTCTAGCTAAAAGAAAGGAATAAAGAGTGATGAATGGAGATTCATCACCCCCCCTATACTTTAATTTTGCTAGTCCCTTAGCAAACGCTTATTTGAAAAAGAAGTGCAAAAAGAGAAAGAAAAGAAAAAGATGAGAAATCAAGGTTGGTTATTAAACTTTCCTTCATTAAATTGAAATATGGATCTCACTCAGACCTTTGGATTATTAGTTTGTCGGAACCTTATTTGGGCTTAAGCATAAAACTTAATAGCCTCTAAGTTCCACCAAACTATGGTGAAGACTCCTCAATAATCCAGATCAAAACAAGTCTAGATACACAAACTCTAATGACCATGAATCTTTCCTTGTACTATGTAAGTGATATGTACCTCCCCACCTCAGAAGTGACAAATAAACAACCTCCCTCAATCTGGTAACTCTAATGCCTCGGTCTAGCAACTCTTTCCTCGAGGAGTGGGGTATTCCCTTCTAAGTTCAAATACAACTGGCTCAAGAAGAGGGGGAAGAAGAGAATGCACCATGACCAGTGTAGCCATGTATCCTTGGGAGCTCTAACCAGTGTAGCTGAGTCTCCCGCTGCAAGCTTCATGAGATTATCATGTGTAACATAAGCTTGCTTTATTTGACTATATACACTCCGGTGGGATTATTAAATTTTCAATCCGACCCACCATTTTTTTGGAGTTCTTCTTTCTTTGCACATTTTTTTGATGTGCATATGTACAACATATCTACATGGTGCAGCATATATACATAAGGAGTTTTTCCTCTTGAGCCAGTAGACTATCCCTCTTTTGAGGCTTTATTGCAACCCACAACTTCTGTCTTTAGACTTCATAACCACCGGATCAAGTTGAGACGCACTTCCTTCACTATAAGAAGAAGAGAGGTTCCGCCTAGAAGTACTACCCTCGTATGCTACCCCAAGCCGAAGGAAACTACCTCCTCACCACCTCATCCGTGGAGAGCTAAGTGTAAAGTGCTGGTGCAAGTAAAGCCATTTTCTCTGAGAGTCATGTTTGTGTTGTTAAGTGCTCTACTTAGGCTCATCAAGATGACATATGCTCATAGCCTAGTGGACTCAAAGAATTAAGTCCCAATGGACCTGAAAAGTCTTAATCCTAAGCCCTATAAGGTTCCTCTTAGAATTAGGTGGATTAAAGTCTTAACCAAGCTCCATTTGTCAATTTAATTCCTGGCCAGTTTAAATGTCAACTATGATTTGGAAAAACTGTACAAATATTTACAAAGATGCAATTTTACAAATTTTTACAAATGTGCAAAATTTTTGAAAAATGTTTGAAAACATGGATGTATGCATGAATGCGAAGTTTTGCAAAATATTTACAAAAATTTACACAAGGTTTTTGCAAACTTTTTGTTTTTCAAACATTTTACAAAAATTTTGTACTATATACATAATTTTGGTATGAAAATATTTACATTCTATTTACACAAATCATTTTTACAATCATTTCTACAAAATATTTTTTATAAATAAATAGGTATGTGCAAGAAGAATTTTATGTACAAGGGAAAATTTTTAATTTTTATAGATTTTTAGCCCTTTTTATTTATTAACACACTCACACAAAGTACGAATTATGGCTAAAGTATATATGAAATATATACGACACCCCCCATACTTAGCTCGAACGATGTCCTCAGAGTGATCAAGAGCGATGAAGAAGGCATAACTCGTGCTTAGTATAGGGAAGTGAAAAGGAATGGTATATACAAAGATGAATCAAAGAATAGAATGAAGAGGACTCGGTGTTTCCCCCCATACTTAGGATCAAGTAATCCTAAGTATATTAAGCTGTACATGAAGGGAAATCCGAGTGGAAGGATGTAAAAAGTCTACCCCCCCTATACTTAGGGTAAAATATCCCCAAGTATAGACAACAAAACAGAGGTAGAAAGAATCAATAGAGTACCCGAGAGTCCTACACCCCCCATACTTAAGGTAAAGTACACCCTAAGTATAGCATAATCATAAGATGAGAAAGGGGTGTGGGACTAAAGAATAGAGTGATATGGACAACTGGATCTATACAAGTCGGAAGAACAGTGATAATCAGGCGTGAGATGCAATGGATGTGAGTCAAGATACCACATCTCATGCAAAGTGAATCGGGGCAACATCAACGACCCGCGACTCATGATCTAGATATGGCTTGAGCCACTGACTGTTAACACGAAAGGTATCATCAGAAGACAACTCAGATCTATCAATACTCCCATTGTCATGTACTTTCGAATCAAATAGGGTCCCTTCCATTTGCTCTATAGCTTCCCTGAAAATAAACGAAGCCTAGCATCAAACAACCATACTCTCTGTCCTGGCTCAAACTGCTTGTGGCTGATTTGAGAATCATGCCACTCCTTCACTCTCTCCGTATATTGTAGGCTGTTTGAAAAGGTGGTATCACGAAGCTCCTCCAGGGCTGCTAACTCTGCCCTCCTCTGATCTCCTACACTCATTGGATCCATAAGTATATCAGTAACAGCCCAAAGTGACCTATGTCTCAGCTCAACAGGTAAATGGTAGGGCTTGCCATAAACGAGGCGAAAGGGAGATGTACCCAAAGGAGTCTTGAAAGACGTCCTATACGCCCACAAGACCGAGTCCAAAAGCTGTGACCAATCCTTTCGGTCTGAGCGGACGACTTTCTGCAATATAGTCTTGATCTCCCTGTTCGACACTTCATCCAAACCATTCGTCTGAGGGTGGTATGGAGTGGCTACTCGATGGTCTATGCTGAACTCGCTAGCAAGGGCCTTTACCTTGTCGTTGACGAAATGAGACCCCCCGTCAGATATCAACACTCGAGGAACCCCGAACTGTGAAATAATATTCTTCCTCAAAAATCTGCAAACAGTCCTCGCATCTGCGGTTCGGGCGGGGATGGCCTCAACCAACGACTCACATAATCCACGACCAATAGAATATACTCAAATCTCTGACTCTTAGGGAATGGACCCATGAAATCTATACCCCATGCGTCAAAAACCTCACAGAAGTGAATGGGCTGCATCGGCATCATATCACGTTGTCCACAAGTGCCCATCCTCTGACAGTCAGTACACCTCTTCATGAACTCATCAGAGTCCTTGAAGAGAGTAGGCCACCATAGGTTGGATTGGAGCACTTTCTGTGTCGTTCTCCTCTCAGGGTGATGTCCTCCTGCCTCAAACTTGTGGCAGTAAGTAAGGACGCTGTGGTGCTCCTCTTGAGGAATACACTGACGCCATATACTATCCCCTCCTTCATGATAAAGGATGGGATCCTCCCAATGGTAAAACTTGGCCTTCGCGAGGAAGGTCTCGAGTTTCTTCCTGGGCCAATCTTGTGTAACTTTCCTGGCGACAAGATAGTTCACAATATCGACGTACCATGGGAGAGAGGCGATAGCAAGGATCGCCTCATCTGGGAAGGTCTCACATATAGGCTCAGTCTGCTCAGAATCCTCAAAATACTCCAATCAGGAGAGATGATCCGCCACCACATTCTTGACTCCAGGCTTATCCTTAATCTTTATGTCAAACTCCTGGAGTAGAAGGATCCATCTGGTCAATCTGGCTTTGGCATCCTTCTTTGCCATGAGGTACCTGATGGCGGTATGATCAATATACATGGTCACTCTAGATCCAATGATGTAAGATCTGAACTTATCTAGGGCGAAGACTACGGCTAGCATCTTCTTCTCAGTGAAGGTGTAGTTCCGCTGAGCGGCATCCAAAGTACGGCTAGCGTAGTGAATAGCAAAGGGAACTCCATCCCTCCTCTGTCCCATCATGGCCCCCCATGGCAAAATGGGAGGAATCCGTCATGATCTTGAATGGGAGAGACCAATCGGGCAGCTGGAGAACAGGAGCCTCTACAACACAACTCTTGAGAGTCTCAAATGACGATAGACACCTATCATCAACAAGGAAATCGGTGTCTTTCGTCAGCAGATCAGTCGACGGTCAAGCAATCCTACTGAAATCATGAATGAAGCGTCGGTAGAAACCGACGTGCCCCAGAAAAGACCGTAACTGCCACAAATTGGACGGTGGATTGAGTTTTCTAATGACATCCACCTTGGCCGGATCAACTGCCATGCCCCTGTTGGAGATGATATGGCCAAGAACCGTCCCCTGAGTCACCATGAAGTGACTCTTCTCCCTAGAAAACACAAGGTTAACCTCTATCATCGCTGAAGGACTCGATCTAGGCAGTCAAGATAAGAATCGAATCCGTCGCCGTAGACCGAGAAATCATCCATGAAGACCTCCAAGCACTCCCCCACCATGTTCAAAAAGATGGTCAGCATGCATCTCTGGAATGTCGCCGAGTGTTGCACAATCCAAATGGCATACGCCTGAAAGCATATGTCCCGAAGGGACAGGTGAAGGTGGACTTGTCCTGGTCTTCGGGTGCGATGGCCACTTGATTATATCCGGAGTACCCATCCAAGAAACAATAATGGCTCTTCCCTTCCAGCCTCTCTATAATCTGATCAATAAAAAGGGCAGGGGGAAATGATCCTTCTTGGTGGCCTGGTTCAATCCTCTGTAGTCCACACATACCTACCAAGAAGTGGGTACCCGGATAGCGATCTCCTCTCCAGACTCACTAACAACTGTGGTGATTCCCGTCTTCTTGGGCACCACATGCAATGGACTGACCCATTTGGAGTCGGAGATGGGGTAGATATAATTGACGCTCCACCATTTTGAGATCTCCTTCACGACAACATCTCGAAGATTCGGGTTTAGCCGCTGCTGGAACTCACGCGATGGCTTTGCTTCCTCCTCGAGATAGATATGGTGGGAGTACAGGGCCGGACTTATCCCCTAGAGATCAGTTACACTCCATCCAATCGCCTTGCGGTTCTTTTCAAGAACCCCCATCAGACGGGATTCCTGCTCTCTAATCAAATTAACAGAGATAATGAGTGGGTACATCTCATGCTCACCTGCAAGGAACCTATACTTCAGCGATGACGGTAGCGGCTACATCTCTAGACAAGTAGGTACTGGAGGATCTGGCCAGTGAAAGGTCTGAGTGAATGCGGCCAAATATACATGGGAGAATGAGAACTCTCGCTCACAATCTGAATCTAGCGAAGGCTGCTCTACTGAACTGTCTATGCTCTGTATGGAATCAGCCTCCTCCCTAGCTGTAGGCTCAGTAGAAGTCAGATAAGGTATCAAATCATCAAACTCTGCCCAGTCAATATCTGACTCCGAGGGATCTAAATCAGAATCACAAAAATCTGCCTCACGATCTAGGATTGGCTTTGCTGCTTGAGATGTATCCTGGACCAGGAATGCGCTCTCCAAGCTCTCCTCTGCTAGCATCTCTGCGTTAGTGAACTCTGAAGGTGAGAGGATGGCCTGTGCGACTGGATCTTCCCAAACTACCTCATCATCCGTAATCACAAAATCACAGTCCTGGTGGATGTCTCGCCCTGCCTCTGTCATCTGCTCTGAATCGGAAGTCGGCTCTGAGCAAGATGAATCTCTGGATCTAGTCTCCTCAACCGTCTCTATTTGTATACTCTCACCCTCGATGCGAAAGTATACCTTCCAGCTATCATGGTCGGACACTTCCTTGGCTGTGGCCAAGAACGAGCATCCTAAAATGATGGGGGTATCGGTTACAGCCTCAGGGATCTCCATGTCCAACACAACGAAGTCCACGGGGAATTTCAGGCCCTGAATCGTGACAACAACGTCCTTCAACAACCCCTTCAGCCACTTAACAGATTGATCAGTAAACTGAAGGACCGTTCTGCTCTATCGGAGAGGGACCAACTCGAAGTGGTCGAGAAGGGCTACCGTAAGAAGGTTGATCGAAGAACCGCTGTCTAATAGAGTGCGGTCAAACCTCTGCTCATGAATGTGGCATCTGACATACGAGGCTCCTGCATCTGGCCTCTTGGCTGGCATACTGTTCTGAATCGCGAAACATGTGGCACGAGTAAGCACATGGATCTCTGACTAATGGCTCTGCCTCTTCCTCCTAACTTTGGTCCTGTCTCTGAGTGATCGCTGGAAGAGAGGTATGTGCTCCAAGGCCTCGTATAGAGTCAGCTGTATCTAAAATCTGTCCATCATATGCTGGTTGAACTCTATCTGATGGTTCTTTTTTGGGATTTTCTTTTTTCTGCCCCTTAGCCAAGTGGAGTGCTCGGGGAAAGGAGACTACAGGGTCCTTCTCATATGAAGGACTAGGAGAGGGTCTGGAATGCTCATGAACAGAAGAATCCACACATACATCATCAAGCAACACAGGTGGATCCGAAAATAATAAACCCTTTCCTTTATTTGCAGAAATGTCCTGAGATACATGTATGGAAGGAGAAACAACAAGACTAGTAAAACTGAAAATGGTGGCCTCAGTACCACCCTCGGCATCTGGACTCGCGACATCAGTACCACGCTATGACTGAGCAACTGAAATGGTGGCGTCATTACCACCTCCTCTAACTGGTGAAGCGACGGCCTCAGTACCATCGGCTAGATAAACATCCTTGGTGGCATCAGTACCACCGACATCATCTCTAGCGGCATCAACACCACTCTCCTCCTCATCTGGCGCTCCTGAAGTGGCATGGGATCGTCGCTCAGACGAGGCGTCGCCTGCTGGCATCCTACCGCTCCTAAGTGTAACAAAGTCAGCATCAAACATATATGCAGTCATATCACCAAGTGAATCACTAGGAGTGGTAATCTCAGTGAATTCTACCTGCTCAGACTTCCTCTTGAGGTTGTTCGGATTGGGCTCGATCTGGGCAGGGATGGCAGCCTTCCCTCTTACAATCTCCCTCATCTCCTAACGGAACTCATCCATCTCCCGTCGAAAATTGGCCTGCTGCTTGGTCATGAGGCGGGCTAGATCATCCAAGGTGGGGTTCTCATAGGTCGGCCCATGAGAACCTGACGGGTGGCCTCGCTGGTAGGGAGGTTGTTGCTGCTGGTGAGGGTGAGAGGGGTACTGCTGATGATACTGCTGCTGAGGCTTCTCTCGCCTCCAAGATTGTCCTTGCTGATAGGGACGACGACCGTGCAACTGGTGTTGGGATGGCTGCTGCTGCTGGTGTATTGGGGGTTGGGGCTGCTGATGCTGCTCACGCTGCCGGCCGTACTGGTCATCCTGAACTGGAGGCTGTTGTTGGGAACTGGTGCCTCCGGCCGACCAACGGAATCTGGGATGGTCTCGTTGGATGTTGGGCTGGGGTCAGTCGTACCAAATCCCGTTGACATCCATCAACGGCTCCTGCTCGTAGGTGCGTGGAGGGAGTACTGCCAGGGGCTGATCCAGCTGATACACCACCATATGAGTGTCCTGGGATGGTGGTGGATGGTAGAACTGTGGTGGCTGCTGGTACGACTCCGCATGTACAAGGTGAACCTGTCTAGGCTAACTGGAGTGCTGGGACGAGCTATCACTGCTGCTTGGATCTCCTCGTGACTTGAGACAGGGCTGAGAAGCCGTCTGTGCCTTCTGGAGACACATGAGCTGTGTCTTCAGGTCACTTAGTGTCTATGCCATCTGATCCATCTGTGTGATGCCCTGACACTGCTTCTTCTTGATCAACTCGATCCGGTCCAGCTTCTTGCTTATGATGCCCATGTTTGCTGCTGTAGACTCTGCCTGTGCGGCTGCCGCGGACGAAGCGGAAGGACCGGCATCGATCGTACTATCCTCTGAAACTTCACGTCCTATGGTTGGGGGAGTCCCTGAGTGTAGAGGCAGGTCTGGGACATCACTGTATAGGTCTCGGACATCTCCTCATAGATGGCCCATACCTGATCCTCATCCTTGGCAAAGTAGGAACCGCCACAAGAGGTATTCACCAGGCCCTGCAGCTCTGGTGTTAGTCTGCAAGAGAAGCTTTGAACTAGGTTCGGCTTCGTGATATCATGGTGCATGCATCTGTCGGTAAGCTCTCTGAACCTCTCCCATACCTCGTGAAACTTCTCGTTGGGGAGCATGGAGAAGTTGCTGGTCAGGGTCATTGCTGCATTAGTCCGCCCGAGTGGATAGTACTTGTTTAAGTACTCGGTGCGGAGCTGCTCCCAGGTGTACACAAATCTCCCCAAATGCTTCAGCCAGTTGGCTGCTCTGTCAACAAGGGAGAAAGGGAAGGCAATCATCTGAATGGTGTCCTCGTCCGCCTGCCGATCGTGGACGGTGCTGCAGATCATCTCAAACTCCTGGAGATGCAGATGGGGCTCTTCAGTGGCGAGCCCGTGGAAGAGGGGAAGAAGCTGAAGTGTCTGTGGGGGAAATTGAAGTCCCCCACGATCGCTGGAAGAACGATCCACCGGTGTGTAAATGTCGATCCGGGGTTATGCAACTCCCGCATCGATCTCGGTTGATCTACTGCTGCTGCCAGCTGGACCGGCTCCTCCGGCTAATTTGGATCCCTCTCTCCTATGGCTCTCGGTTGATCTCGCGCTGTCCTCAGCCTCTCCATCTCTCTCCTATCTCTACCATGAAGGCTTCCTGATCCCGTATCTGTCACTGCATCGTCTCAAGGGAAGCCAACAAGGTGTTGTTGATCGCACCCTCGTCCAATACGTATGTCGTCGTCTCTGGTCGCTGACCCTCGGTGCACTCCTCACTGCTGGCCATGGTCTCTGCAAAGGCAAAAGACCCAAACTCAGGTGCTGATAAATCAGCTGACTGCTGCTCTCTATGATCAGGCACTGGCATCTCAGGACTGGTAGAAGGATGGTCAAGGGGGGAACAGGGCGGAATCGAACTCGTGGTTGGAGAGCGGGTCTCAGCTCTCATGAACCAACCTAGATGAACGGGCCGGAATGCTGAAAAGCGGTGCAGCCAGAGGCTGCCTAAGAGACCTCATGCCCATCATCTTGATCTAGCGAGTCAGGAGGATGAGATCTGGAAACACACAAGATGAGCAAACAAACCCCAAGTTCATCTACGCAACGAGGAGCTGAAGACCGTAAAAGTTCGATCAATTATCTTGTCGATTTTATTTAGGTGATCAAGTCAGTCTATCAGAGCGGTTACGTGAGCTGATGGGAATCCAATCCTCCTAACAGACTGTCCCGTATAAAAGGCCGGTAGTCTGATCGGAGATCGGATATGGCTCTAGCCTTATGTGCGGGTCACTCTCTCGCTCATCCAAACCATACAAGGAGGGAGTTGCTCACCCCAAGATAAATTTTTAGGTAGAGTGTCTTTTAGGGTCAAGTGTGTGTTTATCAGTCCCAATTTTATAGTTTTTTAGGTATTTTTTAATATAAGCAACGCCTAACAAAATTTTCGGTTCTCATGATTATTTAAGTCCGAAAACATTGGGAAAAGATGAAAAAGACGATGTGCGATGAAATCAATGTTGCATGCAGAGTAAGACATGCGTACCTGACTCCAGCAGTCTACATGCAAAGTGATCTGCGTATAGGAGTAAAGGCAGAAAATAAACTACCTATATGATGCACGGGAACTGACCTTCGACAGAGAAATTTCTACATGATAAGAATAGTAGCCAGATACTCAAACCTAAGGCCAGAGTCCTGTCTTGGGAGCCACTCGATGTCCGCCACGATGGATCCTGCATGCGTTGTATGTGACTCCTCAAGGTACGTGGACTAGAGTCTAAGTAATCCGACTTTTTATTGTGAATTAACTAATTAGGTCCAATTACGATCTAATGGGAACAAACAGATAATTAGGGATTGGAAACTAATCAATTACGTCACAATTAGAGGAAAATCCTAAGCTAAGGTCAAAACCGCGTAAATCAGATAAGAAGTTAATAAAATAAATGCGATAAAACAAAAACCGACGAAAAATGCAGTGAGGTCCTCCGAGCACACCAGTACTCGGTGAAACAGACCCCCTGTAGTCACCGATAAAGTCCAAGTCTGAGTTATGTATTATTACAATAATAGTCTGCTGAAAAGTAAACTAAAAATCCTACGTCTATTCTACGATTATTTGCGGCAATTCCGCAGCTCCCACACTCCTGCTCGGCTCCTCGCGCTCTCCTGCAGCTCTATGCAGAAAAGAGCTGCCTCTGACTCCCACGGTTGCTCCGGCTTCCAAAAAAGCCGCCTCGGTCCTCAGGCCCTCGCAAGAAAACAAGCAAGAATGTATCAGACACAATAAAAATAAGCAAGAAAATCAGAGAAAAATATCTGTACAACTATGAATAAAAAGCCGCAAAAGAGAAAACCGCGAAAAATAAAAAATGAATAGAAAGTCGTGCTCCCCGGCAATGGCTCCATTTTAATGACCGAAAAATCCCACAAAATCCGGGTAAAGGTAAAAACAAGGGTCGTTGCGACCCGGATCTCGCAGATCGATCAATCAAGAAAAATTAGACCACCTAAATGAATAATCAGTCAAAAAACCAAGTAGCGGTCTCCCTATTTGTTTAACATGGTATAGAGACCAGGGTCGAATACAAGGAGCACGGATTGGCCAAGTGGCCTACGAAGAAGTCAAAAAATTAATGAAATAGGATAAAATATTTTTGGTGGATTTTATGTATTTTTAGATTTTTAGTTTTTTAATTATGAAGAAAATAAGGGAAAAGCAAGAAAAAGGTACAAACAACTAATTATTTAACCACACAAATAATCAGGAAAATGTAATAAAAATATTTTTGAGTTTTATATTTTTTAGGTGTTTTTTATAATTTTCTCGGAATTTTATGATTTTTAGTTGATTTTCTAAAAATAGAAAAGGCAAAAAACAAAGAACTAATGTGCAACCAGATTTAAAAGGCTAATTAAAAATATATAATTAGCCTCTAAAAATCTGGAGATAATTTTTATGCAAACTAGAAATGAAAACTAAGCTACAGGAACAAAAATTACATTTTTTTGAATTTTTTAGAATGTTTAATGTTTTTTATAATATTTTTAGAGTTTTTCAATTTTTAGGTGTTTTATAAATCCATATGAAGGGAAAATTGGACTGAAGCTAGAAAATACACAAACAAAAAGTAAGTATTTTTTAAATTTTTTTGAGGGGTTTTTAATATTTTTAGTTGATTTTATATTTCAAACATTAGCAAAAATGGGTGTTTTTCGATTTTTTAAAATGGAAAATAGTAATAAAAATGTCCCAAAAAATTAGTGAAATTTTAATACAGTGGTAGGAGTCATATTTCCTAATTTCACCAAATTTGGAATTGATTTGATATTTTATTCAATCAATAGACAAGCAAGAACACAGAAGGACTTAAACGCAAGAAAAACTAAGTTTCAGGGCTAAAATAAAACACATGCATGAACTACAAGGGCATCAGAGTAAAATTCGCATCAATTTCCACACATGTTCAAATACAGTATGCACAGGGGCATTTCTGTAATATTCAAAACGTAAAGTTCAATCAACAACAGTTAGAAAACCGAAAGCCTAAACATGCAAATAACCAAAACCTCACGTGACAAAGCATGTGAATCCACACAGTAAGGATTAAAGTGCAATATCTGAAAGCTACATGTCCTACTATGTAAATGTTCCAAGTGTGCGAATTTATTTAACAGACTAAACAAAAACTAAAATAAAATGCAGGGAGTTCGGGCAAATTACCCAGCCAAAGTGCGTACGGGTCACGTGGGGGTGACGTGTCAGACAGTGAGTGGCGGCTCACATACGACTCTGATGACGCCTTGTGGAGGATCCAACGGTCCTGGCACGAGGGCGATCGTGGGGTGCACGTGGCCGTCAGATCATGGATCTAACGGTCTGACACTAGCAGACGACGAACGACTCTGATGAAATATGGACGTGAAGTGCGATCCGACGATGGATAAGGTGTCTGGAAGAACACCTCCTGGATGAACATCGCCGGCGAGCCGAAGCAGCTGTACGTGTCTGATGGATGATCGGCAAGAGGGCTTCGACGCGCCTCGTCGCTCCGCGTCTAGTGGTGGTGGCCGATGAAGCTTCCAACGATCAGATCCTCCGGCGAGGGAGGAGGGACATGGGCTACTCCGGCGAGGGGTAGACAATGTGACTGAGGGATGTATCTCATGCTTATTCACCTACAGAAGAGAGCTCGTGCTTGGAGGAAGTCTCCGGCATGGGTTATTAAACCAAGAATAAAGGGAATCGATGTGGTTTGGCGAAGGGGGGTCCCGACGGAGGCGACAGAAGGGACCAAGCTCGATCTGGACTCGGATAGCCACGATCGAGGTGATCAGACCATGGAAGGAGGGTGACGATGAGTCAGGAGGTCGATCTGTACAGATGGGATGGGGTGACGGGGCTCCGGCCACTGGGGCGGAGCTGGCGGAGCAAGGTGGGAACAATCGAACCTAAATGACGAACTAGAAGCTAAGGCAAATACCTGATGGTCGGACACATATAGGATGGAGCTGCTGCGTCTTCTGGGATCCTCGCCTCAATGGAGTGACGCCTCCAGAGGCTCGATCTCGCCGATGGGCAGAGCACGTCGACGATGACCATCGGACCAGGGGCTAGAATGCCTCTTTCCTCGTTACGACACCTCCTACGACTTGTTGTCACTCAAGGCAAGAAGGTGGAGGTCCTGGGAGTCGAAAACGGTGGCCGAAGGTGCTCGAAAATGCAGCTCCAGGCGAAGCTATATAGTAGCAGGGGTCCAGAAAGATTGGAGTCGGGCGAGCATTCCAAGGAGCGGATCCCTAGGAAGATGGGCACGCAAGGATCACGGATCACTCCGTGGTAATCGGAGACGTGGGTTTGATCAAATGGGTGGCGGATCACGTCATGAAAATTGGGAGGAATCGGGTCGAGACGAGGTCCGCGAAGCAGAGTGGTCCAAGGGGGGAGTTGACCAGGGGTCAACATACCCCGTGGACCAATGGGAAAATTCCAATGGAAATTTATTTAAAAATTCATTTTAAAATAGTAAATGATTTTATTTAAAAATATTTACAACATGAAAAATGTTTATTATTTTTCAAATTATTTTCTAATGATTTTTATTTGTTTTTTTGAAAAATAAATTAGTGTATATACATAGGATATTTTTGTATACAGATAAAATACCTGGGTATTTTTTATTTTTATTTTTATTTGTTTATTTTTGTAAAATTATACCTATTTTATATTTTATTTATTTACTACATAAAATTTGGGATATTAAATAATTTTTATTAAATTTTTATTATGTATATACAAGGAGAAAATAAATAGGTATATGTACATATATACATGGTATATACAAGGGGAAGAGAGAGAATTTATTTTTGTTTTATTTTTATTTATATTTTTCTTATTTTATTTTTATAAATATATACACATTATGACGAACACATAATTATTATTTTTATTTTATAAAAATAAAATATATACATAAAGGGGGAAATATATGTTTGATGGAGAATGGTCGTATCTCTCTCTACTTGTTTTATTTTGCGGTCAGGCCCATGTTGAGCCCTCCCTTGGGTTCAGTTCACTCAATATTTATTCTAAATATTTCCCTATTTTTCTTTATTCTTTATTCCTTTATTCCTTTATTTTTACACAAAACATGCTAATTATTACAATTTCACAATGCATGCATTTTGACAAATTATTGTATTTACAACTATTTCATTGTGTTTTGCAAATAATTCTAGCTAAAATAAAGGAATAAAGAGTGATGAATGGAGATTCATCAATATGCCTCCTAAGAGCACCTCCCTCAATCCACATTCCCTCGCACCGAATTCAAACAAGGAAGACGGTAGACAATTCACAAATAAAATCAAATAGAATGAAAAAAATGAGAAATAATGACAAAAGGGACACAAAATCAATCTATACGTTGGTGCTCCATAGCAACGACACCATTTATTTAACCCAGAAATCCTATCAGTCTTGCGTTCCACACAAGACGGGAACGCAGTCGCTGTGGCGACCGACGAGAACCACAAATTAAACCAATAATTAACCCACAATATAAATCAATAATGTAAAATAAATGTGGAGTTAAAATTTATTATAACTCTATAAAATGTGTATAGGTGCAAATATGTGTAGAGTGTCGAAAACATGGAGCAAACGTGATAGTCTGGGAAATGAATCCAAAAAATTGTCCTTTCTCTTGTCTTGTTATTGTATTTTTTGTGGGTTTTTAATTATATAATTTTATGTATTTTGGTTTTTATATGTTTAGTTTTCTTATTTTTATTTTTTTTATATTTTACTGATTTTTTATTTCTTTTTCTTTTTAATATGTGATATAAGTATATAAGTAGATATATATGTAAA
Organism: Ottelia alismoides; assembly: GCA_037367405.1. Classification (NCBI taxonomy): domain Eukaryota; kingdom Viridiplantae; phylum Streptophyta; class Magnoliopsida; order Alismatales; family Hydrocharitaceae; genus Ottelia; species Ottelia alismoides. The sequence continues at coordinate 422,379 of JAZKJV010003985.1, forward strand.
TAAAATATATAATAAATTTAGAAAATATAAAAAACCCAAATGAATAATACTTTTTATTTTTTAAAGGTATACAAAATAAGTAAGGTATTTATAATAATTATAATAAATATAATAGATATATAATAATATATAGGTATAAATATGTTGTATAAGGTATACCATATATAAATATAGATAAAATTAATCAAAAATCAGAACATAAAATATCTTTTTGTTTTATATTTTTTCTAATGTCTTTATGATTTTTCAATAATTGTTGCTAAATTTTATGTATTTTAAAGGTCCAGAATATCCCAAAAATTAATTAAATAATCAGGTAGAATGTTTTAAGGTTTTAAAAATAGATAGATAGTCCAAAATTCTTTAAAATTAATTTTTATACATAATATGTGATATAAACAAAATTTAGGAATATGAAGAAATATTTTTGGAATTCTAGAAGAAATTTTATAATATTTATAAGGATTTCAGAGCTTTTTACTTTTTAATTCTTTTTTTTCTATTTTAGGGGTTTTTTATATGGAGTTACAAATTATGATGACAATAAACAAAATATAGTTTTTTTTATTTTTTTTAAAATATTACATATATATATATGGAATTTTATCTCAAAAAGAGACATAACATGCTATTTCTTCTTTTTAGAAAATTGGAAAATGCGTAAAATGCAAAACTAAAATTAGAATATGAAATATAATTTCATTAAACACATTACCCTATTTTTTCATAATTTTTAAAAGCATGAATGATATTTTTAGAAAATAGAAAACATACACAAATTACTAAACTAGTAGGGGCATATTTCCAATTAAAAATAAATGTGTGGTCTATTCTGTAAAATATCCAAAATTTTAAAATTGATATTTAAAATTTAAAAACAAACTAGAATACAAAAACTCGTAAGGGTATACATGAAAAATGCTCAGCTCACATGGGATGACATGTGAGCGGAGTTGGCAAGGACTCAAATCAATATTCAAAAAGTTCAAGCTTCCCTTATGCAATTTTTACACAAAATATTAAACTGGAATAAATATTTACATGATTGAGACAAAAATAGGGGCCAAATATACAATTACCTTATAAAACGTGCACGGTGGTGCGGTCGAGATTCCTTCACTTGACACGTGTCGGCATGGTGTGGTGTGATACCCCTTCGTGGATCTAGGGCTCATATTAGATCCCACGAGGGACCGGACAATGGATGGTCCTCCAAATTCTACGGTCGTTGCTTGCATGGGCGGCTGGATCTTGATCTAACGACAGACGAGGATGGTGGAAGAACGTATGAAGAACTCACCTCGAGCGAGTTTAAATACATTGTAGAGCGTGCCTCCAGCCACCTGGGATACCGTCGATGATCCATTCTTGCTTCTACAGCCTCCCTGCATCTCCCCGAACCTTCAAATAGGTCAAGAGCTCATGAATCGAGCCCTTGAAGTCAATGTCTCCGACGAAGGTTGGGGCTTCGTCCTAGAATCAAACAAACCTCAAATGGGCTCTGTAGGCCCTGTATATGATTTCAAAAGCATGGAGTAGCAAAAAGGAGGGTCCCTTGCTTTTATTGGTGGAAGTTAACGGTGAAATGGTGAAGGGGCGGTAAGGTATGGCGATGGTGATGGACTTGGACCTCAAATCTCAGATCTAGGATAGATATGGGGATTCTGATGAGTGGAGTATGTGGAGAAATGGAAGAGCAAAGAAATGAGGCATCTGTGGGTGGTCAGAACAGTAAGGATACGATGGAGAATGGTGGTAGGAGCTCTAGATCTCTGGCGAAGCTTAATTCTAATCCTAAGATAATGCAATTAATTAAAGCATAAAATAAAGATGTAAAATGAAATCTCCGATCTAGATCTACTTAAAAGTAAGAAAAATTGACCTTGAATTGGCAGGAGCCAACGAGATGAATCACCAGGAGCGGAGCTCCTGCGAGGGTTGGGAATGCTTCCTATGTCGCCCTCCTCGTTGCAATCTAGTTGGGGGAACCTCCTATCACAAGGCTCAAGCCCTATTACACAAATTGAGGAGAAAAAGTGGAGAGGAAAGAGAACCAAGTTCAAAAAATGGTGGAGGAAAAAACTATATACAAGGGGAAGTTTGACTCGATGAAACTATCGAATCGAGGCTCGATTGACACGGCAATGAGTAGGATGTAATAGATCAGTGTGTTGTTGAAAATTTCCATTGATGAATCAGAGGGCCTCATGCAGCAAATCATGTGGGGAAAATCGAGAACATGGCATGGTTCACAATCTGACATGGCTTGGTCTAGAAGAAGGATAGTTGATCTAGAGTCAACTATGGATGGGTTATGATTGGTCCACCTAGGTCGCAAGAAGACAAAGTAGATTGAAAAATATATAAATAAATGAAAATAAAATAATAAATGAATTAATTAAGTAAAAGCTATAAAATGAAATTATTTTTTATAGTATTTTAATATGATTTTTATTTATTTTTATGAGTTATCTTATTACTTTTTACAAGTATCAACATATGTATATTTACATATATATCATGTATTTTAATTTTATTTTGTATTTTTATTTCATTATTTTATATACTTAATATAAATTGTTTAAATATACACAAATATTTTTTTATTTTTCTGATATAATATGTACACTTAATTAAATCTATATATAAAGTATAGGTACAACTATAGAATATTCATCTATGTATTTTAGTAAATTATTTATTTTTTAGATTTCAAATGGTTTTAATTTATTTTAATATTTTTATTGTTATATGAATAATATTTACAAGGATGTAAAAATATAAAATAACTTAAAGACTGAAGAATAATTTCCCCTTTTATTTATATACATGTATGAGTATATATAATTCATCTAGATAATTTTATTCACATATTTATTTTATTGTATTTTTAATTGTTTTCTTTTATTTTAATTATGTAAAAGTATTAGAAATAATATTTACAAAATTATAAAAATATAAAAAGATGAAAAATATGAAGGAAAAAACAAATTGACTATTGTATTCAGGTATATTGTATAATATCGGTCCAAAAGCTAACGTTTGCATCTTAACTCCAAAATAAATGAACACATTTATTAAATAGCTTATTAAAAGTTATATACAATTAAAGGTGATTTTGATGCATTTTGATATAATATGGCGTATATACGGGTCTGGGAAGTTGGGATTTTGGATTCTTATTCTGAGTATAGAATGTGCATTTTATGTTATTTTTGTATGAAATAAATTTTGTATTTTTTTGTGTATTTTTATCTAAAACTTTCATATACAAAAGTTATTACTGTGAGGTATAAATAATAAAAAAATAAAATAGGTCCCAAAATGAACTTATTGATGAATAAATAAAAAGGGTTTTTATTGGACTTTTGGACCTTACCCCTCCCTACTTTATTTCTTATTGATCAAATCAATTCTTGACTTAGTCCCGGGGTTTAGGATCATAAAATACTTTTGGTATTTTATTTCTTTTTCTTTTCTCTTCTTTATTTTATTATTTTGGCATTAAATACCGTATTTTATAAAATATTTAAACAAATAAATAATGAATGTTATTTTGTAAAAATTAATGATATTTACATATGTTTAGCTAGGGTTTAAGCCCAAAATGATAGAATCAAATTGTCGAAATGGAGATTCATCACTAAGTTGGCTCCCTTTGGGGGTATCCCCATTAAACCCCTACGCAAGCACGTGCACGCACACATACATGCGCGCACATACACACACGTATGAGGAACTTCAAATAAGGTGGGATCTCACCATAGTTGTGGTGAGCCAACGTCAATTTAGTTATCTTTCCCATGTATTTTACAATTTCTCATTTTATAGATTATTAATAAATATTAATACAACATTTATATCAAGATAGATATTTTTGAAACATTTTATAATAACATGTGGGAGTGTTAGATCACTTATGTCAGCATATTCTCATTCAAATTTCAACCCGATAAGAGACCCTTATCCCATCCATCAAGCCTGTCAAATTTTAACGGTCTCAAAATTGTTGAAAATGAACCCTTCTTGATGGATGGGTTAGGATTGTCTATTCTACATGAAATTTCAATGAAAATGTGTTGTCATCTAATGAATTAATGTGTTATCAAAGAATACCTTAAAAAAATTTAGGATGGAGGTAATCAAGTTGACTCTCCGTTAGGGTCAAACCCATTTAACCCATATGTATGGGTTCTGTGTCATGACACAGATGGCATACTACCAAATATACAACAAAAATAATGCCACATATTTGCGGATACAAGAATACCATCTTTTCAATTTCCCCACACGAACAGAAGTAGATCTCTTTTGATAAGGTTATACTCGGAATGCATATAGATAATCGAGTGCATGATTATATAATCTAAATATATCAAACTAAATATCAAAATCATCAAAGATAGTATTATATAATATAATTTAATATATAGAATCAAAATAATGCAAGATATGGATTTTAAGATCCAGATTCGATTGTCCAACTGAACCTTAAGCTGGCACACGAAAAGCATATGCGCCTGCACAGCTTGCATATGCATGACATATATGCACAAAGGACGCATAAAGCAGGGCTTCAAATAATCGGTGCGTTGAGGAGGCCCCTTAGGCATATGCGGCCGCAAAGACCGCTTTCATGAACAAAGGGTGGAGGTAATCAAGTTGACTCTCCCTTGAGGTCAACCCCATTTAACCCATATTTATGGGTTCTGTATCATGACACAGATGTCATACTACCAAATATACAACAAAAATAATGCCACATATTTGCAGATACAAGAATACCATCTTTTCAATTTCCCTACACGAACAGAAGTAGATATCTCTTTCTATAAAATTATACTCGGAATGCATATAGATAATCGAGTGCATGGTTCACTCCCATAATATTCATTTGGATTTGTAAAGTAGTAGTTATGGATTAATTGAACGATGGAACATAGGCACGTAATTATCTAAAGATCAACCCATGTTTATGAAGTTGACTTAGTCCATTTAAGAAGGTGATTATTAGCTTAATTACTAATTACAATTGATTCTTACTACAATCACAAATATCATTAAATGAAGACATCCCTAGCATTGAACGTGTGGTGAGAACCACTGCGAAAATTTTGCTTACTTAAGAGGAAAATCATTAACAAATCCAATTAATTAGGCTACAACTTTGACGTAATTGGAATGCCACACCCCTTCAAAACACTTACCCAAAGATCTACAAGTAACGACTCAGAATAATAGAATAGGTATTTTTGCAAAACTCACAGAATCAATCAACTGAACCATCTGCTCTCTCATGACTCTCATGTATTTACTACTGCATATATAGGATTCACTAGTTATACTACCAATATGTTCAACACACGTTCATATTACATATTATAGCTTACTACCAATTTCCGATGTGATCATTGTCCGTACGTAATCTTAAGACGATATGTACCTCCACTTAGAATCAATCACCTCCAAGCCGTATTCGCTCGGTTGCGACTCCATCAGTCTTCGTGTTGCCTTGATCCTTCATCGACGTCTCCCACAATGAAGACAGATTTTCCATAAGACATGTCTCTCCCTCTGTCCCCAGTGGAAAAGGGACGTGAGGGTGGGTGTAATGGGTTTTTATGGATATCAATAGGATGGGTTAATGGACCTTTCAAATTTTAAAATTTGAAACCAACAATATTGATATTGGAGGAGAAATTTGTATTTGATTTTTTTGTTAAAAAAAGATGGCAGCCGTTATAGTTTCCCTTACAATATAAATTTTAAAAGTTCTATTTTTAAATCCAATCATGTGTATACATTCTTCTACAACAAACAAAGATGACTGATACAAATGAAATCAATATTTGTATACCATGTACAGACTATCACAATGCAGAATATATTGATTTGCAAGAAAGAACAATCGTGTTTGGCATCTCAAACTGTCATATCGATTACAATATAAGTTTTCTTATTAGTATTTTTAAATTCAATCTTATCTATATTCCGAAAGGAAACAAAGATGCATTAAGTATATCATCAAATCGTGAGGTTATATGTATGCTGTATCTATATGTATACCCTATATAGACTAATAATATGTGCAAAGTGTGTAGATCAAGAAATACCAAGTGTGGAGAATAACCAAATGAGGAGGTGATCTGGTGGGAGCTTTGATGTTGATGGGGAGTATATGTAAGACACTCCATCCGAACTTGGCAGGTGGTTTCATGTCCTTATCGCAATATAGGCTGTCAATTTCTCCCTCCTTGGCCATTTCCTTTATATACGGCATCCTCGTGCATACAGCTGATCAGTGTCATCCCGAAGCCGACTCCAAGGTAAGAACCTGAATGTTTCAGTCTTCTGATTTGATTTCTCTCTCTAATGATCACTTTCATACCATGCAAGACACACCATGGGCTACCCACTTCTAGCCAAAGAGGAGTTGATGTCGCCAGGAGGAATTGCCACGATATGTTTATTTGTTGCCACATTGATTCTATGCCTGTACTTTGGTTTGCGTTTGCTGAAATTCCTGCTGCGGCGAAAGAAAACGGAGGAAGTTGGGGACGCGATTGACAATGCCTAAGCAAGTTAACCTTCTGGACCTAATATTTCTATGTAATGGTAAACTAGATTCAATTCTAACACATAACCACTATTTCCTTGTAATTTTACTCAGGTCTGTATCTGAAAATAAAGACCGTCTCGATGACCGGCCCCCGCAAATAAACCGGTAGTGATGACCTTCTCGATGGAAGTTTGCGTCGTTTTAGCTTTACCTGGGAGGTTCATGAGGGTTTTTTTAGTTTTTTTTTGAATAATCTCTATATGTTTGCACCCAGGTATGTTGGGTTGCTTATCATGATTTAACCTTTCTTTTGTACTGTTTGGGAGAAGTTTGGTCTCCATGTCAGTCTGACCGTGTGTGTATTGTTACCGTCCAAGGTGCACTTCTCAAGGCATTAGACAGAAGGATGGAAACTTATTTATATATGAAGACATCATGCGGACTCCTCTTAGCATTAGTATTAATGTACGATTGACAAGTTGTATATACTGTGTGCATAAAATGTGGCCGAGATTTGAGGCACTGCTCTTCACGATTTTCGAACTTTGCATGCATCTTCCTTTCCTTTTTTTCAACTTCGTGTTTGATCAGTTGGAGCGAGAAGCAACGGAAAGAATTTTTGTTAAATACCAGCAAGAAAGAACCTTGGCGAAAGCTTGAGATAATTTATATATCAAACCTCAAATCCATGTACAACTCTCCAACATAGCTCCATATTTCTGTTTCTTTGTCCAAAAAGAATATGTACAGTATGGTAAAAGAAGCGAGTTTGAACCTTGATGTTATTGACTGATTTGCTATATATGTATATAGATTATCAACTAACTGAAGACATCACCCCAAAAAAATCTACACAAAAAATAACCCCTTCATACTTACCACCGGCCAAAGCTCTCCTGAGTGATCCGCTGAAGCCCTTCTCGCATAATTTTCAAGGAAGGATATATGGGGAGGCAGAGCTGGTAGAAGCATGTATGAGAAGTCGGTAGGTGATCGCTGGATGATGATGATCTATGAATGTACAATTTGGAGGGCAACCCCCTGAAACCCTCCGAGGGTAAATGTCTCAAAGAAGTTCAGAAGGTTACGAGCACCCCCATGCTGCTCCTGTCATTTTCTGTACTACCTGGAAGAGAGTAAAAGTTTATATTCATTGATGGGTTGTTCGACTATTTAATTGAATGTTTTGACATGGTTAAATTTATAATTACGGATACGATATATGATCGAAAACATGAACAAGGTAATATGTGAAGCAAGCACGCAAAAAAAAACACATGTTTAAGCACGAAATAGCAACTGACCTGCTCTATGATAAAGGATCCCCATTGGTTGGATCTTTTGTTGTTTTCCCTTCAATTATTAACCAGCTCCGCACACAAAACTCTAGATGTGTATGAATCAATGAGACTATCCACAAAATCCAAATACCACTCTAACTGGTTTTTGACATGGTCTGATTATCAAATTAAGGGAAATCATACTCAATACTCCGAATTAGCCTAGAGTACGTTATTATGACCCGGTTTTTGGGACCAATTATTCGCAACACAGGCAAAATTGGATCCATCACGTGCCATGACTGACTTATCTTGAAGCAGAGGACCAGAATCATGCATCTCCAAAAATGAGCATGTAGATTTACTGCCTGGAGTCAAAAAATTAGACTAATCAAGTAGGAACCATAATTGGTGTACATTCAAGCCAACACAAAGCCCTAACCATAAACACTGCAAAACTGGTGATTTTTAGATTAGGCAAAACAATAAAGAGGGATGCCTGCTAATTGAAGCTCCTAACACGGATCAAGACTCCCTCTAACCAAGGAAGATGAGAGAACATGCTCCGGTGTCATAACAAGTGTTGGAGTATGTGTTAGTTTGGATCTCTCCAAGATCCAATTACACCCACCCATGTTTAGTCCCACATGGATGAGTGATGGAACTCCGGCCTGTCTGTGGGGCTATATAAGAAGCTCCACACCCACGTATTAGGTAAGAAATTCCAATAGAAGATCCAACCCTTTGAGGCGTTCTCCTGTAGTTTCATCCCGCTCTTGAGGGAGTAGGGTTCCATATAAAACAAGATGTTTATGTTTGATTTTGTTATTTATAACATGGTATCAAAGCGAGTCGATATTTGATTGTATTTTATTTGAAGATTTATTTCTTGTTCATGTTTGATTGTTCATTCAAGTTCTCTAGGGTTTTATCTAAAACCCTAATTCAAATTGTTGCACGAGATTTCCATGGGCGTGATCTTCCCCAAGTCACATGCAAGTTGATGAAAATCTCATCAATAATTTTGGGTTTTTGTTGAAACCCTAAATCCGAGATAGGGCAATATCTAGGCACTCAGAACTCTTATTCTACATCAGCGCTTGTCTAACCTATATCAGACCCTCCTCTCACTGCCAAGAAGTTCCTGGAACATCCCACTACACCAACAAAGAATGTTTGAGATGAATTTAGGGTTCTTTGAACCCCTAATTCTGGGCCCAGGCACACGAGAGCAACAAGGCTCTAGATTGAAGAAGAAGATCGAGAGGGTCGACGTCACCATCTCCATAGCCTTTTGGCAGAACGCACAACCCAATCCCTCTGACTTCCTTGTACTGGAGGAAAAACAACCGACTCAATGTGATGTGGCACATTAAATACATGGCTCCAACCAAATGGACATCAAGTACTCACAAGGCGATCTGAAAATGCCTCGCCCACATGGCCATGATATCCCTCTCCGCTCTATTCAAAATCTAGTGTCCTGATACATCAGTCAACCATGAAAACCCTAACAATCACCTCTACTCTCTTGCTACTAGACCTGGCCAAAATACGGGCCGGGCAAGCCCATGGGCCAGGCCGAACAGGCCGAGGTTAAAAAACCTATGTCCAAAGCCCACCCATGGGCCGGCCCATGGCCCATTTTATTCCTTTTCTATTGATTTTTTAGTGGTTTGTAATATGTATACATTATTTTATTAATACCAACTATACTTTATATAACTAATATACGTAGTTTACATGTTACTTGATATGTAAACTATTGAATTTTATTTAAAACTAGTTTCACAAATGAAAAACTTAAAGCATATCATATTAATACATGTATAATTTGATATATATTTATATATTTTTATTTTTCACAGGTTGGGCCGGGCCGGCCCAGGCTTAAATCTCCAAGCCCTAGCTCGACCCATGAGTGGGCTGGGCGGGGGGGCCCCAGCCAGTTGGCCAGGTCTACTTGCTACCTCCCCTACTCCACCACCACTGGAACCTACACCAACGCCTCCCCTACTCCATCTCCTCGCTACCTTCAGGCATTGGTTTAATTTCGCAATGCCGCCTCCCATTGCAACTCCATGGAATATTATTTGATCGAAACCTCACCCTTGTTGAAATCCAACGCCGTGTTTTTCACCTTGTGAGTTCTCTCGTACCACTTGCGCAAGCGTTAGCTCCACCGACTGTTATAGCTTGAAAAACTCGGAAAGCTCTCATCTTCTGATTCTTCAGATTCCTACAAAGGAAGGAGAGAAAATATTTCGTGGTTGTTGTATCGACCAGGTGAATTTTTCCAGAAAAGATTAATTTTTCTTTAGTATTTTTATTTTTATTTATTTATACTCCTAAACTTAATCTATAGCGGTTAAGCACATGAGTGTCGAATTCAAGGAGGCAAACTGTTGGAAAACTAGGGCAAAATAGTATAAAAACTAAGGCATTGGGTTTCCTAATTTTATTTTTACTTTTATGGATTTTTCTAAATTTTTATTTGTTTTTTAATGAATTTTATATTGTTTTTGAGATTTTAAGTATTTTGTGATTTTTTTATTATTTTAGAAAATGTTTTAATTTTTATTTGGTTTTTATTTTGTTATTTTTATGTTTTTATTTTGTTTTAATGTTTTTATGTATTTTTAAAAGGTTTTTAGGATTTTATGGATTTAGAATTATTTTTAAGGTGAAAACTTATTTTTTATGGAAAATTGTGGAGTATTTTTTATTTTTGAAAGAGTAAATAGTACGAAAGTATTTTTATTCTATTTTTGGGAAATTATCTATAAAATGGTATGTTGTGCATTTTAATGTGATTTTTATTTATTTAGTTATGAATTTTAAAAGTTTTTATGTATTTTAATTTTTATTGATTTTAGTATGTGATTTTTATTTTAATTTTGGTTTTATTTGTAAAATATGTCAAAGTATACAATATATAATTTTTGTTCGATTTGTAGAGTTCTTTCTTATTTTTAATGTATTTTAGAGTTTGTTGTATATTTTCTTTGTTTTTAAATGATTTATTATTAATAGAAAATATTATTAATGTTAGAAAACTGATTTTATACTATATAGAGTATAATAATAGGTATTTATATGTATTTTTATATTTTGTATTTTATTTTATATGTATAGAGTGTGTATAGAATTGTATATAGTTTATAGGGTTTTAATGTAATTATACTGGAAACTGGGGGCACATATGTAAATCTGCAAATGTTGAGGGATGTTTGCACAATTCGTTCCAAATGTCACGTGTTGTCAGCTGGTCCTGAACCTGTTTATTATTCCATAAAATTCTAGGGGTATGTGTGTAATATGCAGGAATCTCAAGGTGTGTGAACAAAAAGTCCAGAAATCACGTGCACCTCACGCGAGGTTCAACTAAATCTGAACATGTTCGCATAAAGCTTTGAGGGTCCAACCGTAACTTTGCCAAAATTCGAGTGCTGACGCACGTGGGGTCTGCTACTAGGATCTAATTGCTAATGCAAATAGTTTGGCGAGTGTATCCTGCAATTTGGTCCCAAAATAACTGCTTCACATGCGCTTTGCGCGTGAGATGCTTAAATAGTGGGGACAAAGGTGATGTAGAAACGGCACGTGTATAGCTCTAGAGGCAGATAAGATCTGCAGCGTTGGATCACGATCTGACGGGCGCTGACCGGACGGTTGAGATTAACCCCTTTCACATTAATCAATGATAGTTGTAGCTTCCAGAATCGAATGTGAAAGTTCTTCCCCAAATGCTTCTTTGATTGACGGTTGAAATATGAAATGGTGATTGATTGTTTCATGCATGGCAGTACTTTCAATCTCGGGTCAGCGGTGATTCTCGGTGGATCACGGATCTGTGAGAGATTGCTCCGGTGGTGCGCGTTTCGATTCCCGATGTTAGAATGCCAACTGTAAGTTTTTTTTTGAAAGGTAAGTAAGTATTCCATTAAAAAAATTACAGAATGGCACTGTCGGCCCTGGTTACATCCAAGACGGCAGAAAGAACATCACCATTACAAAAATTCATCCATAACCGGACTAAATAAAAAAGGCCCGAGAGGGGAACAAAAGACTCGGTCTTAGTTTCTTTCAAAGTATTAAACGACAAGTAAGTTGAGGTCCCGATCTACGATGTAACTTGCGAACAATAAATCTCCAAGAGGCGCTGACACTATGATTTCAATCTTTGCGGAGCTACTCGTAGCACAAGAATCGATCGAATCGGTGAGACTTCAAGTTCAAATGAAGTCGACGACTTCAGATGCTTCGAATATCCTATAGTATTGGATTTGTTCTCCTGCAGTGAAATGACTTGTCTACATGTGTTAGAAGTCGACGGGCATCAGTAGTGTTAGGTTCCGAGTGGCAGACTCGTATAGAGATTCGTCTTCAGATCTGATAGCGATGGTTGCTCGTGATGCCCCAGGTGGTTACATGTGTTGCGGGTCTATCCTTCAAATGGTGCTTCTTGCGGCTTAATGCTGGACCCAAATACTCTACAACTCGTTGTGTAACGGAACGGATCGTGACAATCGGCGGAAGCAAGCGACAGTTGATCGCACGACCGACCCGTTACCAAAATATCAACAAATGGCACATAATGAGCAGAGAAAATAATATCCACTACATAAATATCCATTCAAACTAGAGTTCCATTATTACAACTCTAAACTGGAAAAAAAATAACTAATCTAGAATTAAAAAAAAGATAACAACTCGATAGTTCCTGTGGACATATAGATATCCACTAGATCTTCACAAATAAATCGTACCACGCCAGCAATCTCAATGAGCCCGTAGCACGATCCAGAAAATGCAATCAACCTTGCTCTTCACCTGAAATTAACAACATAATTTGCATGAGCCTAATGCCCAGTATGTATCGGGGTCCATGCATGGGTATTCTAACGGTCCTTGATCCGTTATAAAAATTATATGCTAAAATTAGATGTTCACCGTGAGTGAGAAAGGTTCCCATTACGTAAAAACACAATCAAAATTTAGGCTTCAAGTAGTCTTAGGTATTGATATATATATAAATACATAAATTATGGATCTACTATTGCACGTGTTTTTTTGGCTAATAAATATAACACGTAATTTATAAATAAACTTTCAGATAACAGAGTAATAACTAGTTATGAACATGATGCATCCATACAAAGTGTATGATAATATCTTTCCATGCACCAAAATGTACTCCGAACAGATCATCAACTAAGGACTACGAGACCCCATAATCTATTGAGATTTACAAACACTAACTTTATAACATTGACCCAATATACTACGTATAGAGACCTGCAAGATATGACAAGATTCATAAAGTATCTGGAATATGGAAAAATTGTATTAAATTAGATGCAAGTGAATGCATACTGAATGGTATGATTGTCTTTTAAAATTGTTCACATATCACTAACAAATTGATAAAATAATAGTATTACACATGAATTATTAGGAATAAAGATTGAAGGCACAGACTCATAAGGAGTCACATGGTCGACCGCAAGGGGTCGTATTAGCCGCAAGGGGCAACGCCGCAAGGGGCGTATGGTTGCAAGGAACCACAGAGGCAAAAGCTAAGTCCTCTACAGTTGTAGCTACACTGTCATGTCATGCCATGGACCGCAAGTGCCAGCGGTTAAAAATGTATAAAAGATACGTAAATGAATGTTGTGCAAGAAAATGGTTTATAAGGAAAAACCATCATGAAAAATGCATGGAATGGTTTAATAAGAGAATGAACCATCACATGTTATAATAAAATTGGTTTAAGAAAGTTAAACCATCAAAGTCATGGGGGCTAATATGTAAAGTAGTTTATATGTTTTATAAGTATGTAAATTGCTTAGCATTTTTATGAATTATTCCCACAAGTAGAAATAAAGGTTTGTCATGCCTAATTATGCAATTTACCTACTTTACATGTGTAATCATGTTTATGAAAGAAGCCAAGCTAAACATGATAGGGATCAAACTTAGACATGCATGGGAATTATCTAGGCACGAAATGATGTGTACACATGAAAATACAAGATCATTATTCATGATAACAATCATTAATGTTTTTACATGGGTTCCTAAGCATTCAACATGTACGTGTGGAAATCTTAATTTCAACATTGGTTTGATGTCCTTATATATTACTCTAAAAACTAACACAATATATATACAGAGATATTATTCTAAATTGACCGGCGACGCATATTATCGTGGAGACGCGATATATATCTTAAGGTAGCGTATTCCCGGTGTGATCAATATTAGTACAACATCCTAGAACGATACATACATTCAATAAATCGTAATCTTAAACCGACACATACGAGAGATCCATTTTAACAATATCAATGTTTGTACAAAACCTAAAGCCGATACATACATTTAGAAGTCGAAATCCTAAAGCCGATACATACCTCGATCCAAAGCTTATCTCTACCCGATGTGGTCGTTGCGTCTCCTTTTGATCACGGATATGGGTTCTCCTCCTCGGATTCGACGCCGCTTTCTCCTATGATGAAGAGGGACGTCGGTGAGATAACCTTCCTCTCTCTCTCTAACTCTCTCTAGAATTGCAAGGTAGGGTGACGTGAGGGTAGGGATCTCTTGGGGTTTTAAAGCTAATAATGAGAGGATTTAATGGATTAATTAAATCCATTTTATCCAATTCTTCTCATTTGAAATTTTATTCTAAAAAAAGCCATGCCGTTACAATCTACTACCCTTAAAAAATTTCGTCCTCGAAATTTCTTACTAGAGGGACATACCGAAAAGTTGCGGGTACTTCTCCTGCATTTCACTTTCCAGCTCCCAAGTAGCCTCCTCCTTTTGGTGGTGTTGCCAAAGGACCTTGACCATCGGGACTATGCGCCATCGGAGTTGATGATCTCTACGATCGACGATTCGTATGGGTTTCTCTTCAAAGGTCATGTTTGGTTGAACATCAATGACCTCATGCTCGATCACATGTGAAGGATCAGGGGTATACTTCCTCAGCATAGACACATGGAACACATCGTGAAGTTTCGAGTATTGAGGTGGTAATGCAACACGATAGGCCACCTCTCCGATCCGCTGCAGAATCTCAAAAGGTCCTATATATCTGGGAGTGAGCTTTCCCCTTTTGCCAAATCGTAAGACGCCCTTGGTTGGAGAGATCTTTAAGAACACACGTTCCCAAACCGCGAAACTCAGCTCTCTTCTATGACGATCGGCATAAGATTTTTACCTACTTTGTGCTGCCAATAATCTTTTTCTGATTAGATCAACACCTTGCTTACTTGTCTGAACAAGTTCCGGTCCTAAGATGTGCTTCTCGCCAACATCACTCCAACATGAGGGTGATCTGCAAGGTCTCCCATACAATGCTTCATAGGGTGCCATCTTGATGCTCGAATGATAGCTATTATTGTAAGCAAACTCCACTAATGGAAGGTGTCTATCCCAGCTGCCCACAAAATCTAAAGCACAAGCTCTCAACATATCTTCTAGTGTCTGGATGGTCCTCTCTGACTGACCATCAGTCTGCGAATGAAATGAAGTGCTAAACTTCAATTGAGTGCCCATAGCATCCTGAAAACTCTTCCATAAACGAGAGGTAAATCGTGTATCCCGATCAGATACAATTGATGCAGGAACACCATGAAGGCTGACAATCTCATTCACATATAATTCAGCTAAACTGTCTGTCGACTGATCCAAGCGGATAGGTAGGAAGTGTGCTGATTTGGTAATCGGTCAACAATCACCCATATGGTGTCATAACGATGTTTTGTGGTCTTGGGTAGACCAGTGACAAAGTCCATCGTTATGTGCTCCCACTTCCATTCAGGTATCTCCAAGGGTTGAACAGATCCTGCTGGACGTTGATGTTCAATCTTGATCTGCTGACATACCAAGCATCTAGCAACAAATTCTGCGATGTCATTTTTCATCTTTGGCCATCAAAAGGTCCGTTGCAGATCCTTGTACATTTTCGTTGTACCTGGATGAATAGTGTACATCGATCTGTGTGCTTCATCTAGAATCTCATGCCTTAACTCATTATTGCTTGGAATCCATAATCTGCTGCGGTACCTTATAGCTCCATCCGTTCCGATGGTGAAATCTGAACCTTCCTTTTTAGATGCTTCTATAAATTTAGGAAGATCAACATCTACTTTTTGTGCAGTCAAGATCTTCCCAATTATCTCTGGTTGAATCTTGAGCGCTGCAAAAGATATCTTTCTCGATTCGCTCAAGAAAGGCTTCCAATCTTCAAAATCCTTCACCATCTTCCACTGAAGTTTTAAACTAGCCAGTTTACCTTCCCATTTTCTACTCAATGAATCCGCTACGACATTTGCTTTTCCTGGATGATAATTGATGGCGAAGTCATAATCTTTTAGAAACTCTAGCCATCGCCGCTGCATCAAATTAAGTTCCTTCTGAGAAAAAATATATTTGAGACTCTTATGATCACTGAGCACCTCAAACTGCTCACCGTAGAGGTAATGACGTCATATTTTTAGAGCAAAGACTACCGCTGCTAACTCTAAATCATGAGTTGGGTAGTTCCTTTCTTGTGGTTTTAATTGTCGTGAGGCATAGGCAATGACTTTCTCATTTTGCATAAGAACACACCCGAGCCCGGTGCCTGATGCATCTGTATACACTACAAAACCTCCACTACCTGACGGTAAAGCCAAGATTGGAGCTGTGGTCAATCTCTGCTTCAATTCTTGAAAGCTCTGCTCGCACTTTTCAGACCACACAAACTTCACATCCTTTCGAGTGAGCTTCGTTAATGGTAGTGAGATCCTTGAGAAATTCTGAATAAATCGCCGATAATATCCAGCTAAGCTAAGAAAACTACGGATCTCAGAAACATTCTTGGGTTGCTTCTAATTCATCACAGCTTCTACTTTGGTTGGATCTACCTCAATATCGTCCTTAGATACCACATGACCAAGGAATGCGACTCTATTCAGCCAAAAATCGCATTTGGAGAATTTTGCATAAAGTTGGTGTCGCCTTAGAGTTTCGAATACAATATGTAAATGTACTCGATGCTGCTCCGGATCAGATGAATATATCAGTATATCATCCACAAACACGATGACAAACTTATCAAGGTATTCTCGAAATACCCTATTCATTAGCTCCATAAAAGCTGAAGGAGTGTTAGTAAGACCAAATGGCATGACCAAGAATTCATAATGATCATACCTGGTTCTAAAAGCTGTTTTTGGTATATCCTCCTCTTTTATTCGTAGTTGATGATAACCCGTACGCAGATCAATTTTTGAGAAAACTGTGGCTCTCTGCAATTGATCGAATAAGTCATCAAGCGAGGTAACGGGTATCTATTCTTCACGATCACTTTGTTTAAACCTCGATAATCAATACAGAGTCTAAGAGACCCATCTTTCTTTTTCACACAAAAAGAACAGGTGCTCCCCACGGAGAAACACTGGGACGTAAAAATCCCTTATCTAACTGTTCTTGCAACTGCTTCTTTAGCTCCTCAAGTTCTGCAGGTGTCATTCTGTACGGAGCTTTGGAAATCGGAGCCGTTCTTGGGATCACATCAATTGAGAAATCAACCTCTCTATGAGGAGGTAGTCCAGGAAGATCGTCTGGAAAGACATCGGCAAAATCTCTGACCACATCTAAACCTTCAAGATGCGTATGAGATGATTCCGTGTTAATTATACTAGCGAGGAATGTGATGCAACCTTCAGCTAGTAATCGGCTTGCTTGCAAGGATGAGATAATCAATCTTCCACCTTTACAGGTGCCCCGAATAACTATCTCCTCAGTATTTGGTCTACTCAGGACCACCTTTTTTTCTCGACAATAGACCGTTGTATAATGCTCCCATAACCAATTCATTCCCAAGATGGCATCATAGGTTGTGATGGGTAATAATATCAAATTGGCAGTGAGGGTATCTTCTTTTACCAAAACAGGTACGTCCTTTAAGTACATACCCGTGGCAATGATATCACCCATTAGTGAAGAACTGTAAGTGCATAAGGCAGCTCAACAGCTTCTAAACTTAACTTTCTCGCAAAAGCATTCGAGATAAAGGAATGCGTGGCACCAGAATAAAAAAGAACATGACATAAATGGTTTTCAATTAGTAGAGTACCTTCCACCGTCGTGTTGGCACCTTCTGCATCCTCAGGAGTGATAGCAAAGACTCTTCCTGCTACTTTCTTTTTCTCCTCGAACGGTTTCTTCTGATCCTTGACATCTTTCTTGCAATCTTTCATGAAGTGACCCTTCTCTCCGCACTTATAGCAAGTAATGGTTAGCTTGTAGCATTCTCCTGGATGCCTCCTACCACAATGCGGGCACACCTCAAATGTGTACTTTCTGTTTGCTGGTGCATCATCAGTCTTTGTCTTCTTGGCATTCGTTGCAGTGTGACGCCTCTTGTCGTTGAAGTTCGGTTTGTGAGGGTGCTTCCGAGGATTCGCTTGATGTATCCTTCAGTATGCTGCATCGATCTCCACTGCTGCTGCAACCACCTCAGATAAGGTCGTGGGACCTCTAGTCAACACTTTCATGCTTAGTCCCGCATTCAGGCCTTCTATAAACTTCCTGGCTCGTTGCTTTTCATTGGCACAAATACCCTTACCATACTTCTCCAATTCTTGAAATTTTGTTGCATATTCTTCGACAGTCGTGTTTCCCTGCCGGAGATTTATAAACTCTTGACGTTTAGCATCCTTAGCATGCTCAGGGATGTAACGCTCAGTCAAGCGCTCAACAAAATCATCCCACTTAATGACTGGAGTTTCCGAAAAGTGGATTCCTTTACATGAAGTCCACCACTCATTTGCATTGTCCCGCAGACGAAATGTCCCAAAGATCACTTTTTTTCCTCAGGACAATCCGTTGCCTCAAAAGTCAGCTCCATCTCTCTTAGCCAATGTTCGGCTTTTTCCGGCTCATGCTCACCCTTGAAAGTGAGTGGATCGTGCCGGATGAAGGTCTTTAGAGTCAGTCCACCCGAGTTGGACGTTTGACTCTTCTGTTGCTGGGTCATTAGTATCATTAACTCCAGCATCTGCCTCTGCATACCCATGACGGCCTCTTGGCTCGTCGATGAGTCACGGTCTGCAATGGCTTCAATTGCATGTCGAGGAGCCATCTGATTCAATAAGGTAAATGAGTTGTGATACTAAACCTCCCTATATATAAATCTTAGATCACTAAGAATTGTGGATATCCTATGCCCAGAGGAACTCTAGCTCTGATACCATTTGTAACGGAACGGATGACAATCGGCGGAAGCAAGCGACAGTTGATCGCACGACCGACCCGTTACCAAAATATCAACAAATGGCACATAATGAGCAGAGAAAATAATATCCACTACATAAATATCCATTCAAACTAGAGTTCCATTATTACAACTCTAAACTGGAAAAAAATTAACGAATCTAGAATTAAAAAAAAGATAACAACTCGATAGTTCCTGTGGACATATAGATATCCACTAGATCTTCACAAATAAATCGTACCACGCCAGCAATCTCAATGAGCCCATAGCACGATCCAGAAAATGCAATCAACCTTGCTCTTCACCTGAAATTAACAACATAATTTACATGAGCCTAATGCCCAGTATGTATCAGGGTCCATGCATGGGTATTCTAACGGTCCTTGATCCGTTATAAAACATATATATACTTGTATTTTCATGTGTACACATCATTTCGTGCCTAGATAATTCCCATGCATGTCTAAGTTCGATCCCTATCATGTTTAGCTTGGCTTCTTTCATAAACATGATTACACATGTAAAGTAGGTAAATTGCATAATTAGGCATGACAAACCTTTATTTCTACTTGTGGGCATAATTCATAAAAATGCTAAGCAATTTACATACTTATAAAACATATAAACTACTTTACATATTAGCCCCCATGACTTTGATGGTTTAACTTTCTTAAACCAATTTTATTATAACATGTGATGGTTCATTCTCTTATTAAACCATTCCATGCATTTTTCATGATGGTTTTTCCTTATAAACCATTTTCTTGCACAACATTCATTTACGTATCTTTTATACGTTTTTAATCGCTGGCACTTGCGGTCCATGGCATGACATGACAGTGTAGCTACAACTGTAGAGGACTTAGCTTTTGCCTCTGTGGTTCCTTGCAACCATACGCCCCTTGCGGCGTTGCCCCTTGCGGCTAATACGACCCCTTGCGGTCGACCATGTGACTCCTTATGAGTCTGTGCCTTCAATCTTTATTCCTAATAATTCATGTGTAATATTATTATTTTATCAATTTGTTAGTGATATGTGAACAATTTATCATACCATTCAGTATGCATTCACTTGCATCTAATTTAATACAATTTTTCCATATTCCAGATACTTTATGAATCTTGTCATATCTTGCAGGTCTCTATACGTAGTATATTGGGTCAATGTTATAAAGTTAGTGTTTGTACATCTCAATAGATTATGGGGTCTCGTAGTCCTTAGTTGATGATCTGTTCGGAGTACATTTTGGTGCATGGAAAGATATTATCATACACTCTGTATGGATGCATCATGTTCAACTAGTTATTACTCTGTTATCTGAAAGTTTATTTATAAATTACGTGTTATATTTATTAGCCAAAAAAAAAACACGTGCAATAGTAGATCCATAATTTATGTATTTATATATCAATACCTAAGACTACAGGAAGCCTAAATTTTGATTGTGTTTTTACGTAATGGGAACCTTTCTCACTCACGGTGAACATCTAATTTTAGCATATAATTATGGACATGTAAACAATGTATGAGTCTATACTTTATATGACACTATATTGTGTTTATGATGCTTGTGATCAGAGAGAGAAAAAAAAGAATACTCATTCAATATGATATTATGCCATTGCTATTTTTCTTCATTCAACTGCAGATGCTATATTCAAAGGTTACGAAAAGGTAGGAGTACAATTTAACAATTTAGTATATACTGATTAACACTATAATAATCATATGCCATGTATACATGATGCTCTCTCGCTATGTAAGATTAACGACAATTCTCAATAATTGATAAAAAAATAACATGAAAGATATTCGTGATCAAACAAATTCCCAGCAGTAACAGTTAATCCTCATCATTATTCATGTTGACAATCATTAATGTTTTTACATGGGTTCCTAAGCATTCAACATGTACGTGTGGAAATCTTAATTTCAACATTGGTTTGATGTCCTTATATATTACTCTAAAAACTAACACAGTATATATACAGAGATATTATTCTAAATTGACCGGCAACGCATATTATCGTGGAGACGCGATATATATCTTAAGGTAGCATATTCTCGGTGTGATCAATATTAGTACAACATCCTAGAACGATACATACATTCAATAAATCGTAACCTTAAACCGACACATACGAGAGATCCATTTTAACAATATCAATGTTTGTACAAAACCTAAAGCCGATACATACCTCGATCCAAAGCTTATCTCTACCCGATGTGGTCGTTGCGCCTCCTTTTGATCACGGATATGGGTTCTCCTCCTCGGATTCGACGCCGCTTTCTCCTATGATGAAGAGGGACGTCAGTGAGATAACCTTCCTCTCTCTCTCTCTAACTCTCTCTAGAATTGCAAGGTAGGGTGACGTGAGGGGAGGGATCTCTTGGGGTTTTAAAGCTAATAATGAGAGGATTTAATGGATTAATTAAATCCATTTTATCCAATTCTTCTCATTTGAAATTTTATTCTAAAAAAGCCATGCCGTTACACGTTGAGTCCAGATGATGTGTGCTTCTCGATCTGGTGAATAGAGATCAAATCTCTCGTGAAGCTCCTGTCTTTGTATTGTTGAAGGCTTACAATTGAAAGCCTTGGTTCGAGGACGAAACCTCGCCCGCGTAGTAAAACAGAAGGTGGATGATGTAGCTACTAGCTGCTGAAGATAAGATCCAAACTCTGGCCACCGTTTGTAACCAAAGATGGTCAGAGATGGAGAAATAGAACATAAGCATGAGGATGAGAAAGAATGTGAGATCGATGATTGGCTTGCAGATAGAAGCAGAGTCAAAATCGGGGATAAAAAATGAAAAGAGGTAGATCGAGAAGAGACGGAGGAGAAGGAAGAGATCGATGGAGAAATCTAACCTAGAACGAAGCCGGTGATGTCGAAGGAGATGAAGGATGCAATGGACAAACACTAGGGAAGCTGGAAGCTTGAGCTGAGCTCTAAGGATTATCGCCTCTAACAGGGGCGACTAGGAGGCTCGACGCACAGTGCACAGTCGAGCTGTGCACGGGCGAGTGATCTCGCCTCTTCGATCACTTTTCCTCGCTCAACGATGGAGGAGGGCACTGTCATCGACTCTCACTCACTCAGAACTCACCGGATGGAGGAGAAAATGGCAGATCTGGCGGTTGGCAGGGGGTTAGAATGCTTATATAGGCGAGGTTGAGTAGAGGCCATGGCAATGGAGTCCGGTCACCAGCAGAAGGATCCGATGATCGCGGCAGTTGGGCAAATAACCAACAGACGAGCGATTCGGGAGATGGTAAGGAGAGGAAGAGAGGCTAGCGATGCAGGCAGGATCGCTTGGGGAAGAAGGAAAATGGGGGAAGAAGTTAGGTAGGAGAGAGAAAGGGGAAATAAAATTTAAAAATAAATTAGGTAAAATATTAATGAAATAATTAATATATTTAATTATGTGTTAAATTAATATTTTAGATTGAATAATTTAATTAATATATAATTTAAGTAGATAATTAAGTAATTAATTAAGGATTAAATAAATAATTTATGAAACGATAAATTAAATAAGTAAATATTTATATAAATTATTAATCAATAAATATATTAAATAAATAAAATATATTTAATTCAAATTTAATATTAATGGATTTATAAAATATATAAATATATAAATTATTGTATATAAATGATAATAAATTATGTTACATTGTACAACATACCAACACGGTCTCGAAACTCGCACTTTGCATATTAACTTCGATTTTAGCGAAATCAGTGTCATTTTGTGGATAATTAAATAATATGAATTTTAAGATTGAGTTTGCCCCATTCGGAGTCCATACGACTGTGTTATGAGGTTCGGAAAATTTAGGTAACCGTTTTCTGGCTTCGAGTTTATTGGTATTTTGACTTAAATATTATTTTTTTTATTTTTATATACATTTTAGAAGATTTTTAGAGAAGAAATTAAATTAATATGATTTATGATTAATTAATTAAAAATTTGAGAAGGTTCTACATATAGTACATATAGATAATGGGTCCCAACGAAGTTTAAAAGTGAGTTTGGTCCGTTTAAATTTTCCTATAAATAGTTATGAACCTCGAAAGTCGGCTTTTATGGTTAGTTCATTGTAATATTTTATTTTTATAATGAATTATTTTTCTAATATTTTTATAAATTAGTTTATATTTTTGTGAACAATTTTTGTAAAAGAAATATTTTTCTTTGGAATTTTCCAAGTAATAAATAAAATAGGTGAAATATTTACAAGGTGAAAATAGATAAATTTTATTTTTGACCTTGGTTTTCTTGGTATTTTTATATGTTATGATCATTATCTCCCTTTACTTATTTATTTTGTCAACCTAGTCAATATTGACTCAGTCTCGGGGTTTAAGATCAGTTTGTATATATTTATATACATCCTTCTTTTATTTTATTTTTTATTTTTTCTCTTTATTCTTTTAGTTTGAATATAATAAGTGTTAAATATATAATATTAATAATTGTGGTAAAAATATTAATTAATTAGAATTAGTGAATATTTACATGTATTTTACCAAGGATGTTAGCCAAAATAAAAGAATAAAGGTGATGAGTCACATATTCATCATTCCCTTATACTTTACCTTTGCTAGTCCCTTAGAAAACACTTATTCTATAAATAAGTGTAAGCATAAATAAAAAAACGGAAAACTAAAAAAACTTAGAACATGCTTGTTTCTTTAAACCATATCTCACTTCACCTAAAATCTAAAATTTGGAATAGGCCTTTTGGGTTATTAGTGTATCGGGACTCTTTTAGAATTAGGATTTAAGCCTCAACAGCCCTTAAGTTCCACAAATCCGTATCCAAGGTCACCTTAACAATATCTTAGACCCACCTATTCATCACACAAACTTTTTCGGCTTTGGAGGCAATTTGTTCTGTGTGTGTGACTTCCTTCTTGAGGAGGCGAGAAAACCGACCATCTAGTTACACATTCCCAATGAGCCCTCCTCTAGATACTCGATCCTTGATGAGAGGGTATTTCCTTCTAAGGTCAGGTCGTGTTGTGTCCTCAATCGAGTAAGAGAGAGAAGTAAGAAGAAGGGAAAGATAAGTGGAGTGTGATCAGTGTAATCACATCTCCTTGTGAAGCCTGGCCAGTTTAGCCAAGTCTCCACGAAGATTTGCAGGCTTTTTGAAGATCGGACCAGTGTGGTCTTGTTGGTATTTGGTAATTGTCTTATTTTTGATAGTAATCATTATTGCACTGCATTAATATTTTGTGCCCCGATGGATATAACATCTTTTCTTTCATCCATTTTTTGGAGAATTAGAAAAATTATGCCAGTAGATTCTTCCCTCATCCGAAGCTTTATTTCAACCCCAATCTCTCCCATCTTTAGACGTCTACGCCACTAGACAAGGATGGAAACACACCACCAAAATGGACTGCCTTTCGCAACCCCATACAAGTCGAGCTAAGTATAGAGTGCATGAGCTCAAAATTGGTTTAAATGGAGAAGAGTTAAACGGATGACACCAGGTGTCCTACTTAGGGACTTTTCAAGTTTAATTCCGAATACGATCTCATGGAGCCCAAAGAATTCAACCTAAAAGACCTGAGGAGTCGTAATTCCAGATCCTAATAAAAGTCCCTTTTAAATTAAGTGGATTAAGGCGTAAACCAAGCATCATCTCTCGAACTTAGATCCATTTAGTTCAAAAATCAAACTTATTCTAAAAAATACGAATGATGCAACGATGTTTTATGAAGTGATTTTTTTTGGATTAAACCTTTTATGTACAATTAATAAATTTACAATTTTTATTGAATTTTAAATTTTTAATTTTTTAGGTATTTTTGAAAGAAGTAGTGGATTAAATATATTTACACAATTTTTACAGGAATTTTGTACATTTTATACACAATTTTTATATACAAAATACAAACTTTACAAGAGAATTTATTTACAAGTTTATAAGGATTTTATACAAGTATTTTACAACATTTTTTATATACATTTTTTAAAAAAATATTAAGTCATATTTACGGTTTTCTTACGATTTTAGAAACCCAAAATATACACCATACTTTTAGAGAGACATATTATTAAAAATACGATACGAGTTATGGCTTGTAAAGTATATATAGAATATATATGACACCCCCTATTCTTAACGTGAACTATGTCCTCATAGTGATTATAGAAGCGGACAAGGAAAACATAACTCGGGCTAAGTATAGGCTGGTGAAAAAAATCCTATAACAATGACTCAAAGAATAGATGAATGAACGAATAGAAGTCGGTGATCCCCCTATACTTAGGATCAAATAATCCTAAGTATAGAAGATTGTACTAATGGGGAAGATCGAGGAAGAGAATGTACACAATCAACGACTCGGCCTGTTCCCCCGTACTTAGGTAAAATATCCTAAGTATATAAGAGAATACCAACAAGTTGAGGGACAAGAGAAAGAGCAGATGATATAAAATCACGAATGATCACAGATGAAATGAGCGATATTACATCCCCCCTTTATACTTAGGGTAAAGCGCACCCTAAGTATAAGCAACAGCATGGGTAATAACAAAACGATGAACAACACGATGTCTGCACCCCCTATACTTAGGATAACGTGCATCCTAAGTATATCAAAAATCTAGATGAAACCTAAGGGTGTAAGACAATTGCGGAAGAATGAATGGAATCGGGTAGAAATCATGTATGTACAATATGATCGAGAAGAATGAACAGATCAACGAACTGTACATGCTCAAGAAAAGATTGTCCTTCTTGCACGATCGAGGAACGATAGAATATACAAGAGTCAGGTCAACATCAGGGGCATCTTCAGAGATATCCATATCCGAATCAAAGGATCCCTGACCTATGTCGATCGGTGAGGAGCAGCCCAGATGGCCGAAAAGATGGACAAAACTGACCTTTGAAAGCTGATCCACATTCTCTGGATCATTGTCATCATCGGCACTGAGATATGAAGATGAAGACTCATCCACTTATACTATATCCTCAACTCTATGTGACTGCAGAGACATCGGCATCGTATCTGGAGTAGATGTGAGAAAGAGATTAAATTCTGATGCGATCTGATCGATCTCCTCATCAGCAAAGCCCTCGGTAGAATATGCGTGAAAAAAGGGCTCAATATCCTTGCTATTGGAAGGCTCGAATGAACGATCTACAACTAAAATGGGTTCGGACTTCGAAGTACATGCCACCAGTGGTTTCATCTCGATGACATAGATACTACGGATCTCGTCAACACATCTCCGTACATGTATACTCAGATCACCAAATGTTACATTCTCCAAGTTCTCCTCTATAAAGAGGAGATATCGGGTCTCGGTAGAATCAGAGGGGATCTGATCATTTTCAATCTCAACGATAATCTCATATGTCTTTGAATCTGATGGCTTGAAATCACCCTCGTCTGATTGCAGAGTCTCTAATGGCTCGAAATTCGGTACTATGCTGCTGGAAGGGAACACGACACTATCTGTCCCATAATCAATAACAGCCTTGACTGCACGCATAAAAGGCCGACCTAGATAAATGGTAGCATCCTGTGATGGTACTGAAGAGTCATAGTCTAAGACAACAAAATCTACAATGAATTTTGTGCCTTGTACCATCACGACAACGTCCTTCAGTCTCTTGACTGATTGGTTGGGAAACTGGAGAATCATTCTAGCTCGCCTCAGAGGCCCTAAATGAAGAGTCTTGAGAAGATGGAAGGGTAATATATTCACCGATGATCCACAATCTTACAAGGTGTGCTCGAACTCGTAGTCTGAAATCTGACGACTAAGGAATGGTGCTCTTGTGTCTTTCTTTTTCTTCTTGGGAGATGTATGCTGGATGGCGGAACAAGTGACAGTGGTCAAC
Organism: Ottelia alismoides; assembly: GCA_037367405.1. Taxonomy (NCBI): domain Eukaryota; kingdom Viridiplantae; phylum Streptophyta; class Magnoliopsida; order Alismatales; family Hydrocharitaceae; genus Ottelia; species Ottelia alismoides. Next base: position 449,367 of record JAZKJV010003985.1, read on the forward strand.
ACTTGTTTATTAGAGCAATGATTTCGCCTCTTCTTCCTTATCGGTGTGGCATGTTGCTTCAGACATTTCTAAAGAAAAGGAATGTGGACCAATCCTTCGAAAGAGTGAGTTTGATCCAAATTTGGTCTGGCATCTCTTTTGTGAACTTCGAATCTTGAATCTTTTTAAAAATTTCTGATTTTCTCTCTTCTCGATATTCGGAGCATCGAGAAAGGGTATTTGTACAACCTCATCAGCCATATATACACTCGGAGGATCAGAAGAAGAAAAGAATATTTTAGTAAAACGAGGACTAGATCCATTAAGAGCAGAAGTTCGTGGTCTGGCATAAGAGTCCAGAGTCTTGTCTTTAATTCTTTTTCTGTATTTTCTCTTTTTCCATTTTTTGTAATTTTTTTACCTTGACTTCGAATAGAATCAGAATCTGAATGTGCACCCCCGTTGTTGCCTACAACATGATCCTCACTCCTAAATGTGTCAGCAACTGCAGGCTGCTTCCGATCATCATGGGAACTAGAGGGAATAGAACTCAACAATTCAGGTGAGATGGGAAAATCTGAAATTGATCTCTGCTCCGTGACAATGCTAGCAACAATATCTCGAAATGTGTCCATCTGCTCCCTACGATTTGTGGTCTGCTCATGAATCAGATGGACAAAATGATCGTGGAACCTTCTATATCAGGACTCTCGATGTAATGTCCCACATCCATCTTGAGCTGCTGAAGAAGCTCGGAATAATCAAGTGAATCTGAGGTGAATTGCTCCCGAAGTGGCTGCTTGTAGCACTGGTCCTGATATGGAAACTGAATCTGTTGATACACCAGCTAAAACAACAAGGGCTCTTGCTCGATACCTTAGAATACCTGAGGAATAAGTATCCAAGACTCATGAACTGAGAAACACGGAACCGACTCATACTCCAGTTGAAAAATCAAAGCAATATGTGTTTGTTTCTGAGGACAAGAAGTCATTGTTGCTGGCGCAACGTCCATTCTTGATACTGCATCAGTATCCACATTGACTGCCTGATGTGCGATCCCCAAATCAACGAGAGGTAGATCGCATCGAAGTGGTCTGGCGTCTCCCTCGTGTGTCGTCTTGACATCAGAAATCTCTCCGAAGAGATTCCAAAGTAAATCCTCATCAAAACTACGTGTGAACTGCCACATGAGGCACCAACCAATGCCTGCTGATTTGCGATCATCCCCAGATAAAAACTTTGAGTTAGATCCGCTCTGGAGATCCCATGATCTGGGAATCTCCTCAAAAGAATCTGAAATCAGAGCCACACATCCTGGAGTGGCTCGTGGGGATATGCGAGAAGTGTTTGCTAACTGACCGCATGCAATTGGCTCGGCTAATGGGATAAAATCTTTTAAGGAAGGTGACTCGTAGTGTACCCCAGCTAGCTCGCTCCTCTCCCAAATGTTGGAGCCATCTTGCGGCTCCATCCTTGAGTGTTAAGGGAAAGGTCTTCGACATGGTAACCTCCGGTGTAATATATGAGTACAAGCGAGTACTGCAAATCTCCTCAAACTCAGAGATGCGCTCATACGGCTCCTCGTGTGGCTTCCAATGAAACTTCAACAGCAATGAAATGAAGTCTGAGTCAATCAGAAAGGTCAATAGTCCCAATGTAGATACTGACTCAGCTCCCGATGTCAGCTGCTCAGTCCGCACCTTCGTCTCAACAACTCGTGGACCCAACTTCCTCATCTTATCTAAAACTGGCTCGTGGGTCTCATACATCTGCTCATCTACCACTGGCATAATTGAAGGATGACTTGAGAGAAATGAAGAAAGAGGTATATAAGGAGACGGAGGAGGAACCTGTGAAATGAAGGGAGAAGAATCTCTGAGGTCATAGTCACACTCAGAGAAAGAAGGATGACTTAGCTCAGGTTCGAAACATGATACGTCTCAAACCGACCTAGATGATCAGGTAGATATGCCTGGAAGAGATACCGTAAGAGTTGGCCTCAAAGATCGTCTACCCATCATCGCGACAAGACATATGAAAGCTGATCGATATCAAAAGATCTGAGAGATAGATCTGGAATATAGAATTAACTCATAAAGTCAAACACAAGTCAACACCTAGGTTCACCAACTCAACCCTGATGATGATCGTAAAAGTTTGGTCGTTTATCTTTTGAGTTTTAGGGTTATTTGAGAAGCATGTCTTTTCACAGATTAACGTGAGTTGATAGGTGCCGGAATGTGAAAACCCTGGACACCGAATATGGACTAAAACGCAAATCTTGACTGAGTCTGGACTTAATTGCAAAATCTGTACTTTTCTAATAACCAAAAAATTCCAATAAGGGATCCATTGTATAGGGCTCGTCGATAGCTTTCCAACGAGTCCAAGAATGTGAAAATCCGAGTTCGGAAGCCCGAGATACGGTCATTTTTACGAGAGGGGGTCCAGGCCATATACGGATCCGGACCCGGATCCGAATCCGGGTCCAAACCAATAAAACCCTTCCCTATCTCGTCCAAGCCGCCCGTGCCCTCCTTCCTTCGACCTCCAACAGTTCCCTCCTCCCTTTCTCCTCCCTCTCCCTCGTTGGAGCCTCAACAGAGCTCACCGGAGCGTCGAGGAGGTCTAGGCAGCCCTCGGGGACGGTTGGGCATCGTCATCGGAGCACCGATTGCGCCACTTTTCCATGGGCGGAGTGACCGAGGAAACAAGATCATCGAGGTACGATGTCTCCCTCCCTCTTGCTGCGGATTTCCACACGATTCTTAGTCCTTGCATTTGAATATTGTAGAGCTCCTAGCATCCTCGTTGCATACTACCAGGTGGTTGTGATACATGAGATTTTAACTTCAGTTTGAATTCAGAGGACCTATATTAATGTTATATATGTGTGTCCTTGCGGTTGATCAGGGAAGGCTAAGGCGTCTAAATATATGTTGTAAATTTCATCTAAAATACGTTGGTGTTTTAGAAAAGGTGAGCATCTTAGCCTGAATACATGCCTTAGACTATTGCTTCTCTGATTATATGTGTATGTGCTGATATTTGCTGGATCATGCACCATAGTTATGTGAGCTTAACCATCATCTGATGTAACTTTAGCCATTTCAAGGTTACGTATACACAGGACCCTCGTTAACATCAGGGTGGATTTCACTGTAAACTGTATACTTTATTCAAGCCAAAATCACACCCGTATTCTATTTTGAATACTGAAATTTTGTTTGCAGTGAATGTTCAACTTTTCATAAGGGTGATAAATTAGCAGCATTTCAAGCACAAGGAAATCGTATTGTATCCATCAAACGAGGAACTTAAATGCCCCAGTAAACTCCATGTGAAGTTCAAGTCCTTTTTATTAAATAAGGATTTGACATATATGAGTGTATACAGGTTGTTGTTAAGGGAACAAAGTAATGATCAGAAATAATTATCTATTAGCTGAGATTGACAAGCACCTTTGATCATATTTTTCATTGTGACGTTCTCCATGAAGATTGACATGTGATGCAACTATTGTTATTAAATTAGGATCTGAACTTGATTTGAAATTATGAGCATCAAATTTTGAGATAGGTTCCATAGCTCCAGGGAGTTTCTTTCTGAAATGAGAAGGTCTTTTTGCTAGGATTTACCTTTACAGTAGAAACATTATTACAATAGTTTTGTTCTTCTATTGATATGTTCCTGTTCTAGACATCAGTCTTATACTTGTCATGGATTCATTCTCAATTCTCTAAGGATGATAAGTTTAGTACAAAGCTTAAAGTGTTACTTGTATAGAGATTAAATAGTGGCATGCACTATTCACAACAAAGTGAGCATAGCAAAATAACACTGGGAAGTTGAATATGATTGTTGGGAAGTAACATTTATAATAAGGTAGAATATGTTGACCGTCATTTGATGTTTCTCTTAAGGCTATACACCATGGGAAGGGACTAGTCAATATCTTTTTCTTATCTCCATATGACTTATATTTATGAGAAGGTTTGCCTCGGAGTACTGTCTCCTATATCGTATATTTATATAGGGTAAATATGCACATGTTGTAAGTGGTTGACTTTGTCTTTCCATATCTATCTCTTTCCCTTATAATTGTCTACAAGATGCCTGTGAAATCACGAAATGATTGATTGGGTTGAAGGTATTCTATCAATAAGGGCTTGGAGGATGCTTTGGGAGCATCATTGTTGAAGCACGGCAACCCATAAAGATGTTATATTTTTCTTATGTCAACCCATAATCTATACTATACATTATATCTCCTGGTAATAAATGGCGTTTTTTTGGGCATGCGCCTACATGATGGAGGGGTATTTTATGGTGTTCAGGTAGATGAAGTAGGCACCTCAAGGGATGGGGCATGCACCCTTAGGGATCCGGGTAGAAGCCTAGATGACCGCGATCCCAACTGCTATTGTAGCTGCGATGGTTGGAGGACATGTTGCTTGGCACACCGAGGTGCTGATCTGACGGTGTTGGCCTCGGCACTTGCGTGCTTTAGCTCGGTGCTTGATGAATCTCCATTTCATCACCTTTATTCTATCATTTTGGCCTTAAAAACCCCAGCAAATGCATATAAATAGCATTAATTTGTACATATTAGCATTCATTATTTATTGTATTAAATGTACATAGAATAAGGTTTTTAATGCCAAATTTATAGAATAAAGGGAAGAAAAGAAAAAGGAATAAAATATTGCTAATATTTTATGACCCTAACCCCGAGACCAAGGCCAGCATGGAATTGGTCGACAAGGAATAAAGTAGGGGGGAGATAAGGGCCAGTATACAATAAATACCTCATTTATTAATTCATTTATTTATGCATTTTTGGCACCTATTTTACATAATTATTTATTCATCAAATAAAGAAACTTTGCAAATGAAAGTTGTAGATAATAATGTAAATAAAAATACAAAATTGAGTTTGTGTAAAAATAATACCCAATGTACATTTTATACACAGAATAAAAAAGCCAAAATCTCAACTTCACAGACCCATATCTTGCAAATAAAAACTCCAAATCACCCAAACTCACCTTTAATTGTATATACCTTCCATGAACTATTTAATAAAATTGGTGTCATAATTTTTGGAGTTCATCTGTAGAAGTTAGGTTTTTGGCCCTCCTTGTAGATAATACTAATTAAAATATTCATTTTATTCAATGTCTATTATTTTCACAAATTTATATTTTTAGAATTTTGTAAATAATGTATATACTACATGTACATATTGAGATTAAAAAAAAATTAAAAAGAATTTGTGAAATAAAATAAGTCTATGTATCACATAGGCAAAATACCTATGTTAAGAATGTATATAAATAAAAAGGGATTTTAATTCTTTATTCATCTATATTTTTATAATAATGTATATATTATACATAACGTATTAAAAATACAAATCCAAAATAAAAACAAATAAAATTCATTAAATCAATTAAATGTATATGATATATAGGTAAAATACCTATAAGTATACATACATGTACATAAACACATTTATTTAAAAATATAAATAAACTCCTAAAAATTAAATAAAAATACCTTTATACTTACAAAAATAAATTATAAATTTATAAAATAAGCCAATAAAATAATAAAAGAAAATAAACAAATTAAAAATAAAATACACAAAAACACATATAAATACATACATATACATAATAAAACCGTAATAAAATACTTCAAAAAATTAAATAAAAATCATAAATAAATACTTTATTAATTTATAAACATTTTTTATTTTATAAGTAATTCCTAATTAATTCATTTAATACGTGTAATAAATTAGTCAAGATCGGTCCGATGTGGACCAATCAGGGGCCAGGGAGTGTTGACCTCCGGTCAACTCCCCCTGCGCCTCTGATTTTCGTCAGAAATGTCTTTTCCCCGCTTTTCTTGCATTTTCCCGCTCGCTACAGTCATCAATCAACAACAACCACTTCACGAGATTTACTCCCCCTTCATCCATGATCCCCGCCGATCATTTAGATCCTTTGTGCATAACTCGTATCGCCGCCTACAGCCCGGTCAATAAGGGCGACCCATCTTGTTTATAAATAACTCCATCTCCTTCTTCCTTGCTTTTTGGCCATTTCCGGAGCCCTAGAACCCTCGCCTTCGGCCCAGCGTGAATCCTGGTGACAGCAGGAGGTCCCCTGAAGGTCGAGGAGGTTCGAAGGAGGAAGGAGGTGCACCCACGGCGGAGCTCCGGCATCCGTCCTGCTCCTTGGCCCTCCAGCCAAGTTAGAGCTGCGCATTTATCATTTTTAGGTAGCTTTTCATTCCAGCATTTTATTCCAGTCGTTTATTTCGCATTTAGATTATTAGTGTAGCGTAATTCAGCCAATTCGAAGTTCGCCGGAGCTCCGCTCCGGCGACTTCTCCACCGTGCCATCATCGTTTTCCCGACTCGCTTTCGCCTTCATTTCGTTCCTTTCCGTGTTCTCCACCTTCCAGCCACCTTTTTCCAACCAGATCTGCACCAGATCTGCTAATCGAAGTCTCGACTCCACCCATCGCCGCAGACTTCGCCACCTCGCCCATTTTGACGCTTACAGCTTCAAACCCCAGGTCGAGGGTGACGACCTCGAGCCTAGTTTTCTTTCTGTGCAGGTTAGGTGTGCAATAAAGCACCAGGAGTCGAGTTACAAGCAGGCGGAGGTACCTGGAGCTGCCATCCTTCTCCGAGCTCGTGGTGGCATTCCAGGGTACCTCCGACCGATCTAAGACCTCCAGCAAGAAGAAGACCCTGCCAGGAAGCTTTTTGGACCTTCAGGAGCGGCGAAGACCGGCGGAGGAGCGAGATTTGGTCGGAAGAAGCTCGCCCCGGCGAGTCTTCTTCCCTGTTCTTCCACGTGTGCGCTCCGCCGTTGGATGAAGACGAAGGTCCCAGTTCAAACCACAGCCTCCGATGGAGCGATGCCACGACCGTAGATCTCAGCCCGGAGATCTAATCCTAGCGCTCCACCGGCGAAGCTGTATCGGCCGTTGGATGTGTGACGCGTGTCAAGTGAAGGAATCCTAGCCGTTCGCCAGCGCGCCTTTTAGGGGTAAATTGCATATCCAGCCCCTGCCTTTTTGTATATTTAATATTTAATATTGTAAATTAAATATAACATTGTAAATAATGTGGAAATTTTGCATTTGACCTCCTGTATCTCTGCTATATTACACTTGGGTCCAGTCCACGTCACCTCAAGTGTAGTCCCACGTGAGGTGGTAAAATTTCACAAGTCCCCCTGTATGTTTTGTATATTTATCTTTAGTTCATTAAATAAAATCTTAAGTGTATTATTTTTGTGAAAAATTGCAACCAGGACCCTATGTTTTCGGAAATTGCGTTTTGGTCCCTGTGGGTGCGGATCACGTGTAGTCCCACGTGATGGGTAAATTGCAAGGGGGCCCTGGCGGGTTTGCTTAATTGATTTTAGTCCTTAAAATTGCAGAACGTGTTATTATCTTTTGGTATTTTTGCACTGACGCCCCTGGAAATTATTTTATTTGCAAAAATGCCCCTACCAGGCTGTTTTATGTATGTGTCTTTTATTTATTTATTTTAAAAACCTATGAGGCTTCTTAAAATCCAGAAAAATCAGGATAGGTGCTCCATGCCATGCTTTTTCACTCCCATATTTTATTTGGCATTTTTCGCATTTTTCCTAATTATTAAAAATGAAAAAGAAACCATTTTTGTATTGTTTAATTTAGAAAATACAAAAAAATTAGAAAATGTTTTTGAAAAATTCCAAAAAAAAATATATATGGTATAATTATATATATATTGAGTCCATAAAATGAAAAAACCTAAAAATATGAAAAAGAAAATAAAAAAAATCAAAAAGCCCCAAAATCCAACTAAAAATTAGAAAAATCCTTGAAAACCCCCAAAAATATATTTTTCTCTTTTATAATTATCTATATAATATTGTAAATGTATTAAAATTGATTTGGGTAATTTTGGGAGTTTATTTTATATTTTTTTAAAAAAACCCAAATTATATTCGGCTATGTAATTAGTCCTATATGGTGGACATTTTTGAAATTGAAAATACATAAAAATTAGAAAAATTCCAGAAAAATAACATAAAAAGTAGAAAAAATACAAAAAGCCTAAAAAATATATATTAAGCTTAATAGAGTGATTATGTATATATATGTCTATATAACCTTATACTACTTCTCTCTCTCTCTCTCTCTTCTTATATATATATCTCTTTATATATTATATGTATAGATATCTGTATTTATATAATTTAAAAAATATATATAATATAAAAACCAAATAAAAATTATAAAAACAAAAATAAAAAAATATATAAAACCCAAAACCCACTAAAACAATAAATAGACATGAACAAAGGATTGAATAATTACACAACACATATACATTCCCTTCGCCTCCCAGTGTTCGACCTCTACTTGTGCTTACACCTATACACATTTTCATGTAGAGTTATAATAAATTTTAACTCCACATTTTTGGATATTCATTGCATACATTTATTGTGGGTTAATTGTTGATCGATCTGGGGATTTCGTCTGAGGTCAACTCAGCGACTGGATGTCTCGCCTTGTGAGATATCTAGACCTCGGCGAAACCCCAGTCATCAGTGCTCGAGCGCGGGCCAAGTAGTCATGGTTGGTCGGCTAGTGTTTCGCTTGTCACTTAGAGTTAACACTCGTGTACGGGCCAATGTAGGCCACATTGGTCAGTATTCCGAGTGGGAGCGCTAAGAGGGGAGTTCCGGGAAATGTGGTTAATGAAGTCGGGAATGAGATGTGATCTCCTGTGCATTAGGAGGATTGGGCTAGTCACGAAGATTCGCGGGTTGGAATCTATTTTGTGAATCAGAAGTACAATAGTGAAGTGGAGCTAAGTGGACGTGTTGGGAACTTAGTTAGGATGCATTGTACCCCACCGCATGCCTACGGAGGCACCCCAACCCTAAGGTATTCTTTTTGCCTTAGAGTCATAGTGTGAGGTCTCATCCAGACCAAGACCACAGACTATCCACGAAGCTTGGTTACTTATATCCATATCTAATAACCATAATAAAAATGTGATTCTTTGTGAGATCTAGTTACCTAGTTTTTTTCTCTTTTGCACACATTTAAATTATATCCTGCTTGTTGTTGTATAGTTTTCTCTAATTCGTATTGGGCAACTTTGCTCATAATGTACCTACATGTGGATCCGCAGGGTCGCAACAGTAGCAACTTTATAGTCACCACTTTTGTGCAGCTTCACGACTACTTGTGGAATAGTTGGTAGTAGTTTTTACGGTCTTCTTTACTTGTAGTTTCTTTTTGAGAGACATGGCATGTAATGTATAATCGTGGACATATATATTTATGCTTACATGTAATTTTTGTGGACATGGAAATGGATAATAGATTGTAATGGAATTGGTGAATGGAAATACACGTGCTTGTAAACAGGTTGAATGCAATGAGAAAAAAATATTTCCTTTGCATGTTGCTTTTTCTCCTTCTTTTGTGAATATCAAATATTTGAATGTGGAATTATGTGTGTGGATTGGTTTGCCGAGTACCCGGATCCTAGGGGCGTCACACGGAAACTTCCCCAGAGTACTATCCCAAGTTCTTAAAGAGAATTACCCATCCTCAACAAATATGGGAGTAACGGACCATTTACGGCTACCTGTTTTCTTGAGGACGGAACCTTTTGCAATATCCTTTAAAAAACCCACTCTGCTAAGGAAACTCAGACCGTTTCTGTGAGTCCTCATTGAAGAAAGAGTGATTAACTATATGAAATCAGTGGTATACCGAAAGAAATTCAGACTATGGCTCTAACCTTAAGGGTCACCTCTCACTCACATATCTGAAGTGTGCCTGCGATCCGTTTGCTGGGGATATCTCTCCCAGAAAAATTAAACCCTTTAAACTTTGTTTTAAGTTTAGATAATGTTAGTTTTCCATGTTTTAGTTTTCACGGTTATCACTTTTTTTTATTGTTTTCAGAGAACGTCTAACTTTTTTTTATCTTTTTGCTTTTATCCTAAGTAAACAAGCACCTAGGTTGCGTAACCTAAGAAAGCATCTAACTACAGAGCGTAGTCAGAGAAAAATCGAAAGGTCCTAATCAAGCACCTAACCTTGAAAAACCGTAGAAAACCGTCGATAAAATCGTGATGCTAGAAAACCGTGGTGGGTGCCCTGCTCCTCCAGGTGTACAACCTTGGTGAAACAAACCCTGAGAAGAATGTAGAAAGAGAGGTACAAGTCGGGATACCCTGAAGGAGCCCCTTTCTACAAAACAATTTTTTATATTTTTATTAAAAGAAATTACAAACTACTTGACTTTACGATTTTGTCTCATGCTGCTCAACCTGTGCTGCACAAATCACAAACAAAAGGCCCTGAAGTTAGAGAAATAAAATGGTGAAGATATCATTGAAACCATAGACCTAAGGTCTTCACAATCTACGCCAATGTTGCCTCCCCGACAACAACGCCATCTGAAAAACTTGGAAACCCATGGCCTTCTGATTCTTCAGATTCCTGCAAAGGAAGGAGAGAAAAGATTTCACGGTCGTTGTATCGACCAGGTGAGTTTTACCAGAATAGATTATTTTTTTGTTAATCTTTTATTTATTTTTATTTATACTCCTAAAATTAAGTATATAGCGGTGTAGTACGGGAGAGTCAAACTTAGAGAGGCAAATTGTTGGAAAACTAGGGCAAAATAGTAGAAAAAATAAGGTATTGGGTTTCCTAATTTTTATTTTATTTTTAGGGGTTTTTCGGAATCTTTATTTAATTTTAATGAATTTTATATTATTTTGAGATTTTAATAATTTTGTGATTTTTTATTATTTTAGAAAATGTTTTAATTTTAATTGGTTTTTATTTTGTTATTTTTATGTTTTTATTTTGTTTGCTATTTTTTATGAATTTTTAGAAGGTTTGTAGGATTTTTAGGGATTTGGAATTATTTTTAAGGTGAAAACTTATTTTTTATGGAAAACTGTGGACTATTTTTTATTTTTCAAAGAATAAACAAGGTAAAATTATTTTTATTTTATTTTTAATGAATATGTGAAATTATCTTTAAAAAGGTATTTTGTGCATTTTTATGTCATTTTTATTTATTTAGTTATGAATTTTTGAAATTTTTATGTACTTTAATTTTTTACTGGTTATAATCTTTGATTTTTGTTTTGTTTTTGGTTTAGTGTGTAAAATATGGGAAAGTATATTGTATATAATTTTTGTTAGATTTTTAGAGTTGTTTTTTATTTTTTATGTATTTTAGAATTGGTTGTATATTTTTTTATGTTTTTAAATGATTTATTATTAATAGAAAATATTTTTAATTTTTGAAAACTGATTTTATTATGTATAGAGTATGCTAATAGGTATTTATATGTATTTTTATTGTATTTTTATATTTTGTATATTATTTTATATGTATTAAGTATGTATAGAATTATATACAAGGGTTTTAGTGTAATTATATTGGAAACTGGGGGCGTGTGTGTAAATCTGCAAATGCTGAGGGATGTTTGCGCAATTCATTCCAGATGTCACGTGATGGTCATGAACCTGTTTGTTATTTCATAAAATTCTGGGGGTATGTGTGTAGTATGCTGGAATCTCAAGGCGTGTGCACAAAAAGTCCAGAAATCACGTGCACCCAACGTGAGTTTCAGCTAAATATGGACCTGTTCATAGAAATGGAAAGCTTCGAGGGTCCAATCGCAGCTTCGCTAAAGATCACGTGCTGACACACGTGGAGTCTGCTGCCAGGATCGAACTGCAAATGTATATAGTTTGGAGGGTGTATCCTGTAATTTGGTCCCAAAATAACTACTTCACATGTGCTTCGCGCGTGCGATGCTTAAGCGGTGGGGATAAAGGTGATCTAGAAATGACACGTGTACATCTCTGGAGGCAGACAATATGTACAGCGTTGGATCACGATCTGACGGATGCTGACCGGACGATTCATATTGAACTCCTTTCACATTAATCAACGACAGTTGTAGCTTCCAGAATCGAATGTGAAAGTTCTTCCCCAAATGCTTCTTTGAGCGACGGTTGAAATATGAAATGATCATTGATTTCTTCGTGCATGACGGTGCTTTCAATCTCGGTTTTGCGGTGATTTTCAGTGGATCACGAATCTGCGAGTGATTGCTCCGGTGGTGCGCATTTCGGTTCCTGACGTTAGAAAGCCAGCGACAAGTTGAGGTCCTGATCTACAATGAAACTCGCAAATAATGAATCTCCACGAGGCATTGACGCTATGATTTCAATTTTTACGGAGGTACTCGTAGTGCAGTAATCGATCGAATTGGTGAGGCTTCAAGTTCAAATGAAGCTGATGACCTCAAGTGATTCGATTCTATCCTTCAAATGATGCTTCTCATGGCTTTATGCTGGACCTATGTGCTATACAACCTGTTGACTCCTAATGTGTGTGCTTCTTGATCTTTGGTGAATAGAGATCAAATCTCTCGCGAAGCTTCTGTCTCTGTACCGATGAAGACCTATAATTGAAGCCTTGGTTCATGGACGAAACCTCGCCCATGCAGTAAAACAAAAGGTGGATGATGGAACTACTAGTTGCGAAAGATAAGCTCCAAACTCTGACCACCGTATATGGCCGGAGGTGGTCACATATGGAGAAATAGAACAGAAGCGTGAGGATGAGAAAGAAGATGAGATGGATGATCATCGTGTGGATGGAAGCAGAGTCAAAATTGGGGATAAAAATAGAGAAGAGACAGAGTAGAAGGAAGAGATTGATGGAGAAATCTAACCTAGAACGAAGCTGGTGATGTCAAAGGAGAGAATGTGATGGACGAATGCTGGGAAGCTGGAAGCTCGAGCGGAGCTCCAAGGATTAACGCCTCTACCAGCGACGACTGGGAGGCTCGACGCACGACACATAGCGGAGCTGCGCACCACTGAGTGATCCCGCCTCTTCAATCACTTTTCCTCGCTCAACGATGGAGGAGGACATTGTCACTGGCTCTTACTCACTCGGAGCTCACTGGATGGAGGAGAAAATGACGGATCTAGCGGCCGACAGGGGGTTAGAATGTTTATATAGGCGAGGTTGAGTGGAGGCAATGGCAATGGGGTCCGGTCACCGGCAGAAGGATCCGGTGAACGCGACGGTTAGGCAAACGGCCAATGGCCGAGCAGTTGGGGAGGTTGGTGAGGAGAGGAAGAGAGGTGGGTGGCGAATGCATGATTGCTTGAGGAAGAAGGCAAAACGGGGGAAGGAGGAGGGGTAGGAAAGAGAAAGGGATTATAAAATTTAACAACAAATTAATGAAATAATTAATATATTTAATTATGAGGTTAATTAATAATTTATATTAAATAATTTAATTAAGATATATTTTAAGTAGATAATTAAGCAATTAATTAAGGATTAAATAAATAATTTATCAAATAATTAAGTAAATAATTAAATAACTATATAAATTAATAATTCATAAATAATTTAAATAAATAAATAAATTTTATTTTTATTTTAATTTAATATTAAATGATGAATAAAATATATAAACATATAAATTATCATATATAAAATGATAATAAATTGAGGTACACTGTACAATATACCAATATGATCCTGAAACCTACATTTTGTATATTAACTCTGATTTTAGCGAAATCAGTGTCATTTTGGAGATAATTCAATAATATGAATTTTAATACTGAGGTTGCCCAATTTGGAGTTCATACAGTCGAGTTATGAGATACGAAAAATTTAGGTAGCGGCTTCACGGCTTTAGGTTTATTAGTATTTTGGATAAAATTATATGTTTATATTTTTATATACGTTTTTAAAAGATTTTTAGAAAGAATATAAATTAATCTGATTTATGGTTAGTTAATTAATTAAAAATCTGGGAAGGTTCTATACATATAGACAACGGGTCCTAAACGCCAAAATTCACCCGTTTTATTCTAATATTTTTTTGATATTTTTAATAAATAGTATTGTGTATAAAATGAAGATTAAAAGTGTGTTTGGTCCGTTTGAAGTTTTCTATAAATAGTTATGAACCTTGGAAGACAACTTTTATGGCTTTTTTGGTTCATTGTAATATTTTATTTTTATGATGAATTATTTTTTTTAATATTTTTATAAATTAGTTTATATTTTTATGAACAACTTTTGTAAAATAGGTATTTTTGTTTGGAATTTTATAGGTGATGGATAAAATAGTTGACATATTTACATGGTGAAAAATGGATAAATTGTATTTTTGATCTCAGTTTTCTTGGTATTTTTATGTGTTATGATCCTTATCTCCCCCTACTTATTTATTTTGTCGACCAAGTCAATATTGACTTGATCTCGGGGTCTAGGATCAGTCCGTATATATTTATATACATCCTTCTTTTCTTTTATTTTTTTATTTTTTCTTTATTCTTTTATTTTGTTTATAATAAGTGTTAAATATATATTATTAATAATTGTGATTAAAATGTTAATTCCAATTAGTGAATATTTACATGTATTTTACCAAAGATTTTAGTCAAAATGAAAATATAAAGGTGATGAATCACAGATTCATTATAGCTCGCCACCCTACGAACCCCCACACCAATCGACATTGTTTATCTTGCAATAGTTGTTAACCATGTGAGCCCGAGGTGAACCATTCTGATGAATCTCGTATTCATCATGCTAAAATTGGTCATTTAGGCTCTGTCTCCCATCATTCACCTATAATTAATCATTAATAGAGCATTATTAGCCATCATGCATGTGTAAATAATATCTGCATTTCATCTGCATAAATTGCATTAAAAATCCCATGTGTAAATTAGCCCAAAAAGCTGCTAACTTCTCTTATTTTTAATTAATTCATCCTAACTTCGATTGACCCAAAACCACCTCCATTGTGTAGATATTACTAACCTTATTAAATAAAAAAATACAAAAAATTTACTAACCTCAATAAGTGTCAAATAATCCCAAAGTCTAATTTCACATCTGATAGACTAAAATGAGCATATCTCCCACATACAGTGTCCGATTTTGGTATACTCACTTTTACAGTACTCCATTTTTAGATACCTTCAAAACAAGACTAATTTCGTAAAATTCGGAGCTCATATATGAAAGTTGGGTTTTGGGCCTCTTTTGCGCAGTTTGACTTTTTGCTATTTTTGACCTGAGTTTTTATGCACATAATTAATCCTTTTAATTTTATTTCTTTTTCATTTGGTTCTTTGATGAAAGTTTTATTAAGCGACACAAAAATCCAAATCTAGATTAAAATTGAAATCAAAGAAACTGACCAAGTCCATGCGTCTGTTGCAAGTCTGTACAAAATTTGTGTGTTTTTTACTTCTATTTTATTTTCCTAATTTCTTATCCATTAAAAATCCAAAAAATTAGATTAATGTGTAAATATTTTTCTTATATTTTATCGTATTTTTTCTTTAATTTTTATCCCCTCTAAAACTATCAAAAAAATATAAAATCCCAAAAGTCGGTTTTCTATACACATGGAGAGCCACCAAAAATACCACTTCTCACAGATGACCTCTTTTGCTCATGGGTCCTTCATAAAAGTTGTAGATCTCGTCGAGATGAACAACTTTCGTGAAGAAAATTTTTCAATCCGAGGTCATCTTCTATCTCTTTTTTCCCTCCAAAAATCTGAAATTTTTTTGGTGCCACGTGGCAGCTCCTGGGCGTGCCACGTGGCACCCCACTCTCTCTCCAGCCGTCCCACCCCAGGTCACGTGCCTAACTTGTGACCCAGACCTTCTTCCCCAATGCACATCCTTCCAACCGTTTCCCCCTCCGCCATGCACGGCCATCAAGCCGCCGTGCATGGCCCGTTTCACCTTCCCCTCGCGCGTAACGGAACCACCTTCCCCCTATAAATCTAGCCCTCGACAGCCGCATAGATCATCCGCCATCTTGTGAGATACCTTGAGCTCCTTGTCGAGTCGTCGGTGATAGAGACGACCGGAGGACGCATCTCGTCGGCGTGATCCAGAGGGTTTTCCACTCTATGTGCTACTCCTCCATCAAGGAGCGTCGAGCTTCGCGGTGACATTGGCCACCGCTTGAAGTGAGGTACAGAGCCGTGCTCCTCCCCTCTTCCAGGTAGCCAGCCTTCTGCTCTTATCTCCTCCTACCGCCATCACCTTCCGCCGGCCTCGCAAAGGCCGCGATCTTTTCCCTTCTCCGCCTTATCCTCACCGCCGTGAATCGCCACCCCCCTTTCGTTTTGCCTAATCACTTGCAGGTTCCTCGCCGTAAACATCGACAACCCCCTACGCCGTGCATCGATCTTCACCCCGCTCGCCACGCCACTCCTCCTCGCTACCTTCGCGCAGCGCTGCCGCCGTGGCCTCACGCACCTTCGCACCGCCTCCGCCTCGCGGTCATCCACCGTGCGCCTCCGCATGCAGCCGGCGTGGGCTGCTCGACTCCGCCTCCTACGCCTTGACCGGTCGTGTGTCGACCGGCCAAGGGGCTGCCGACCGCCCGTCATCCGCGCCGCAGCCGCATCGCGTGGAGCCTCCGCCTCCGCATCGACCTCCTCCGCCCCCTTCGGTCGCCTCCGCCTCCCAAGCGCTTCGGCCGCCCCGCTCACCCACTAACGCACAGTTGTCGTCGGATCTGGGCTGATAGCCCTTGATCCGACGGTCCAAGGCCTTCCACGTGTCCACAGCCGAACCTCGACTCCGAGTCGTAGCCTCAGATCATCCGAAGCAGCCCGAGCCTTCGCCTCGGAGCCCCCGAACCTCAGCTCCGTTCCGAACCTTAGCCTCGGGAGCATCCGAACCTCAGCCGCGCCACCGAAGCTCCAAGCGCACGTGCAACGCACGCGTGCAGCTGGAAAAATTGCACAAAAGCCCCTGCTTGTTTCAGATATTGCAAAAATACCCCCGCCAATGGGCAAATTACGTCCGGGCCCCTCAAGTTTTTAATAATTACAGATAAGTCCTCCCAGGGACCTCTTTGCAAAGAAAACTTTATTTTATTTACATTTTAGTCCCTAAAACTTCATTTTATCATATCTTTGTCATATGGACTCCGATTTTAGCATATAATATGTCGTTTCGAAGCTAATTCCGTGCTCTACAACTTAACATAATTTGTGGACAGATTTGAGGCTGTTTATTGATAATTATTATTGAGTATATCTGTTGGCATATGTAGGCTTATTTTGACATATCTGTGCCACAATTACCTTGGAAAAATTGATGATTTCTTTTGCAGGAGCACGATTGAGGACTTTACATTGAATAATTCCCTTTGAATCATTGATCGCTATATTTGGGGGTTTAAATCACACGAATTTTGAGGATAAATCCTATACTTTTATATTCTCATTAATTGGAAGTAGGATACTCTATTCCTCTTATGATTACAATCTGGGATTAATTGGAATATTTTTCTTGATCTATATCGATTGATCTGTGATAAATTTCGAGGTCATTGATTTTTTTATATTTTGGAGCTAAAATATTAATCTCAGATCCTGTGCTGAACTGTCATCTCTGTATATTTCCTTGCATTTGCATCTCTTATTGCATTGAATATTTTCTCAACACAGAAATTAATCAAGCAGAAATGTAATTATTTAAATTGATTTAAGGCCACGAAACTATGAATCACCGTTCTCTGAGTTCGACCTTGGTACACTTGCCAATTAAAAATACTCCACAACATTCAAAGTTTGTGGTATTTTGACGACCGAAATCCGCCTCCTATACTACAATTCCTTATTTTTAAAGAGGTGGATTTCGCATTCATCAAATGGTGCCGTTGCCGGGGAACGACGAATTTTTAGGGTTTTAAATCATTTTTTTGTGATTAACTTTTGTAAGATTAATTTTTGTGTCATTTTTTTTCTTTTTCTCTCTTTCTGCATTTTATTTTGCATTTCTCTCTTACTTCTGCTACTAACCGCAAATTCTCTCTTCGCGGACTACTGGAGCCCAATTTTGGATATTAATCAAGGATCTGCAAGGAAAATTGAATTTTAATTTTGTGAGAGAGAGTTAGTATAGATTTAATTTTCTGCATTATTCTCAGGGTCCCTCTCTTTGAACCCTTGTAATAATTAAGAATGAACTTTTTCTGTGGTGTGTCGGGTCTGTTTCAACCCCTTCTGTGTGGTTGGGACCCGACTTGAGTGGCGTAGGACTTAGGCACATATGCGCTTATTTTTCAATCATTGATTGTGCTCGTAATGTTTAGGCCACACTTTTCACTAATTAAACGCACTATAGATCGTTCAACATTAGCCAAAAAAATTTCAATCAATTCTTCCCGCTAATAAAACTATCTGTTTAGGACGTTTTCCATCTGTGCATACCATTTAGTGTAAATTTAAATTCCTTGTCTTGCATCCCGCATGAAGAACGTGAGGATTCACTGTAAGTCTTTCTCTTAAGCATGCATCATTGATTTGCGTTTGCATTGGATTTTCCGATTCCCCTTTCTCAAGTTTTACAACCTAGGATTTAAAGGAATTCAGACTGCTCGTTACGCGTGAATCTATGTGCTCACATATACTACAGTAATAACCCTAATCTAAAATTGGGACTGCTAATCAAGGTGACTGTAAATAAGCTGACCTAAAATTAACCTATGTCTGGTGGAGAGAAACCCATTCATTGTTTGTAAGGACTAGAACGTACACTTTGGATAGAGCCAAAACTGAGGAATTTCACAAAGACTACTGTTTTTAAAAACAATTAGCTACTTTTCAGTGAGGGTCTCGGGTAGCCGTTTTACGGTCCGACTTCCCTTAGCAGAGTGGGTGGTTTAGAGGACACCGCGGAAGGCACCGTCCTCAAGCAACACGGGTAGCCGTTTAAACGGTCCGTACTTCCACCTATACTGGCTGAGAGTAGATGCAACTAGTTGTACTAACTCGGGACAATCTTTGAGAAATATTTCGGTACCTAACAGCTCCGCTTAATTTGCAAGATTGTCTTGTCATTAAATTAAAAGTGAAAAGATAAGCGGCCGAACCCTGACGTGCCTTCATCTGTGTTTAGTGGTGAACTTGAGAATTGTCTTGTGTTTGCTTGTGTCTGCTTCTTCGTAAGGACTCTCTCTATCCTCCTTGTCTTAGAAGTTTCATCTTTTTACTCCTCCGCTAAGGAATCTCTTACCCTTAGCAAAATCCTCTTTTAATCACAACACTTATATCTAAACTCTTCCTCTCTGAAGGTGAATCATAATGCCTCCCAAGAAGAACTCTGGAGACGATGAGAACGACAATGACCCTATCCCGGCACTCTTGACTAGGATAACAACCGCTGAACAAACCAATGAACTACTTAGGATGCAGTTGGCAATAATACAACAAGGCGAGGCTGCTATGGAAGACACGTATCTCCCAGAATTAGATGAAGACTATAATTGGTTGAGACCTGTCCCCCCTGAGGATGCGTTCGAACACAAACCGCATTTCCTTAGACTGTTGCCAAAGTTCGGAGGAAATAATCATGAAGAACCATATATCTTCCTCCGCGACTTCGAGTTAGTCTGTGCTAACCTCTGCCACCCTAGGGTTAGCCAAGACTACATAAGGTTGAGAGTTGTTCCCTTCGCCTAGACTGATAAGGCGGCTTACTGGCTGAAAAATCTAGGGGAAATAGTCACTACATGGGCCACATTCAAGACTCTGTTTTTAAAGAAATTCTACCCAGTTAGTAGAATTAATCAAATGAGGATAAAGCTCACGAGTTTCACCCAACACCCGAATGAACCATTTCATGAAACCTGGGAAAGATTCACAGACTTAGTACAGAAATGCTCAGGACACGGGATAAGTAAAATGATGCTGGTCCAAAGTCTTGTGAACGGGTTGAACCCTGAGACTCAAGGGTTGGTTAGTGCATCCTACGGAGGAAGCTACATGGGGCGCCACGAGACACCGTCTACAAGGTGTTCGAAAGATTTGCTGAATCTAGCCGTGCACAAACCACTAGCCGGGCTTACATAGCTGGCTCCAAAAAGATGGTGAATAATCTGACAACCGACCACAATGTTGATATGGGAATAATAGCTGATAAGCTAACTATGGTTGAGCAGATTTATAAAAAGGTGGATGAGATCCATAAATCATCTGATATGGAGAACTTAGCTAAATTGCCTAAACAAATGGAGGAATTGGCTGACAAGGTATCAAAGATTGCACCCCTCGCACCCATACACCAAATTCACTACATTCAAGGTCAAGGGGTAGGGCAACATAGCCATTGGGGTGGAGACCAAGTCTTGTCCTCTCAAACTGATGAAACCTCCGTTCAGACTAATTTTGAGGAACCTCCACAGGTCATGGAGATAAACGGAGTCTGGTATAATTTGGAACCGGTCAATCGCTCAGGCCAAAACTCTACTCCAAACCCTCGTCCACCGCAAGCCCAGCCCACCTACCAGCCTCAACTACAGCAGAGGCAGCAATACCGCACGGGTTATCAAAACCCGCAACCTCAGCCATAGCAGAACCAACGCCAAAGCTAACAAGGGCAATATCAGCGAGCTCAGGCCAGGCAGGGCCAAGGGTCCTCCTCTTCTGCTATCTCTCCAGAACTCCAGCGAGTGCTGGATGAGCTTCATGATATGAGAGTTGACATAAATCGACTCTCTCGTTGGAGAGAAGAGGTGACTGCACCCCAGACCATGATTCCAGCTCAAGTCCAGGCTAACCCAAATAGCCTTGGACACAATCAGGTATTAATCTCTGACTATTCCGTACCTGAGCTTAAGCCCTTCACAAATAATAACTCTTATCATATCTCTCTTAGGAGCGGAAGGATCGTAACCATGCCTGATCGAGCGAAGGAACACGAAGACATAGCCCCAGTGTCCACCAATTCACACAACCCTGGGGGAATTGACAAAGGAAGACAGGAGGAGAAAGAACAAATCCCACCCACACCACCCGGATATAATGGAGAGTCTGAGTTTGAGTCGAACAGAGAAATGCCACCAACACACCAGCCACATCTGCCCGCAAATTTCCATGTTTTTAGTCCGAGTCTAAGTCATATAAGAAAATTTTCATTCAATAAAAGTGATGTTGTTGATCACAACAAATCCATTCCTTTCCCCCGTGCTCTTACGGCAGGAAAGAAGAAAAACATAAAAAACCAAAAAAATGATGAAGAGATGGCCCGCATCTGTAAGGAAAATATTAAGGTCACTCTATCCTTAGACGAGATGATAGAACGAGACTCGGCTTTTCAAAAATACCTTAAGGTGAGATACACACCAACAAGGGCCAGCAAACAGACTCCTAGCTGAACAAAGAAACACATACTCTCAGTAGCCACATCTCGTCTCATAAAAAATGAGCTGCCAAGGAAGAAAAGAGACATGGGTGCTTACTTTATCACTAGCTATATCAAGGAAATCAAGTTTGCAAGAATATTGTTAGTCATCCATCAATCTCATGCCCACAACCCTATATGAGCATCTAAATCTAGGTCCTCTTAAGCAATCTGCAACCGTACTTCAATTCACAGACACATTAACTAAGCGACCTAGGGGCAAGATTCGAAACGTTGTCATCAACATAGAGGGACAAAACTACCCAGTGGATTTTACAATTCTTGACATGGAAGTCTCTAGAAATTGGAAAGATTCCCATATGATACTAGAGCGACCCTTCCTTAGGACCGCAAGAGCTATATTTGATTACACATCCGGGAGAATCCAGTTTGGAAAAGTTGAACTTAAAATGCAGCAAACTAGGTTCCAAAGACCTGACACTGAGTCGAGCACCGAGTCTGAAAAATCAGAAACTGAGACTGAAATTACTGAAGCAACAGTTGGGCCCTAGAGACAAAACCCAACCGCTATGATAGAATCAACCTCATCTGGAGAGGAAATTGTTGATGATTTAGTCTGTCAGCTCATTCATGCATCGACCTACACTCTAGGAGACTCAGAGGCCCCTCTGGACCTGTCAGTCCATTCTCCTTATGGACAATCCTTGAGTAAAGTACACAGATCGGACGCGGCGATTGCCACACCTTATTCCATCATTAGCGATCCGATCCCTGATACAATCACGATGGTGGCCAACATTGATACACTACAAGCGTCCACATCACAACAACAAACATCACTGACAGGACCATATTAGAGAAACATCATTGACCTTCCTGAACTCAAACCATTGCCCCCTACACTTAAGTATGCCTTCCTTGCAGGAAAAAAGGACAATTTCCGATCATTATCAGTTCACACCTGACCGAAGAGCAGGAGATCTGCCTGCTTAATGTTTTGGAGAAAAACCGTAAGGCTATAGGCTGGAGATTGTCTGATCTCCCAGGGATAAACCCAGCCCTATGCTCACACTATATTTACCTGGAAGATAATGTTAAACCCTCCTGTGAATGCCAATGTAGATTGAATCCGAACTTACGGGAAGTGGTTAAGAATGAGATCGAAAAATGGTGTAAAGCTGGGTTCATATATCCCATCTCCAACTCCAAATGGGTGTCACCTTTGCATGTAGTCCCGAAAAAGTCGGGACTTCAGATTATCACCAATGAGGAGGGAGAGGAGATCACGACACGGGTACCTACGTCGTGGCGTGTCTGTGTGGATTACAGGTGCTTGAATGCTGCAACGAAGAAGGATCACTTTCCATTGCCTTTTATTGATCAAATCTTGGAGAGATTGGCAGGAAGAGAATACTTCTGTTTCTTAGACGGGTACTCGAGCTATAATCAGGTGGCCATCGCCCCCGAGGACCAGGAAAAGACTACTTTTACATGTCCTTTCGGCACATACACATTCAAGCGAATGCCTTTTGGGCTTTGCGATGCCCCCGGCACCTTTCAGCGATGCATGATTACGATTTTTGCCGACATGGTTGGGGATTTCCTAGAAGTCTTCATGGATGACTTCTCGGTCCATGGTGATTCTTTCGATGATTGTCTAGCGCACTTGGATCGAGTCCTCCAAAAGTGTAGGGAAGTGAATCTAGTGCTCTCTTGGAAAAAAAGCCATTTCATGGTGAAAGAGGGTATTGTATTGGGGCATGTCATCTCCAAGAAGGGAATGGAGGTTGACCCTGCCAAAGTTGATGTGATTAAAAAGCTTGAGCCACCTACAAATGTGAAACAAGTACGGTCTTTTCTAGGGCATGTCGGATTTTACAGAAGATTCATCAAAGATTTTTCAAAAATTGCCCGACCGCTAACTGACCTTCTTGGGAAAGACACTGAATTGATGGTAGATCATAAGTGTCTAGAAGCCTTCGAATTACTCAAGAGAAGGATCATTGAGACTCCCGTCCTTCAAGCCCCCGACTGGTCTCTTCCCTTAGAGATCAAGACAGACGCATCCGATTTTGCTGTAGGGGGCGTATTAGGACAACGAAAAGATGGAATTCCGTACGCTATTCACTACGCAAGCAAAGTTTTAGACCCTGCTTAGAAAAATTACACTGTGACCGAAAAAGAAATGCTTGCTGTGGTTTTTGCCTGGAAAAATTTTGATCAATACCTCTAGGATCTAAGGTTACAGTTTACACAGACCATTCTGCCATTCGCTATTTAATGGCCAAAAAGGACGCAAAAGCACGACTTCTGAGATGGATTCTACTGCTTCAAGAATTTGATTTGGAGATTAAGGACAAACCTGGCGTTAAGAATGTCGTGGTTGATCATTTATCATAGATTGAATATAACAAAAATCCGGAATCTGAATCCATCCGTGACGAGTCAATTTCTGCTATTGACTCACTCCCTTGGTATGCAGACATGATGAATTATCTCGTCACCAATGAGGTTCCTCAAGGTTGGTCCAGAAACAAAATCGATCGACTCATATCTAAAGCGGGACACTATCATTGGGAAGATCCTTTCCTTTTCTTTGAAGGACCGGATTGCATATGGAGAAGATGTATTCCTCAAGAGGAATATCAAAGTATCCTCAATCTATGCCACACCTTGGAGGCAGGAGGACATCACTCTGGGAAGAGGACCGCTGAGAAGATATTTGTGGATTTTACTGGCCGACCTTGTTTAAGGATGCTTACAATTTTGTGAGTTTGTGCCCCGTCTGTCAGAGAATGGGAGGAACCATTGGTTCCAAAGATGCCATGCATATGCAACCAGTGATCATCTGTGATGTATTCGATGCATAGGGCATTTATTTTATGGGCCCATTCCCTAATAGTCAAGGATTTGAATATATTCTTCTCGCGGTAGATTATTTATCTAGATGGGTGGAGGCTATCCCTACTCGAGCTGCAGATAGCAAAACTGTTTGCAAGTTTTTGAAAGATCATATTATTTCGAGGTTTGGAATTCCAAAAGTTTTAATATCTGATGGGGGAAGCTACTTTGTCAACCAGGAGGTGAAGAAGTTGACTAAGGAATACATCGTCGAGCACTGTGTCGCTACTCCTTACCATCCACAATCCAATGGCATGGCCGAGGTGTCAAATAGGGAGGTTAAAGGAATTTTACAGAAGCTCGTTCGCCCTGACAAGAAGAACTGGTCCCAACTCCTGGACCAAGTTCTATGGGCTTACCGGACAACTTATAAGATCCCATTGGGCACCTCCCCGTTTCGAATGGTATATGGAAAGCCATGTCATTTACCCGCAGAACTTGTGCATAAATCAGAATGGGCAATCAAAAAGATTAATTGGAATTGTCACCATGGAAAGAAGAACCGAGAGATGAATTTGAATGAACTGTTTGAAATCCGAAATCATGCTTATGAAAACAGCACCATCTACAAGGACAAAGTAAAGAAATGGCTTGACAAGAACATTCGAACAAAGATCTTTGTCCCAGGGCAGAAAGTTTGGCTATTTAATGCAAAATTGAAAATTTTCCAAGGGAAATTGAAATCAAAATGGACGGGACCCTTCATTGTACAAGAGGTTCACAATAATGGGAGTGTTGAGATATCAGAGACCGCAGATAGCACGCAAACATCTATGGTCAACGGTCAGCTGCTTAAACATTTTGTCGAATCCAACGAGCAATTAGTACAAGTTGAACAGATCTCCTTCACTCAAGGTATAGATTTTTGACGAAAAATTTGATCTGCCCAGATAGCACACCTCTCTGGAACCTACACTCTCTTGTACATCCGCAAATCTAACTGGTTCCCCATCTGTAATTATCCGATTATACTCAAGCTGACCTGACCTTAAGTATAGGGGGACCGCTACCATTGTTTGTACATCACTTCTCTTCTTTTTAACCCATATATACTGAGTACGAGCTATGTCAACATTTCACTTTGTGCCATGAGGACATTGCACAGGCTAAGTATAGGGGGGGTGTTTGTATATATTTTATTTACTTTATCCATAGCTCGTACTTTAATCGTTTTTATCTAACATCGGGGATGGGTATAAGAAGTGTGTACAATACATGTTTTTCAAAAAAAACTTTTTGCATTAAAAAAATAACTTCATCAAGCAGATCATGCATTCCTTGGTTGATATATTCCTGACACATTCACCGTCACTCAAGGCTTGAGGATTTTGAGGACACTTGATTTCTGAGATCTTGAGATTCTGAGTTAGCCTGCCTTATTCATTAGGGTTTTGAACTTAATAATCCACACTTCCCTAGTTTGAAAGATTTGAGCGCTATATTGCACTCTTCATCTCTACCTTCAAAAAGAATATGATCAGCACAAATCACTTCCACAACTGCATGATTGATGAAATGAGTTGAGATATCACTTGAGGAACTAGGACTTGAGATTTGAGTTTTGACCTGATCTGATGATATTCGAGGATGGGATAAAGTTAATGAAGGCTGCAGAAAACCTGAGTGTCAGCAAAACCCTAGCTAGTATGTGAACAAGATTCATATGCTATCTTTTTGATATTGACCTAAGTGCCAGGGTTGATGAAACTTAATGAAATTTGTTGATCAATGTGCGCCAACTTTTGGTAAAAGCAGTGGGGCTAGCCAACAACAGAAAAGCAATGAAATGTCAAAGAAAAGCTCTATTATACAAGTCAAATTCTAAATGAGCTTCCACCAATGGCGAGCGCTCCCAAACATTTTCAAAGTGTCCACTTGGACCAAGCGCTAATTAGGACCAAGGAGTTGGGCTGACACCAAAAAAGAGCTCTGCATCGTAAATGCTACAAGTCTGGGTGTCGAAGGTATCTTAGATACTCAAAAGAGACATACCCCGGTGTACTCCCAGAAAAACAAGTGCAGACGACTCCAAATTCTCTTGACGGACACATTGATCAACAAAACAAAAATATACTGGTTTTGAGTAAAAAGGCACTCGAGAGACCCCTTGTTCCAATGTGAGGGAGAGAAAATTAGACACAATCCTTGCCCTCCATCATCTGGCCGTCCATTTACACTTTCAAGTCTGACAAACTTATGAGACGGTTGACTGAAGCAAGAATAGACTTATTCCCTAGTGTTGAGGATTAGGTCTAGAGGAGGATATTTGGGACTGGAACTTTGAATGATGCCCCGACTCGACTCTCATGAAATGCAGTACACTTAAATTCATATCCTTATATTATATCTACGAACAGAGAGTCTGGAAAACTAGAGAAGTTGGATTCCTTTTGATTAAAGCTTGGTTGAGCCCAGAATTTTAGGATCACTCAAATTAAGGGTCTTCTATGAAATAAGCCTTGAAAATTCACTTGCACAGTCAGGGATATATGCAACTAAGTCATTCATTCATGCTCGGGGACGAGCATGGTCTAAGTATAGGGGTATGATGAATCTCGTAGTTATCATGCTAAAATTGGTCATTTAGGCTCTGCCCCCCATCATATACCTGTAATTAATCATTAATAGAGCATTATTAGCCATCATGCATGTGTAAATAATATCTGCATTTCATCTGCATAAATTGCATTAAAAATCCCATGTGTAAATTAGCCCAAAAAGCCGCTAACTTCTCTTATTTTAAATTAATTCATCCTAACTCCGATTGACCCAAAACCATCTCCATTGTGTAGATATTACTAACCTTATTAAATAAAAAAATACAAAAAATTTACTAACCTCAATAAGTGTCAAATAATCCAAAAGTCTAATTTCACATCTGACAGACTAAAATGAGCATATCTCCCACATACAGTGTCCGATTTTGGTATACTCACTTTTAAAGTAATTCATTTTCAAATACCTTCAAAACAAGACCAATTTCGTAAAATTCGGAGCTCATATGTGAAAGTTGGGGTTTGGCCTCTTTTGTGCAGTTTGACTTTTTGCTATTTTTGACCTGAGTTTTTATGTACATAATTAATCCTTTTAATTTTATTTCTTTTTCATTTGTGTTCTTTGATGAAAGTTTTATTAAGCGACACAAAAATCCAAATCTAGATTAAAACTAAAATCAAAGAAACTGACCAAGTCCTAGCGTCTGTAGCAAGTTTGTACAAAATTTGTGTGTTTCTTACTTCTATTTTATTTTCCTAATTTCTTATCCATTAAAAATCCAAAAAAATTAGATTAGTGTGTAAATATTTTTCTTGTATTTTATCGTATTTTTCTATAATTTTTATCCCCTCTAAAACCACCAAAAAATATAAAATCCCAAAAGTCGGTTTTCTAAACACATGGAGAGCCACCAAAAATACCACTTCTCACAGATGACCTCTTTTGCTCATGGGTCCTTCATGAAAGTTGTAGATCACGTCGAGACGAACAACTTTCTAAAGAAAATTTTTCGATCCGAGGTCATCTTCTATATCTTTTTCTCCTCCAAAAATCTGAAATTTTTTGGTGCCACGTGGCAACTCCTGGGCGTGCCACGTGGCACCCCCACTCTCTCTCCAGCCGTCCCACCCCAGGTCACGTGCCTAGCACGTGACCCAGGCCTTCTTCCCCAACGCACATCCTTCCAGCCGTTTCCCCCTCCGCCATGCATGGCCATCAAGCCGCCGTGCATGGCCCGTTTCACCTTCCCCTCGCGCGTAACGGAACCACCTTCCCCTTATAAATCTAGCCCTCGACAGCCGCATAGATCATCTGCCATCTTGTGAGATACCTTGAGCTCCTCGTCGAGTCGCCGGTGACAGAGACGACTGGAGGACGCATCTCGTCGGCGTGATCCAGAGGGTTTTCCACTCTCTGTGCTGCTCCCCCATCAAGGAGCGTCGAGCTTCGCGGTGACATTGGCCACCGCTTGAAGTGAGGAACAGAGCCGAGCTCCGCCCCTCTTCCAGGTAGCCAGTCTTCCGCTCTTCTCTCCTCCTACCGCCATCACCTTCCGCCGGCCTCGCAAAGGCCGCGATCTTTTCCCTTCTCCGCCTTATCCTCACCGCCGTGAATCGCCACCCTCCCCTTTCGTTTTGCCTAATCACTTGCAGCTACCTCACCGTCAACATCGACAACCCCCTACGCCGCGCATCGATCTTCACCCCGCTCGCCACGCCACTCCGCCTTGCCACCCTCATGCGGCGCTGCCGTCGTGGCCTCACGCACCTCCGCACCGCCTCCGCCTCGCGGTCATCCACCGCGCGCCTCCGCACGCTGCCGTCGCGGGCTGCTCGACCCCGCCTCCTACGCCTTGATCGGTCGTGTGTTGACCGGCCAAGGGGTTGCCGACCGCCCGTCATCCGCGCCGCAGCCGCATCGCGCGGTGCCTCCGCCTTCGCGTCGACCTCCTCGCCCCCTTCGGTCACCTCCACCTCCGAGGCGCTTCGGCCGCCCCGCTCGCCCACTGACGCACAGTTGCTGTCAGATCTGGGCTGATAGCCCTTAATCCGACGGTCCAAGGTCTTCCACGTGTCCACAGCCGAACCTCGACTCCGAGCCGTAGCCTCGGACCATCCGAAGCAGCCCGAGCCTTCGCCTCGGAGCCCTCGAACCTCAGCTCTGTTCTGAACCTTAGCCTCGAGAGCGTCCGAACCTCAGCCGCGCCACCAAAGCTCCAGGCGCACGTGCAACACACGTGCGCAGCTGGAAAATTTGCACAAAATTCCCTGCTTGTTTCAGATATTGCAAAAATACCCCCGCTAGTGGGTAAATTACGTCCGGGCTCCTCAAGTTTTTATTAATTACAGATAAGTCCTCCCAAGGACCTCTTTACAAAAAAACTTTATTTTATTTACATTTTAGTCCCTGAAACTTCATTTTATCATATCTTTGTCATATGGACTCCGATTTTAGCATATAATATGTCGTTTCGAAGCTAATTCGGTGCTCTACAACTTAACATAATTTGTGGACAGATTTGAGATTGTTTATTAATAATTATTATTGAGTATATCTGTTGGCATATGTAGGCTTATTTTGACATATTTGTGCCACAATTACCTTGGAAAAATTGATGATTTCTTTTGCAGGAGCACGGCTGAGGACTCTACATTGAATAATTCCCTTTGAATCATTGATCGCTATATTTGGGGATTTAAATCACACGAATTTTGAGGACAAATCCTATACTTTTATATTCTCATTAATTGGAAGTAGGATACTCTATTCCTCTTATGATTACAATCTGTGATTAATTGGAATATTTTCCTTGATCTATATCGATTGATCTGTGATAAATTTAGAGGTCATTGATTTTTTTTATATTTTGGAGCTAAAATATTAATCTCAGATCCTGTGCTGAACTGTCATCTCTGTATATTTCCTTGCATTTGCATCTCTTATTGCATTGAATATTTTCTCAACACAGAAATTAATCAAGCAGAAATGTAATTATTTAATTTGATTTAAGGCCATGCAACTAAGAATCATCGTTCCCTAAGTTCGACCTTGGTACACTTGCCAAGTAAAAATACTCCACAACATTCAAAGCTTGTGGTATTTTGACGACCGAAATCCTCCTCCTATACTACAATTCCTTATTTTTAAAGAGGTGGATTTCGCGTTCATCGCATTCCTACAATAAATGTTATTGTAATATAAGTTCTATCAATAAAAGTTATTGATTATTTCACTTCCTTTCTGAGATTAAATGAATGAATCCACTATAAGGTCCCTTTGTACATATAGGGTTATGTACCATGGCCATCTTAATGATCATACAATTGTTGATTCATTGATTGAATTATAGAGATTGGTGCTTGGATGAATATATAAGGAGTTAGATTGATGACTCATCAAGCACCATCAAATGATTGTTAAGAGATGATCTCCAGCCTGAGTCGGAGATGGCAATCCTTTTCTCATTGGGCCGATGTCTGACCGACCTCTTGATGCAGATCCTCTGCATGGGAATAGAGATTCAGAGGTGTCATATTAGTTAGGTCAAAGGGTTGACTTAACGAGATTAAGATAACCTAAGACCTATGTTGAATACTGTCATAATATAGGAACACATCCTCTGACCAGAGACAGATTTGTTACTATGTGTCTGAGTGTGTACATTTGGCAGACCAATAGGTTGATGACCTAACCAAGGTCAATACAACAACGAGCTGGTGTGCATGTAAGGGCACATGAGTAATACGATCTCTCAAAGGGGTCATACTGGCTCACTTGTTAACCGAAAGACATGAGCTCACTCATGAGGTATTGGGACCGATCAAATTCCATGAATGGTCATCGTGCTTTGGAAGCATGAAAATAATTTGAAGGTATGATATATGCTTTGAGAAAGCTTATGATCAACACCGATTTCCAATGACCAAGAGTGAGAAACTTGATGATAAAATCCTGAAGATGACATTGTAAAATTGATCTATATCTTTGGGTTTATCGTAGGTCTTCAAGTATGCAGGATGTGCATGTATTAGAAATACCTGAGGGTGTTGTGATCATAAATGATTGTATAACCATGGCGCTTCCATTCCGAGGGAGTGATGAAACATGTTTGTATTTTAGTGACTCCTCTCAGTAGAGAAGTAATCTGATCTTGGTCCAAGTGTTGGACATTGATCTAAATGAGGTTCAGATGAAATGAAAAGATTAGATTTACCGTCTTGATTTAATCGAGCATCTGTGGGAGGTCCATGAGATCTGGATTTGAGATATGATCTAAATATCCAAGTCGCTATACGTGGAATAATACAATCGACTTATCCTTATCTCCAAGTATCTGTAGAGAAAGCGCATTATTCTTGAAAGAGTTCAAGAATAATTTCATTGTTGAATTGTATCTAAGCATTGAGAAATGGATAATTAAATGTGATTTAATTATCTTGAATGTTGTGAATTTGATTCATATTATTGGGATGCATGAATGATCATCCAATATAATTAAATGTGATTTAATTATTATGGATAAGAATAATATGGATATCAATATCCAATTATAAAATTCATAATATATTATAAATGAGATTTATGATGTATTAGAGAGAGCATATTATGATTTATATTTGTTGATTAATTATTGTTGTGAATGGGATTCACATTGGATAAATAATTAAAATGTAAATCACATTTTATTTTGGGTTGTGAATGTGATTCACAAATTTCTAATGGCAAGATTGCAATATTCTCAAAATAATTGTAAATTTTTTTGTAGAATATTTTACAACAAGTGTTGTTGTAAATTCATGGAAATTTCCAAGGAATAATGCAATCTCACTAGATTGCATGAGATTGCATGGAGATTCCACCCTTCCATATTGGAAGGGTGGATGGCCACCAATTTCTATATGGAAAGGGTTCACTCTAAATGGAGGGATACAATCTCCATCCTAAAATATGCATGTATGCTTGATTTAATTTAGGATTAAATTATTTTGATTTATTAAATAAATTTAATCTAATTACATTAATTGTTGTTGTGTTTTTACCAACAACATCTTGACCATTGAAAGAAGCACAAATCAATCTCATCCATTGATCTTGTGTAGTCCATGGATTATGATCCATGGACTCCCAATACCCTATATAAGGAGGGGCACCCCTTTCCCTTCAAAGGTTAACAAGTTCTCAACAATCTCTCTTCCTCTCATTCATTCCCACTCCCTCTCTTCCTCTCTCTCTCTCTCCCTTGGTGGTCGTCCACCTAACCCTAGAGAGAAGAAGAATTCATCGTCGCTTCACCGTGGTGATGCCGCCTCGATGAATCTTGGTTCTCCATCTTCTTTGGTGTGCCCCTCTCACGAAGAAGATGTTCAATCTTGTGCGACGAGATCAGGAGTTCTCTTTTTTAGATCAAGCATCTTGGATTGCGAGGATCACACAACTCATCCCCGTGCTCGCAAGCGTCTCCTCCGAAGATTGGACTTAAGACAGGAGGTATCTTTATGTAGAGGCTTGATCGCAACCATGCTACAAGAGGTATTCCATTATCTTTGATGTGATTCAGATGAAACGATCCGAGAATCATTCTTGGATCATGTGGTTTCATCGCATAAAATTTTTAAATTCCGTTGCAAATAACAACTAGTGCGACTAGTCGTTCTCGATCATATACGATATGATCCTCACGCTTCCGTGATGCGCTTAAAGTATTTTTCTATATCCTTCAAGTGGTATCAGAGCCTTAGGTTGGAGGTTTTAGATATGATCCATAAACCTAGGAAGACTTGGGTTCGTTAGGGTTTGCGAAAGTTTTTGTCACATTTCATTTTCGCATCTCTGTTTAGTGAATAATTTCAGCCCTGTTTAAAATGTTTAAACACAAAATAATCACTTATATTTTATTCTCCATTGAATAAGGAAACAGTAGGATCTGAGTTTGCATAATTTGGATTCCCTTCTCTAGATATGATCATTGCAATGAATATGTATCCACTGTTTTGGGGACTGCGAATCGCGACGTAATTAATGAGTTAATTACTGTTTTGAAATGCCAAGAAATATGTGCTAATCACTTAGGTTATGTAGTAAAGCCAATTAGAAAACTTTAAAAAACTTATTTTGTTTAATTTGGATTTAATGTTTTTGAGATATGTTAATTTTAGTAAGTAGGGGTCACTGCTGAAATTACATTCCTAATCAGGAACTGTGTGATTGTCAATTAGTGAAATTAATTGTTAATTTCCTAGAATAATTATGTAAAATATTTGATAAATATATAATGATAATTATTTCCTTAATTAACATTGACATAACCAATAATTGATTAGATGTGATCTAGATCACAATTGGTTACATAATCAACAAACAAACTTGCTAGAATATGATTGAGAATTTGTTTAGCAAATTTCCTTATAATCAAAATGATTTTGATTATTACTATATGGTATAACTTCAGTTGAAAAATCGATTATTATCTCAAGTACACAATGATCGATTTGGCATTATCCTTTCCTGAGGTGGATATAGTGTCTAGTCGGGGAGCCAACGTTGGGGTAGCAAGTTGCACCGTGTGCGGTCTATCCCACTCCAGTCAGTACGGACCATGATAGCGGGTAGGGACTCGATAATCCAGGAGAGATCAAGGTGTTTTTTTTCTTATTATTAAAATTTGAATAATAGTACTTTGAGATTATACCATCCTTTCAAGTAACAATCAAGTTTGTTGATTGAATTAGATTGATAATTGATTTAATGTGATTAAGTTGGTTATATCTAATTGAAACACTCTATTTATTAATAGATGTGTATTTCCCTTGTAAGAATTAATTATATGAATATGATTCATGATAATTAATTAAAATCTGAATATGAGGCGGAGGATAACATAAGTGACATCCATGGTCTTCCGTCAAGGCAAAGGGTTCCGTCGCCAGATATTTACGTAGGAGATGCCTGTCCGAAGTGACAGTTCCTATATGCAATTCATTTGGATCGGGTTCTTTGCTTCTCCAAAGGAGTAAGGTTGTATACATAGTGACCCCAATATCAGATCCTCATATTATTGTGGCAATATTGGATTGCGTATAGCGAGTTTTAAGCATGTTGATGGTTGGTTCAATTAATAATGGGTCAACATCACCTTAGGGGTGATGGGCCCGGGTGTTAAAGCTCGAATTGGGAAATGCAAGTTGGACTTGTAAGGCGGAATGTATTATCGCTTATCTTTATTGGAGTTACACTTTCTCATATTATTGAGATGTGACAAAGATAAAGAGGAGATCGCAATTCTTGCTAGAGATATAGCGGTAAGTATATCTCTTGCTTTGAAAGTGAATAAGGGAATGAACATTCAAAGTTGAAAAAGACAAGTACGTAAACCCAAAGACCCCGAGAGAAATAAAATTTAATGAGTAATATGATGAAGATCATAATTTAGCAAGGTGCTATATTATGGGTTCATTATCCAATGTGCTGCAAAAGCAACATGTGGAGATGAATACTTGCCATACTATTATGGTGAATCTAAAGGAAATGTTTGGTGATGTAAATCGCACACAACATTACAATATTATGACAGAACTTATTTACTGCAAGATGCAGGAGGGGACCTCTGTCAGAGAACATGTACTCAAAATGTTTGGGTACTTTTGTGAGTTGGAAACCCTTGGAGCTGACAAGAATCTATATATGCAAGCTAACTTCATTTTATTGTCGCTCCTTAAGTCTTTCAACAACTTTGTTGTCACATACTACATGAGCAAAGTTAACTATACTAATGTTGAGCTGTTGGTTGCGTTAAAGTCTGCTAAAGACATAATGAAGAAAGATGGCCCCTCTGGTAGTGCAATGCTGCACAGGTCAAAGGAAAGCACGGTCGGAAGCAAGGTTCTCGGAAGGACCTTGCTCATAAGAAAAAGAAGAAGAGTCAAGGCATTGGCTCATCTTCTGATGCATCCACATTTATAGTATCAAAGAAAATGTGTGTTTGTCACCACTGCAAGAAGCCGGGGCACTAGAGGCGTAACTGTTCAGAATACCAAAGTCGGTCAACAAGGGTAAGGCCCCTACAGGTATGAAATCTGCTTTCATCATTGAAACTAGCTTTCTTGTTGGACGAGAAAGAAGTTGGATTGTTGATTATGGTGCTTCCGTTCATGTATGCAATGTGTTGCATCTATTTCAGGAAACTAGGAATCCGAAAGAAGGGGAGATAGTCATCCAGATGGGATCTGATGCAAGTGTTGCAGCAGTCGTTGTCAGAACTTGTAGACTATCACTATCTACTGGAAGAGTCCTGGTACTTAAAGAGTGTCTTTATGTAGCTGAAGTTAGAAGGAATTTAATACATGTATCTAAGCTTGTTAGAAGTGGATATTCATTCCTTTTCTGTAATAGACTTGTCATAAGTCATTATGATAAACATATTACGGATGGTGTTTTGACTTCTGGTGGAGTCTATGAATTATGCATTGATGAACTTGTCATGATTGTTATTACCACTAATAATAGTAAAAATCCTAAAAGATCCAGGGATAGTGCAAATCATTCGAATATGATTTGGCATCAAAGGCTTGGTCATTTATCTGTTGATAGGATCAATATATTTATAAAGGATGGACCCTTAGATTTTCTATAGGTTCAATCTCTGCCTACCTGCAAACATTGTATTCGAGGTAAAATGACTAGGATGCCTTTTCGTAACAAGGTTACACGATGCGAGGGTATTCTTGACCTAATTCATACTGATGTATGTGGTCCCTTCAGTATCGTGACTCGAAATGGATATCGATATTATTTAACTTTTATTGATGATCATTCACGATATGGGTTTATATTCCTACTACATCAAAAATCTGAAACCTTTGAAAAGTTCAAAGAGTTCAAGGCTTTGGGTGATAACCAAACTGATAGGAATATTAAATGGATTCGATCAAACCGAGGTAGTGAATACCTTTCAGATGAATTCAAGGAATACCTTAAGGAGAATGGAATTATCTCCAACCTCACTTCCCCTGGAACCCTCCAACTTAATGGTGTTGCTGAAAGATGCAACAGGACCGTTATGAACATGGTCTGTTCAATGATGAGCAAAGCACATTTACCTCTTAGTTTCTGGGGATATGCAGTAGTGACTGTAATATATATCCTAAATAAGATTCCTAGCAAATATGTGCCTAAGACTCTTCATGAGCTATGGTATGAAACCAAACCTAGTGTTAATCACTTGAGGGTTTGGGGTTGCTTGGTCCATGCGAATAATGTGGACGCAAGTAAGTTAGAATCACGCTCTCGTAAATGTTACTTCATTGGGTATGTTAAAGATGGTATTGGATACAGCTTTATGATTCTGAGATCCAGAAGTTTTTTGTTTCCAGAGATGTAAAATTTCTGGAAAATGACTTTCTTAAGGGTCAAGATAAAAATAAAGATGAGGGACTCATTGAATCCCCTGAGGATTCTAAGCTTCCTGAACCAGAAACTAAAGAGATGAATAAAGATGAAACACCCATGCCTCTTCGAAGGAGTTCGAGGGTGGTTGCTCCACCTAAAAGGTATGGATTCCATGTATCAGGTGAAACTAACAATGATCCCGCTTCATTTGATGAAGCACTCGTGGATCATGACATGGATAGATGGATGAAGTCAGAGATTGACTCCATACATAGGAATGGTGTATGGACCCTAGAGGATCCACCTAAAGGGGTAAAATCCATTGGGTGTAAATGGATCTTCAAGAGAAAGAGGGGACCTCATGGGAAAGTAGAGACTTTCAAGGCACGTTTCATAGCCAAGGGCTATACACAAAGAGAAGGCATCGACTATGATGAGACGGACTCTCCTATGGATATTCTTAAATCCATCAGGACACTACTAGCTATAGCTACATCACTTGACTACGACATCTGGCAGATGGACGTCAAGATGGCTTTCTGCAATGGATACCTCAAGGAGGATATCTATATGGAGCAGCCCTAGGGCTTCATAATTAAGGATGGAAAAGTATGCAAGTTGAAGAAATCCATCTATGGGATCAAACAAACCTCTCATAGCTGGAACATCAGATTTGATGAAACCATAAAGAGTTATGATTTTGTGCAGAATCCTAATGAACCTTGTGTGTACAAGAATCTTAGTGGGAGTGCCATTGTGTTAATCATGCTTTACGTAGATGACATCCTTATCGTTGGGAATGATACAGAATTGATGACCAGTGTGAAAATTTGGCTATCTCATACCTTTGAGATGAAAGATCTTAGAGAAGCCTCTTATATCTTAGGTCTGAAGCTGTTCAGAAATCGAGAAAAGAGGATATTGGGATTATCACAACGTGGGGTACATTAAGAAAATTCTTGAACATTTTCGTATGGATAGTTGTAAGAAAGTATTCCTCCCCTTAAGACATGGTATCCATCTATCTAAAGGGACAACTCCTTAAAGTGTTGAGGAAAAGAAGGTCATGACTGAATGCCCATATGCATCGGTTGTAGGAAGCTTAATGTACGCCATGATGTGTACTAGTCCATATATCTACCATGCAGTGGGAGTGGTAAGTCGTTACCAATCCTGCTATGGAGAGAAACACTAGAATGCAGTAAAGAACATTTTCAAATTTTTAAGAAAGATGCAAGATTACATCTTGGTATATGGAGATGGTGATCTCCAAGGCTTGGGATATACAGATTCAAACTTCCGGTCTGATATTGATGATCAAAAGTCGACATCAGGGTTTGTGTTCCTGTTGAATGTTGGTGCTGTGAGCTGGAGAAGCAAGAAGTAGGACACTACAACAGATTAAACAACAGAAGCTGAATATGCTACAAAGGAGGCGGTATGGTTGTGCAAGTTCATCTTGGAACTTGGCATAGTTTCCTCTGATACTCCCATCCCGTTACTCTATGATAACACGGGAGCCATTGCCTAGGCGAAGGAATCCATATGGCATCAAAAGAGCAAGCACGTGGAAAGAAAATACAACATTATTCGATAGATTCAAAAGTGTGGTGATATCGTCATCACCAACGTAGGCTATGCCAACAACGTTGCTTATCCTCTTACCAAATCTCTAACACAAAAGGTTTTCGTCCAACATGTAATGAGTATGGGTTTAAGGATTGTTCCTGAATGGTTCTGGGGGCTAGTGGGAGATTGTTAGCCATGTGAGCCTGAGGCAAACCATTCCTACAATAAATGTTATTGTAATATAGGTTTTATCAATAAAAGTTATTGATTACTTCACTCCCTTTCTGAGATTAAATAAATGAATGCACTATAAGGTCCCTCTGTACAAATAAGGTTAAGTACCATGGCCATCTTAATGATCCTACAGTTGTTGATTCATTAATTGAATCATAGAGACTGGTGCTTGGATGAATATCTAAGGAGTTAAATTGAGGACTCATCAAGCACCATCAAATGATTGTTAAGAGATGATCTCCAGCCTGAGTAGGAGATGGCAATCCTTTTCTCATTAGGCTAATGTCTGACCGACCTCTTGATGCAGGTCCTCTGCATGGGAATAGAGATTTGGAGGTGTCAGATTAGTTAGGTCAAAGGTTCACTTAACGAGATCAAGATAACCTAAGCCCTATGTTGAATACATTCACAATATAGGCACACATCCTCTGACCATAGACATATGTGTTACTATGTGTCTGAGTATGTACCTTTGGCAGACCAATAGGTTGATGATCTAACCAAGGTCAAGACACCGGCAAGGTGGTGTTCATGTAAGGGCACATGAGTAATACGATCTCTCAAAGGGATCATACAAGCTCACTTGTGAACCGGAAGACATGAGCTCACTCATGAGGTATTAGGACCGATCAAATTCCATGCATGGTCGTCGTGCTTTGGAAGCATGACAAGAATTTGAAGGTACGATATATGCTTTGGGGAAGCATATGATCAACATCGATTCCCAATGACCAAGATCGAGAAACTTGATGATCAAACCCTGAAGATGACAATGTAAAATTGATCTATCTCTTTGGGTTTATCATAGGTCTTCAAGTAAGAAGGATGTACATGTATTAGGAATACCTGAGGGTGATGTGATCATAAACGATTGTATAACCATGGCACTTCCATTCCGAGGGAGTGATGAAACAGATTTGGATTTTAGTGACTCCTCTCAGTAGAGAAGTAATCTGATATTGATCCAAGTGTTGGACATTGATTTAAGTGAAGTTCAGATGTAATGAGAAGATTAGATTTACATTCTTGATGTAATCAAGCATCTATGGGAGGTCCATGAGATCTGGATTTGAGATATGATTTCAATATCCAAGTCACTATATATAGAACAATACAATCGTCATGTCCTTATCTCCAAGTATCTGCGGAGAAAGCGTATTATTCTTGAAAGAGTTCAAGAATAATTCTATTATTGAATTGTATCTAATCATTGAGAAATGGATAAATTAAATGTGATTAAATTATCTTGAATGTTGTGAATTTGATTCACATTATTGGGATGCATAAATGATCATCCAATATAATTAAGCGTGATTTAATTATTATGGATAAGAATAATATGGATAGCAATATCCAATTATTCATAATATGTTATAAATGAGATTTATGATGTATTAGAGAGGGCTTATTATGATTTATATTTGTTGAATAATTATTGGTGTAAATTGGATTCACATTGGATAATTAATTGAAAATGTAAATCACATTTTATTTTGAGTTGTGAATATGATTCATAAATTTCCAATGGTAAGATTTCAATATTCTCAAAATAATTGTAAATTATTTTTGTAGAATGTTTTACAACAAGTGTTGTTGTAAAATGATGGATATTTCCAAGGAATAATGCAATTTCACAAGATTGCATGCGATTGCATGGAGATTCCACCCTTCCATATTGA